>VDFB02252508.1:0-81197 GCA_007258455.2 Sequoia sempervirens
GAATGATAAAGGTACTTGCATGACTCTTACTGGCCAATCTCAATTTCTTTTTGTTGTCCTTTATTGAAATTAATATTTAAATATTTAAGTTTTGTACGCAAAGGAATAATAAACTAATGAGGAGTAAATTAGCATGACCCCCTTGGAGCCCACAATTGGGTGGGTCATAAAGCGATTCCTAGAAATTTAGTGATCGAGAGCCCAATTCTGAGGTCAAGATTAGCATCTCACAATGCAAAGCCTTCTATCTTTTAATTCAATTTCAGAGCATGTGAGATGGTGAGACGCACTCATGGTAGTATCCTCATATTGAGGATATGTATTTGTCAACAAATGTATTTGGAGGGGTGGTCGTTGAGGATGTTTTGAAGGAGATTTTTGATCTGATTAGATGTGCTTCAAAATATTAAAAGATGCACTAGGGAGAGAGGCCCATTGTGGTGTGGCTTCTTATTGCGGGGATAGAAGTCGATAACTTTGGTCTCGCTTATTACCAAAATAAGATTTCATGATAATCATAAAATAGTCATTTTTTTTCAAAATTTGTTTATAATATACAAACAAAATTATTTGATAGAACATATAAAGGTTCAATTAAATTAATGTTTGGCTAATTGCTGTCCATTTCCCAAATATAAGTGAGTGTCAATAGATATTTATATTTTCATTTTAAAATTAGTTTTACAAAAAATAGGGATATGACGTGAACAATTGGAATTTACAATTCATCCATCATTGACATGACATTTCCAACTTGCAAATACATTTCTCTCAAATTAAACTTATAAATGCTACTAAGCCAAGCTTCCAAATCATATCAACCATCAATTAATATTCATTTAAACATTCATAGAACACCTCTTAAAATAGAATGATTTGTGGTATTCAAATTGGATTTCATATTACTGCTATCATTAATTTCAGCTATGCTTAATAGGAACTTCTTTCATGAATTCAAATCCTTCCACTTGCTCCACATTTTAACCAATCAAATGCTTGTAATTTGAATATCATCCAATTAGATTCAACCACACAAATCAAGGCAACAAACAACCGCTTGAACAATAAATCGAATACTCAAATGTCTATAATGCTTATAAATACAAGTTCTATTTTATATCGCACATTTCACAATTTCAAACTACTGTTACAAATTCAAACACACATGTTGCAACTTTCATAGTATGTATATTTGTAATCATTTCATACAAAAGTGCATGACCAAGTTTTTATAATAGATATATGTTTATGCTACATATATTACATGTATTTATATGCTACATACAAGTGCATGACCAGCTTTCACAATAGAATGAAATTGATTAAATTGTTGGATATATGTTTATGATTCATATATGTCATTATTTCTTTTAGAATTATTAGTACACATGTAATTTGAGAGTTGTTGAAAGAATGTTTAAAGTGGAATATATTTGATATTAATGGTAGAACTAAATTTAAATCCAATTTTAATACCACATATCATTATTGTTTGCTTTTTGTATATACAACTAAATGAGCACGTATCATTATGAATTCTAGGGTGTTGTTTATGTCATAATAAGAATATACATAAATATTTACAATATTAGTCGAGGTGTTTCATGGCACCACCATTAGGTCCTCTCCCCTATCATAGAGCTTTCCCTGTGTTGTAAACCGTAAAACATGTTGATCTTGTTGTATGCATTAATTGTATGAATCATAAACATTTAAGCAATTGTTACTAATTGCAATATATATATATATATCTGTGTGTGTGTGTGTTACACACACACATACAATATATATGTATGTATGTATGTGTGTATGTATACACACATACACATATATACATACATATATATTGTATATATGTGTGTATGTAACATATACACACACACACACATATATTGTATATATGTGTGTGTGTGTGTGTGTGCATACATACATACATATACCTATATAAGTGAGAATGGTCTATTGATGTTATAGAAGCTACCATGAGTGATGTTGAAGACAATGTATTTTCAACAAGGGGGTAGTGAAGAAGTGGAGAATTTCAAGAACTACAACAAATTGGTTGATTGGTGTAACTACAACCAAAAGAAAAGGTCCATCAATTGTTTTGAACAAAGAAGAGGAAAATATTATTGAATGGTGCAAGGAGATAGATGCAATTGGCCATGGACTTGAAATAGTGAATTTAAAGGCTGAAGTGGTATAGATATGCCAAACAACACGAAATCCATTCAAGGATGGACTACTTGGTAAGTTGAACTAGAAAATTGACTGTAGGATTTGATTGAGCAAACAATCTCAACTCCTCACCACAAATGGCCACATGAAGCTATTAATGGAGCAAGAGGACAAGAAGAAGGAAATCCAAGAGTTGAAATTTAAGAAGAGAGAACAAATGGAGCAAAGGAAGTTTGAAAGAATTGTGGCAAGAGACACGAAGGATCAATTGTGAATGGAAAAAGACCTTCAACGACAAGAAACTAAGCTACAAAGAATTCAACAAATAAGAGAGAAGGAAAAAAAGGAGCAACTAAGGTTCCAACAAGAACAAGATAAACACGATAGAATTGAAAAGGGCTTAAAAAGAATTAGAGAGACAAAGGCGTTTGAGTAATCCTTTAAATCCCTTGTGAGAACAATATGCAATATTCAAGGACTTTGTATCTATTCACTACCCTAAATATTGTCCATCCATGCCTAACACAAGTTTTAGCTAGGGCCATTCATGTACCAATCTTACAACTTCTTAGACAATAGCCATGGATGACCAGTTGACTGGGAAAGGTTCACCAAGCACAACACATCAAAAAACCCCATGCCCTCATTTGGATTCTCCTTTCCAACATGGTTTGAATGATAACAATGTTAGATTGTAAGGAGCAAACAATTATCTGGGAGCCAATTATAAATCTCATGTTAACACAACATGATAGATTGCATGCCAATTTTGTTTTTGTCATTGCTTTGAAGGTGATCCATTTATATATAAAGAACCACATTTGCTTATAGAATACTGTTATGTAATTGACTAAATTGTTCTTGACAATACAATTTTGCTATGTGACTAATTGAAATATTGTTTAGAATACTAATATGTTCATCTTTGTGATTTGTTTGACGTGGACATCCACCTCAACATAGCTCACACCACCATCCTATTTATGTAGATTTATATATCAGTTAATTGATTTGCAAAAGGGTTCTAAATAATCCTATTATAATGTTGTTTCAAGATATATATAATCCCTAATGTTATATACAACATAACTGATATATTTTTATTGTAATGAGGTTTGAAGTTGTATATATAACCAATTTAATACCTCCACTACTTGAAACACCAATTCTTGGTAAAAATGCAAATGAATGATATAATTGGAAGCAACATTTGACAACAAGCATTTGAATGTAATTGATCAATCTATGTCATTTGAATGTCATCAATTACCAATTTTAAACATGTAACAATCATTGTAATTGAACAACAAGCATACAATACATGTATAATCCATTTGAATGTAATTTAACAAGTGCTTTTCTCAACAATGACCAAAAAATTTGATTACCACAATTGATCTCGATTACCTACAAGAAAAATACATGTTACATTATCATATCCCTACTTCAAAACTCTTAGTAACATTGACCCCAACAAAGAAAATATTATTTCATATTGATTTACATTCTTGTTTGAACACTTCAACACAAGAATTGCACAATAAACTTTAATGTGTTTTTCTCAAAAGAAACTTTTAATGCCAAATAATACATGTTGCAAATTTCAACACCAAAAATTTCAATGCCAATAGTAAGAATAAAATTAAAAATCATATTCCCTCCCTGATGTGATATTTGCATAAGTAAGCTGGCGTTTAAAATTTTAGCATTAGCTTCAATGCATCTTTACACAAATACAATAAAATCTTTCATTGTAAAATAGATTTTCTAAATTTTTATTACTGTTTTCTTTCCATATCTACTATGATTTTGATACCAGTGTTGGTGCGAAGACCAAATACATAAAAAATAATAGAAGATAATTATATTGCTAATAACGCAAATGAATACATAAAATATTATTTTGCAAGACTATATGGACCATATTATAATGAACTTGTAGTGGCTTATAAAATCATTCATGTGAATAAATACAAAACAAATCTCAAAATCAATTACTTTGAGAAAGTTTTCAAAACTAGCAATACACTAATAGTAAGTCACTAAAATGACTATACTACTAAAGATAAATCTTAATTTTCCAAAAATTAAACAAATAAGCAAACACACTAATAATAAAAGAAATTCTTATCCATAATTCCTAAATCTTTAACTCAAATAACATTAAAATTAAACTTCCATTTAACTTTGTTTGATAATGTATTCATTGTGTTGAGGTGTTGTCAATGGACTTATCTTGGATGACATTAGTTAGGAAACTTTCTTATGCTCTTTATAAATGTTGTTGTCTTGCTATATGTTTAGAGAGGATGGAGTGGTTCATAGTGATGTAGCAGGTCCATTTCCAGTGCCATCATTTAGCAAGGCCCGCTATGTCCTCACCTTCATTGATGACTACTCCCGCTTCACATGGGTCTATTTTCTTGTTCACAAGAGTGAAGTGTTTGACGTATTTCTAGCCTTCAAGGCTCATGTTGAGAAGCAATCAAGGAAGCAAGTCAAGATTCTTCGCACTGACAATGGAAGGAATATGTGAATAATAGACTTGAGGAATTTTGTACTCTTGAGGGGATTGATCTTCAACATTCAATTGCCTACACTCCACAACAAAATGGTGTTGCTAAAAGGAAGAATAGGACCCTTAAGGAGATGGCTAGCTGCATGATTCATGCTCGTTCTCTTGGTCCTCAATTTTGGGCAGAAGCTATCAATTGTGCCACACATCCAAAATCGGGTTCCCCATAAGGCTTTGTAGGGTATGACTCCTTTTGAGGCTTAGTGTGGTAAAAAACCGGTTGTGAGACACTTCAGAGTTTTTGGTTGTCAAGCTTGGGCACACATACCTCAAGAGAAGTGCAAGGCATTAGAACCTCAGAGTAGGCCTTGCATCTTTATTAGATATCTTGAAGGTGTTAAGGCATATAGAATTTTGGATCTAGAGACACATGAGCTATTTATTGAGAGGAGTGTTCACTTTGAGGAAAGCTCTCCTAGCTTGGCCTCTAATCCTCCTCTTCCTTCCTCCATAGTGGAAAGTGATGATAGTGACTCAGATAATGAGTCTTCCTCAACTCCAACTTGTAGGATCACACCTTTGCAGGGTCCTCTTGCAGTTGAGGAGCCTCGTCCTTCATCTCCTACTAGACCTTGTTGGGTTCGATAGACTCTTGAGTCAGCAGGTTCTCTTGTTGGGGATCCTTCAGATACTCGAAGGACTCGGTCACAACATCAATATTTTCCACATGCTTTTATTGCTAGTGCTTCCAATCCACAGTCCTTCAAGGAAGCATCAGGAGTTCTAGAGTGGGATTCAACAATGGAGGAACAATATAGTTCCTTGATGAGGAACCACATATGGGATTTAGTTCCACTCCCTAAGGGGAGAAAGATGGTTCGATGTAAGTGGATCTATCAGACCAAGTATGCAACGGATGAAGTGTGGATAAATACAAGGCTCAACTTGTGGCAAAAGGTTTCTCACAGGTTCCAGGTGTTGATTATACAAAGACCTTTGCACCCGTTACTAAGATGAACTCCATTCACTTGACACTTGCTATTGCTACAACTCATGGTTAGGCTGTACATTAGATGGATGTGAAGAGTGCATTTCTTCACAAGGATCTTCATGAGGAGATTTACATGGAGTAGCCACAGGGATTCATACAGGATTCTTCTTTGGTTTGCAAATTGAGGAAGTCTATCTATGGCCTCAAATAGGCCCCTAGAGCTTGGTATGCCAAGATGGATTCCAATTCTTCTCTCAGTAGAATTCACCAGGTTTCATTCGGATCTGAATGTCTACATCTTGTGACATGATGACTCTCATTTGCTACTTGTGCTCTATGTTGATGACTTGATCATTACAGGGAGTACCTCATCCATCGTTGGCAATGTCAAATCTGCTTTGTAGGACATATTTTCTATGACTGACTTGAGTCTTTTGTATTATTTTCTTGGGATTGAGATCACATAGTCAGCTTTTGGGATCTCTCTTTCTCAGCCCAAGTGTGCTCTTGATCTTCTAGCTCAGTTTCACATGGCTGATTGTAAGCTTGCTCTGACTCCCTTTCTTTCAAGAGTCAAGCTTGAGGCTATTTGTTCTACTCCACTTGTTGATGCCACTTTGTATCGCCAACTTGTTGGGAGTCTCATCTACTTGACTCACACATGCCCTGATATCTCCTTTGCAGTTGGCATGGTTTCACGCTTTATGCAAGAACCGCATGAGCTTCATTGGAAAGCAGCCAAAACACATCTTGCATTGCTTACATGGTACACATCATCATGGGATTCACTCTACAACAGGTATAGGACTTACCCTAGTGGGATATACAGATTCTAATTGGGTTGGCGATCTTGATGATCGTAAGTCCACTTCTAGCTATAGCTTTCATCTTGGTTCTGTTCCCATTTGTTGGCATAGTAAGAAGCAACATGCTATTGCTCTTTCTTCGACTGAGGCTAAGTATCTAGGGGTTGTTAATGCTACTATTGAGGCTATTTGGCTTTAAAATATTCTCACTGAGTTTGCCTTCACTATTCCATGTCTTATAGTCATTCATTGTGACAATCAGAGTGCTATCCAGATCTCGAAGAATCTGGTTCACCATCAAAGGACTAAACACATCGAGATTCATATGCACTACATCAGGGAGTTGATACAGGATCAGGTCATTGATTTGTAGTATTGTCCTACAGCATAGCAGGTTGTTGATATCTTCACCAAACCCTTCACTGAGAGTATATATCATCATTTGTGAGCTCTCTTGGGGGTGTGGGATGTTTCATCTGAGGAGGTCTCTTGACTTCTTCATTCTCTCTTATGAGGGGGACTTTTCCTCTTCTAGGGGTTTTGTCCTCATACATTTGAGAGCTTTTTTCTCTTGTTTTTTATCTCTCTTTTGGGGGGGGAGTTTTTTCCCACTGGGTTTTCTCCCTTTCCCCGTTTGTGAGAGATTGCATTGCATTTGTACATGGGTACCTAACATGGCCTTGTTGTCGAGACCCATCTTGCATTGTTTTCTTTTGTGTACATTCTCCCTAAGTTGCACTTAAGGGGGGGTGTTCGTGTAATTAAAAGTGTTGTACCTTGTCCTAGGTCATTATTACACCTTAGTTAAGTTTACTTAGGGACCACATAGGAGGTAGTTGGAACATTTCCACTTTTGGTGGACTTATCATGTTATTACTTTATCACATCCACCTTTCGTGGACATATCATGTGATTACATCTCCACCTTTTGTGGGTGATCCACCCTTTGTGGTGATTATCACATTATCACTTTTCCACTTTAGGTGGAGTGATAGCTTTTCACAATTGTCTCATAATATTATGACACTTGTCATAATCTTATGCCCTTCTATGTACTCACCTTGGCTATATAAGCAAGGGATCTCCTATGTACTTTTGCTCATTCTATTTTGCATCATTGGCAGAATACAGTTTATTCTTGTCATATTGTTTCTATCTCTCTTATATTTGTGCTTTCTATTAGGCCTCTAGATCTTGGGTGGATACCTTCATAGCCAATTCTTACAGTTACAAATAAACTATGTATAATTTTTTATATATTATTAGTGACACATTAGATCTAGATAAAACCAGTCAAAATATTTTTATGGTATATATATACACAAATATGTATGCATGTATAAAAATGTGTATGTATGTAATGGTACCTTAATTTTTTCATTTTCACAAATTCAACAATTTTAAAAATATAAAAGTGCCTTTTGGCTCAAAAAATGCACAACACTTATCTTATGAAGTCAATTTTGAATTCTAAGCATTTTTAAAAAATTGGGCATTATGAGGGCACAAATTGACAATTTTAGAAATTTCATAAATTAATTCAATCTAATTCTATTTGCACAAATTGATACCTAAATGGGTTTGGTCCTATGCTCCCTTAAGGGTGAGCATGACATCCAAATGGAAAATCAAATTCAAAATGAGGAGAAATTAGAGACTTACCTCAAAATTGGAGACACACCAAAACAATGAAAACTTGCAAATTCTCCAAATTGAAGACTTGGAATCCACACACACATGATCACAATCCCATTCCTAACCCAAGAAATTTGATTCCCAATATTTTTCAAATCAAATCCATACAATTTCCTCAAATACAAAATTTTTCCATGAAGGGGTTTAGAGAACAATTTCTTCCAATTTTTTTTTGACAAAATAGATTAAGTTCCTCCCTTTTGTTCTAATTTTGACTTCTTCTTCTTTTTTTCTACTTTATCTTTTTCCAATATTGCAATTAACCAAGATTAACATTTAACAGAAAAATCATTTGCATTCTATTTATCAACATGATTAAATCAAGCAATCTAGAAATTAAAACTATTTTAAAATATAAATTAGGAAATCACTTGTAATTCACAACATGGATGAACTCTAAAATCACCTTTGACTTGGATCTAGGTTAACATAGGCAACTCACAACATATAGAACAATGAATTCAATGACCTGGAATCATGATAAAATTTAATCAAAACATGAATAATATTACACACATCTATGAACTAAAGCATTCAAATAAACCAAGCACATAAACATACAAAAAAAATTGACATGTTGAGGAACCACATCTCAAAACATGTGTGGTCCAAACACACTATACAAAGCAAGAATAACAACCACAACTAAACTCACAAAGAAAGCGGTGAAGTTGAAACACTGTTCAACACCCAAGGAAACAAGCACAAGTATGACATATGTATCCCCTGATACATAGTCAAAGAACAGTGTTGAGATCCACATCTTAAGGCTACAGATAGGAGGGCATTATAAGAAATAGTTCCAATAGTCTTGTACAAATCTAAATTTTCATTATAACATTAGTATTATGCACATGATGAGATTTTATATGCTTGACCATAAACCAAATAATTGTTCCAATGGTGGAAGAAAAATTCTAGATGTTTGTTCAATGATAACAAGATAAAAATCCATTCAAGTTGAATACAAACCCCCAAGAAGATAATTCTTTCCATATATTTGCATTTGTTCTTATTTCATGCAAACTTCAAACTGTAAGACCCAAATAGGTGATGCTATATAGAAGGGGTTGTGATTTCAATCAATCATATAGTCAATAATATATTAATCACCAATTGTAAGCATACAAACTTGAGAAGGAAGAGAGAACACTATATTAGCTGAAAAACATTTGTATTTTAGAAAAGGGCTAAGAGAATCAATCAAAAAGCTTGCTCAACTACATGTAGATTAAACCAAGAAAATAAGAGTGAAAGAGGCTAATCATTTAGAAAGAAGCTGAAGGGGTTATAGAACACCAAATCTAATTTTAATTTTTCAAAGATATTTGAACAACATACTCCAAAGATGATAATTAATTTCAATCCATGAGAAATGAGAAATGGAGTTATCCCATAAGAGAAGATATTCAGTAAATGCTCATCTTTTATTTAAGAGATATACAAGATGAAAATCCTCTATTTTAGGGAGGTGCAATTCAAATGGGATCCTCAAAAACATCATGATTTAATTGATTGAGATAATCACATTTAATTCTTAACTCCCAAGACTAATTAAGTAATACAAGAAATGTGTATTTAATTTAAGGGTCAAAATTGTTAGGTTAGGTGACGTTTACCTTGCTAACCTATGTCATTTTTTATGTCTCCATGTTTCTTGTAAAGTGTCCTAGAGGACATGAGAGAAATGTATTTAATTTTGGCATTATATTTTTGCGAGTACATTTAATGTTGGTAGAGGTTACACATCACTAGAGGCAAAATTATCCCTCCTAGGAGTTCACATTGGGAACGTGAAGGGTCTTGAGTGGGGTGCAAAGTTTGAAGAGAAACATGTGTCCATTGGTTCTCCATCTAGAAGTTGAACAATCATTGGAGGATCCTGAATGCTAGAAGTTGAAGGGGCTATGAGTTAGACACCCATGTTGAAGCCTTGTGCACATTAATTAATTTATTATCATGACTATTGGTTTTCCAAGGAAGGGGCGTGGATTTTTTCAAGTGGTTTTGGCACCTCTTGTTTTGATTTACCACTGTGGTTTTTCCTCCCACAAATTGTATAAATTGGAGACTTGAGATGGTAGTTGTATCTTGTGTTATTTGTAGGTGTATGGAAGTATTTGGGTTGTAGGAGATCAACAAGGAAGTGTATTGTGGTGTATCTCTCTTGTGAAGATAAATAATATACTTGCCCTCTTTTCTTGTGTGGAGTTTTTTTCTCAAAAAGGTTTCTCCACGTAAATCTGGTGTCATATTTGGTTGCTGATTTTTCTATTAAGGTGAATGTGTAATCACATACATATAATATGATTTGGTAATATTATTTTTATATTTGAATACACATACATAGTTAATATTGCAGCTTAGTTTCACCTTGTTTTAAACCTTTGGTATCAGAGCTAACTGTTTTGTTTAGAAGGGAACACCTTTCTCTTAAGTTTTGAAGGTTTTTTGGCTATAGTGGGAGCTTTTGTTTTTGTGGTATATTATAGAATTGTGAAGAAGATTGTATACCATGGCTTCTACCTCTCGCCAAGATATTGAGAAGTTCAATGGAATGGGCTACGAGATGTGGAAATTAAAGATGAAGAATCTCCTAGAAGAGAGAGATCAGTGGTTGCCTATTTCACAAGAAAGTAAACCAGTTGCAATGAGTGATGAAGATTGAAAATTTTTAGACAAGGAGGCATGAGGAACCATTCGATTGTGTCTTACAGATTCCATACTTTTGAATATCTCCATTGAAGACACCACATATAAGATGTGGAAAAGGATAGGTGATATATATCAAACTAATTTTTTTTCTAACAAGTTATATCTCAAAAAAAGATTATATTGTTTAAAAATGAAAGATGGTGAATCTATAACAAATCATTTAAATGGTTTTAATCTGATTATAAGTCAACATAAATCCCTAGATGTTAAAATAGAAGATGAATATAAATGTATCTTGTTTCTTTGTTCTTTTCTCAAAGCTTGGGAAATTTTAATTGTTGCCATAAGTAGTGGTAATGCAAAACCAAAAATGGACTCATGATCTCTATAATTATTTAAGAGGAGATGAGGAGAAATTCCATGAATGTTGGCACCCAAGATGCCTTGCATGTGCATGGTAGGTCCAAAGAGAAATGGTCTAAAGGGAATAATAAAAAGGTTATAAGCTTTGGAATCCTCTAACCCATAAAATAATCTTATCTAGAGATGTGATATTCACGGAATTTAGAGCTTACTCAGGAGAAAAGCAACCAAAGGAGAAAGATAAGACAAAGACAAAGAACTTCAAGACAAATATTGAGAAGTAAGAAGATGCACGTGTGGAAGATCAATTAGATGGATTTGAGGATGAAGAAGAAGAGGGTTTAGATAGTTTAGATGATGTGCAAGCTAAGCACACAAAAGAAGAAAAATAGGTAGAGCCCATTACTCCTACCTTGAGGAGGTCCACAAGGAAAAAAAATCATGTTGACAAGTATAACCCATTAGATTATTGTTGTGTATTTTCTTTGTTAAGTATTGATGATGAACCTAGATCTTTCAAGGAGGCTCTCTCTTCGAAGAAAAGTGAGTCTAGGTTGCAAGCTATGCAAGAGGAGATGTTGGCTTTGGATAGTTGTGGCACTTGGGATCTTGTTAGTTTTCCCAAAGGAAGAAATCCCGTCAATTGCAATTCAGCATTTAAAAAGAGATTTGGTACATATGGTCAGTTAGAGTGATACAAGGCTAGATTAGTGGCTAAGGGATACTCCTAGAGAGGAGTTGATTTTGGTGAAATTTTCTCTCTTGTTGCTAAATTAACTTCTATTAGATTCCTATTGTCTATGTTTTTTTCTTGTGATTTTCAGATAGAGCAAATGAATGTTGGTTCTATTATGAAAGGAAAAGAACAATTAGTTTGTAGGTCGAAGATATTTTTATATGGTTTAAATAGTCACCCATATGTTGTACCATAAGTTTGATAATTTTTGTATTGAAGTTGGGTTTTCTTATGAGAAAGGAGGATCATTGTGTTTATATTAAACTTATTGATGATAACATTTTAATCATTTTCTTGTATGTTGATGATATGTTGTTCATGGGTAACAATAAGGTGATGATTAGGGAGATTAAGACATGATTTTTTAGAACATTTTATATAAAGGACTTGGGGGCAGCACAATATATTATTGGGATGGAAATCAATAGAGATCAGATTCACATAAAGCTTTGGTTAAGTCAAAGTAAGTATGTGGATACAATTTTACAAAGGTTTAATATGATTGACTATAAGCTAGTTAATATCCCATTTTCGGATGGTACTAAGTTGAGCTTAGATATGTGTCCTAATTATGAGGATGATTTTGAGGATATGTCTAAGGTTACTTATGATAGTTTCATTGGTAGTTTAATGTATGCAATGTTTGCACTAGACCAGATATAGCTTAAGTAGTGGGAGCTCTAAGTAGGTTTATGCCTAACCCTGGTAAAGAGAATTGGACTTTTGTTAAGAGGGTGTTTAGATATTTGTGTGGTACTTTAGATGATTGTTTGGTTTATCATCTTATTGATGATGTGGTCAAGTAATTGGACATACATGCATTTGTTGATGTAGATTGGGCATGTGACTTCGATAGTCAAAGGTCCATTAGCAACTATGTTTTTACTTTGTTTGGAGGTGCAATGAGTTGGATGAGTAAGAGGCAGCCTATAGTTGCATTTTCCACCACTGAATTAGAGTATATGGCTGCTACACATGCCTCTAAGGATGTAGTGGGTGTTGCCACAATAGTGGTTTACACTTTCTAGGAAATCCTAATTTTTGTTGAAATCACATATTTTTAGAAAATATAATGATTTAAGCCTTGAAAAGTTCCATTTAAAGGATTCCAATTGAAGAGGGTTTGATCAAACCACCTTAAACCAAGCCTCCTTGGATAGAGCCCTACTATTTTTAAACCATACCTATAACAAAGTCTCTTTTACACCTATCAAAATGTTGATAAAAAACCACTTTTGATTTACCTTTTGGGGGGATCAAATGAATTAATTTAAAATTAATTTTTTTGTAAGTATGTAGTCCTTATTATAAGCTTCCAAAAAAGTATAATTTTAATTAAATTAAATTTGATTATTATATTTATTTTTTATTTCTTGTGAATTTAGGTTTTTCACCAAAAATCAAGCTCTATGTTCTACACATGTGGAAAAATAGAAGATTATAAAAAAAAAGTGAAAAATATGAGTGCATTATATATTGGAAGTCTTAATCAACAAAAA
Organism: Sequoia sempervirens; assembly: GCA_007258455.2. NCBI lineage: Eukaryota > Viridiplantae > Streptophyta > Pinopsida > Cupressales > Cupressaceae > Sequoia > Sequoia sempervirens. The sequence goes on from VDFB02252508.1 coordinate 13,439, forward strand.
AAAATTGAATTTCAATATACACAAAAAAAGTTAAGCGTTATACGGTCGCGCTATGTCTAAATTGTAATTGGTTTGACTTTGAAACTTGATTAAAGAAAAAAAAATCAATAAAAAAATATCTAACTAGGTGGAAGCACTAGATATCAGAGTTAAAAATCTAAATTCGAAAGAATTAGAATTTTATCCTTCATGGAAAAAAAGTTATGCGTTATACGGTGAGCGTCACTTTTTAAAAATGTTATTTTTTGAAAAAAAAACTAGTTTTCGAGGGAGATGGAAAAAGAAGTGCATTTTGATTCCAATTTTTTTTGAAAAAAGCATATTTAGAATCTATAAACAAAATGTCATGAAACTCTAGTTTGCATCATCTTCAAATTCCTCACGGTTTAGCTGCTATAGGTGCCCTAAAGTGAAGATTTAGTTAAAAAAAATTATTTCAATGTCCAGTTTGGCCAAAAATTATAAACCACTATTGTGGGATCACCTTAGTATGGTTACAAAGACTTGGTAGTGACATTGGTTTTGATTGCAGGACAATAAGAATTGAATGTGAAAGTCAGAGTGCTATTTGTTTGGCCAAAAATTCCATGTATCATGCTCATAGTAAGTATGTTGATGTTCTGCATCACTTTGTGTGAGAGATAGTTAAGAATGGTCTTGGTCTTGATTGATAAGGTTGTCACTTTGGATAATGTTGTAGATACTCTCATGAAGCTAGTGACCACAAATAAGTTCTCTTGGTGTAGGAAGGCCATGGGCCTTGATCAATATATACTTGATTTATTATTTGTAGCTCTTGGATGTAATTGTAATGTATAATGTCAAGTGGGAGAATGATAGGTTAGGTGACATTTACCTTGCTAACCTATGTCATTTTTATGTCTCCATGTTTCTTGAAAAGTGTGATCATAGTCATAGTATGAGTTAAATACACCAGATCCAAATGAATAACTATATTTAATCCATTAAGCTATGATCCCAATGAGATGTTCGAAAGCTTCAAAAACCAAGAAACCATTAAACTAAGCATGAAATAAACATGAAAGCGTAAAAGAAACCTAATCTAGAACTCCAAACCTTATCCCATTGGGGAAGTGGTGTCATATTGATATGGAATAACGACCCTTTTCCAATCCCTTGGATAATACGAGCATAATCAAACTCCATTGATGAAAGCTTAAGATAAAATGGATGAAACTATGGTGAGGATGGATGAAAGAGATGAAAAATCTTGATAATGGATAAAAGGATGAATAAAAGATAGTATTCAAATGAGAAACATATAAATTTTCTTTGATGGTAGTGGATCCATTTCTCTCCAAATGTGACATATTTATAGAAGAGAAAATGAAGAATCAAGGGTCAAGATGAAAAGGATCAATCAATGGTAAAGATGGAATCAAGGGTGAAGACATGGATCAAGGATTCTCATCAATGGATGAGAATCAAAGATTGCATGGATCAAAGAAACCATCAAGGGCTCACAATGATTCAAACAAACACACTTTCAAAGTTATTAGAAAGTTTGTTAGAGAGTTTGTTAGGAAAGAATACTCTATTTTTGGAGCCAAATAGAAGAATATTCCCTATGCAAGTGGATGGGCGAGGAGAAATTAGTAATTAGTTAATTAAAACTAAATTTTAATTGTGCAAGTTGAGGATATGAGGATTATCATTAAATAATTGGTTTATTTAATGAAAATTGGATGCAAATGACATTTAATTCAATAATTTAGGATTATTCAATTAAATGAGAGGACATAAGGTGTTTAAATTAAATAATTTGTTTTATTCAATTAAACAGGATGAAAGGTGAATGTGAAAGGGGGTGAATTAACCTAATTAAATTAATTAGATTAATAGAAGAAAATGATGCATTTAATTAAATAACTAGGCTTATTTAATTAAACAGGCAAAAAGAAGATGAATTTCAAGACGAAACAATGTTAGTGACTAGATTCAAGTGTGTAATACCATCCAAGACAATTTTAAGTGTCTACATTTTTCCCCTTTAAAGTGAGGTACCTATTACGTCGGTTCAAAGACTGACGCTTTTCAAATTAATGTTGTTGCTTAGATCAAAAGTTGAAAAATTTATGTTTTTTTTGGATGCCCCACTGTTGCCTCAATGAAAGGAATTAAGCTGGTACCCTGACCCCTCGATAGACCGGGCAAAAATTTGGAATTTCGGGTCGATGTCACGATAAAGGTTTAACATAGGTTTAGCTCAAAGAGGACTAGAAAGATCAGATGTTTGATCTAGATGGATTTGATGATGTATAGATAGTCATCGACCATGGGTAGCCTCGTGTATATTTTGATACATCACACATATTTGATACTTGGATAGAACTGTTAGTAAAGATAGAAGAATAAGAAGAATAAGATGAATAGAAGTAGAAGAATGAGATGGACATTGATTAACCATTGATTTCAAGATTTATTCAGAAGTCCAAAAACCCTATGATTCATCGAGAATTTACTAGATATGGTGATGAGAAAGATGATATGCTCTTTTCATTGATTGGGATATTTCATCATTCCTTATTTTTGATATAACACATAGACACAATGCACCGAGGTATTGATAACTGGGATGGCGTGGTATCTAGAGTGATGTAATTTGACTCTGCAAATAGATAGAATAATCCTTGTTCACACCTTAATATATGGAAACCTTGTTTGAATGTAGTTTAGAATTTTGGAACATTTTGGACCAAAGCATACACAATAGTCAACAATCGGTTCAAAATGACCTCCCTACACACAACTAAGCAAGTATTCACCAAGATTATTTTACAAGAACATACCACAAGCACAACCAACGAAAGATAATGATCGATGTCCCATTCATTTCTCTCTAAATTGTTTAGAAATCATTGAGAGTTCCTCAGAATGGGTCAATAAGATAAATCATAAGAAAAGATTAAAAAAATAAGTCAATGTTATCTATATCTCTTTCCAAAAGGTGTAATGTGTTTTGTTTTAGGATAAATATCCAAAGTGATTTCTAATGATAATTTCCATTGTATGAAGGATGCATCCTAAGAAATTTTAGTGGATGGTGGTAGGTTGATAGGTTGTTTGAAAGGCCGTTGATATAAGGTTCGATTGACATGTTTGATAATGATCAAGAGTTTGATTTTTTTCACGTTTAAGGTTTCTACTTTTGTTGATTGTTGTACTTGTTTTCCATTTGTTTTACCAAAGGGTGATGATGATGATTGATTTATTATGGATGAAAGGTTATTGCGGGTGCAAGTGAAATGAGATGGATGGTTTTGGACTTTTTGGAATATTTCAATGTTTTTGGTATTTTGCAATGTTTTTGAGGTTGTTTTTGGTCTTCTTGAATGTTTATGTGAATGTTTAGGTTTTTCGATTATTTGAGGTTGTTTAAGGTTTTTTCAATGTTTTCTAATGTATTGGGTTTTCTGAGTTTTTACCAAGACCTAAAAGGGACTGACCTAGGGCCTCAGGGGCTTATCAAAGATTAGCCTTGCCTACATTATACACGCAAAGGCCACATAGTTCGACTGACTTTGACTAGCTATTGGTGAGGTATGAACACTTGATGGATTGTCAGTTTATTGTGATGGACTCCTAAAGGACTGACGTAGGGTGTCTTAGGGGCACATTGGTGATGGCCTTGCCTATGTTCAAGCTTAGAGACAACGTAGCTCAACAAGGTTATGTTTTTTATTTGATTTTCTGACTTTTTGACCTATTTAGGGATTTTGATGTGTTTTGGATGTTTTGGATTTTGAAGATGTTTTAAATGTTTTGGATTTTTCGCACAATGTTGACAAGTGTATGGATATGTGATGATTTCAGTGATCTATTTTTGGATTTTTTTGAAAACAAAGCAAGGGTTGATTGATTTGATCAATGGATTACTGATAGTGATGACATCGTTGACGATGCACAACAATGCAAGGGTAGTGTTGAACAACACAAGGATTGGGAAATGATATATCTCGAAATGATGATGGATCGACTGGATAAGATAGATCAATATTTAGAAGCTAGGCTTGGAACGAAATCTAGTGGAATGATTTGATGTGATGTTGAAATGCAAGGTAGATGCAACTGATATTGATTGTTTGGATTGATGTTCAATGATAAAAGATAAAGCTTGATAAGGAACATATTCTCATCAAATGTTCCATGGGTTAGTGATTTAGGTTTTTGCTTACAAATGATCTAACCAATTTGATTTTATGTTTTGCAAATGTTTAGATCACCACTTGAGTTATAGGATATAGCTCTTGAGATTTATTCTCGAAGCAAGATGTAAGTATCTACCCCTAGTGTCTAGCAATATATGGAATGATATGGGTGGATGCATGGATAAATGAATGGATTGATGGATAGGTATGTGAAGGATACCAAGGATTATCTTGTGATAGGATAACATGTTTGGATATAGTATGACTCTTTGGAAAATGCCTCATGGATCAGATAATGCTGTTTAGGATAGGATCAATGATAGTGACCCATGTTAAGATGTTCACCATAAGCAAGTGTGAAGTACATATTGAACCTTTTCCAAGATCAAGATAAGTTAGATTGAATGAAAATAGATTGGATAATGAAGGGTTCTTGGATTTATTATGTATAATATGGATGGTGTGTTGGATTTGTTATGGATGGAATAAAATGCTTCCACCCGAAATGGTGCACATAGATGCTCAATTCTACTCATGACACCTGTTTTCTAGGTTTTCATCAGGGTACTTGTCCAAAGCGCCACCAAAGTAGTTTTCACTAGAGGACAATTTTTCTCTTGACTATTTTCTTGATTTTAATTTTTTTTTTTAAAGTTTATCCTCATGTCGAACCACCTTGTGGTGATAATGTAGACACTGTTGGTTCTGATATAGAGGTTGTTGCTATCATGATGTGTCAACGATATCTTGCTTGGAGGAGTTGTTTTGCTAAGATAAAGGTGCTTGAATGTAACCGTTGGATTTTTTTTCTTCTTTATCGATATCAGAGTTAACCTTACCTAGATGCGCACATCATGATAGAGTGCCCTTAGAGTCCTTATGATAAAGAGTTGGTGCCAATACACAGTCAATATGAGAGTTGGATACCATGGATGTCAAAGTGGATGGTGGAATGCATTGAGTGATATGAGATTCAGATGGATTGGTTGACAGTTTGGAATCTTTGATTCTCCAAACTTGGGATGATGAGTAATGATGGGTGGATATGGAGATTCGATTGGGACCAACTTCTTGATATACCTTGTAGGTTTCTCTTGAAGCTTTCTTTTGTATTGCTGGACAGTTTTGATGAAACTTCCCTTTTTGATTTTTCCCCATAGTTTCTTTGACTAATAGAGTGTGATAGCCATTTAAATTAGTGTCCATTTTATTTATTTTTCTTTAGTGTCCATCTGAATTTTTCTTGTCCATTTTTCTTTTCCGATTCTTTTTCTTTAATAATTTGCTCTTTTCTTTGATATAGACCTCTTTCTTGTGGTTGGTCCCAATTAGTGGGTGGAAAGATGCATGAACGATGATTCATGATATGAATGGTTGGAGTGTTGGTAGCTATTTCATAATAAGGACTCTTTGTGCTCCCCATGTTGGTATTTGTGCTAGATAAAGTTTCCCCTATTATTATGGGAGTACTACTGACATGCTTTGATTTTGCTGTTGACAAGCCATTTCCTTGTTGTTTAAGATTGTTTAGATTTGTTGATTTTCGATAATGCTTGATATCCTCATACTCACTTTCTTCAATCTATATGGAGGATGTGTTTAATTTTGATGCTTTATAATCCATATAGGAGTCTTCCTCATGATCCATTTCTACTTGCTCTTCAAATTATGTTTCTGATTTACCATCCATGTAGAGATCTTCTTTATGATCAATTCTTGATATCTCTATGGATTCTGCTATGCCTCGATTATGTGTAAAGATATTAAGAGTAGGAGACTCTTGTTCCTTGGTAATGATATCAAGAGTAAAAAACTCTTGTTTTGGATGAATATCATCTACATTCCCATTAGGAGTTAGCATCTCGTGGGTAGATGGAGGAGTATGTGATATATGAATATGATCATTATTTGCGACATATTGTATGGATTGGAGAATACCCATTAGATCATGGTTGTATCTTGGAGATATGGATCCTTGATCTTGAATCTATGTGGCGTTATCTTCAATATGCTTTGGTTCATGTTCTTGACATGGATCAATTTCAAAGGATGGATTGTTTTCAAAGGGTTCTTGAATGTATTCATTATGCATGGGTATTGGCTCAATATTTTCTTGATATTCATGTGAATTTGGATCAAGTGTGGAATTAAGGATTTCTTCAATATCGGCAACCATGAGGTCAAATGATGCCAATATGTATTGGAAAGGACCATTGCTAGAATTTGGTGAAAGATGTTGATCATGCTTTGGAATAAATTCTTGAGGCATGTCATCTAACTCATTGGGTGATGTAGAGACATTGTCAACATGATCATTAGCAAATAAATCTTGAATTTTGTCCTCAAAAATTCTGGTAGAAACCTTGCCGATGTCTTCAACCATGAGATCAAATGATGTTAAGATTTCTTGGAATGGATCATTGTTAGATATTGGTGAGGGATTATGATCATGATTATGAAGAAAATCTTGAAGTATGTTTATTTTCTCATTGGATGAGGTAGAGAAATTGTCAATATAATCATCTAAGATTGAATCTTGATCATTATCGTCAATAGTTATTGTTCCTTGATCAATGAGGTCTTGGATGAGGTTCTCAAGTTTGATACAATCTAGCATGTCATGACCTTTTGTGCTATGGTATTTGCAGTAAGCATTATCATCATACCATGAGAACTTGATGTTAGGCTCACCCCCATTTAATGAATCTGGAAGATTTATAAGTTTAGCATGGACTAACATGTTTAATGTTGATTCAATTGGCTCCCCTAAGGAGTGTATTCACATTTGATGATGATGTTGTTATCTTGTGAAGCTTGTGTTTGTTGTGATTGATCATGTTATTGTAGGGATAGATCTTGTTGTTGATTTTGTCCTTCTTGATATCCAATGTCTTGATGTTGGAGATGTGGTTGTTGATGTTATGGTTCTTGATATCCAGTATCTTGATGTTGGAGATGTGTTGGTTGATGTTGTGGATACAAATCAATGCTTTGATGATTTCAACGAAGAGTGTATTTATTTGGAGGTGGAGACATTTGTTGGAGAAGTGTATAAACTATTTGGGTAAGTGAATTTAGGGAAATTTGATGTTGTATGTATACTGATCTTGATATTGATTTTGAAACCCTTGATGTAGTTGATTTTGGTATGGATTTTGAGGATGTGGTTGATGTGTTGGATATTGAATTATGTTTTGAGGTGTGAATGTATCTATGCCATAGTTCACCAAGTGTGGATTTGACATGTTCATATTTGATATGTTTACATTTGGTATGTTTATATTTGACATGTATAGGCTTGGTGAGCTAACGTTGTTTTGATGAAAACTCATGCTTTGATAATTTGGTTGATAGATTGGTATGTTTTGACACTTATTTAAATATATCATGTGACAAGATGTTCCAAATTTTTTATTTGGAATACCCACATTTGTTGTGTAATTGTAGTTTGTAGGATATGGTGACCCCATGTATGGATTGTAGGGTGGAATTGTGAAACCTATAGGATTAAGCTCATTATTCCAAGGCTTTGTTGGTTTGTTTCACTCATGGTGGATAAATTTTGGTTTTGCTCCATGTCTCTCTTGTGTTTTGATCTTGTTACAAAAGTGAACCTCTAAGGTGTTTTGGACCAATGATGTGAGTGGATGATGAAAGGGGTGAGTGATATGGATGATGAACTTGCTAAAATTTTGGACAACACTTTTAGACTTAAAGGTTTGATGTTTTGATGTCTTGGATAAAAGGGTGTTAATGAACTTGTAAATATCAAGGTAGACTTGTGACCTTTAAGATAAACTAGTCCAAAAAATGTGATGACTAACTCAACTAAGTGTATGGAAAAGGATTCATTTCACACACAAACTAGCTAAGTTAGGGGATTGGTTTGATAATAGCCTAAGCCTAAAGAGTGTTGATGTGTCGAAAGTTTCTAAAGTTGTTTGTGAAGTGTAATGTCAAATGTGATGAAGATGAATGAGATGTTTTGACACAAAATGTGTTAACCTAAAAGGGACTTTTTTTTTACAAGACCAAGATGGTGAGAAACATGGTATACCTCTAAAGTGATAAAACCTTAAGAACTCAATGTTTTGATAATAGAACTTGTACTCAAATGTTTGCAATAATTTCCTTGTATCACTTTGTTTTTTTTGGGGAGTCAATGTGTGTCAACCATAAAACCAAGGTGTGGTGTGTTCATTTTGGTTCTAATCTTTGATTTAGTGAGATTTCTTTATTACCACATCAAGAAAGTCTTAATTAATTTCAAACTAAAAATGTCTATGTCTAAGCAAACTTCATTCCACAAAATCCATTATGTGAAAATCAAGAAGCTAAGGCCATAGTTTCCTATGTTAACTTTGGAAAGTATGAATTAAGATATAAGTCCAAATATTTAGAAGCGTCAAAAGATAAGAGCCTTAGGGACAAGCAACAATATAGGACTTTTCAAAGGTATTCACTCTTAATCGAAATGGTTTGAAATTTGATGAACATGTTGATGTGTGTTTAAGTTATTTTGAAGCCAAGCAATGTGTCAAACTGACTCACAAGCAATAATAGTCCCAGCTCAAGTGGGTACATTCTTCTTGGTGGGCTTACCTCATGCCTCAAAGGGATGATTTTACATGCAACTTATGGAGGAAATAAAAGCAAGAGTCCATTCTCTTTAATCCTTTATGCCTTAACCCACAAATCGAACTTGGTAAGTAACTTCTTGGAAGTAAATTCCAATGCACCACTTTAAAGAACGCTTCAAAAATGGACTCGGTTGGCTACTGTACACAAAGGTTTTTGATTTAGTGACAAAAAAATGAGAACACTGTACGAACATTACCATCTTCCTGCCACTTAAGGAATTAAACCATTCCATTCCACTTTCAGAGATGGATTAGGTGCAGTATGTTGTTACCCTGGATTGAAGATACTTTCATTACAATTTCACAACCTTTATTTAAAGCCCGTCGATAAATGTGCTTGCAAGAATCGCTAGGAGTTCTCCATTGCGAGATGTGTCTCCTAGCAGGTTCTCTCTTAATAAAAAAATATTATTTTTCTTCACCCAAGATCGCACGAAGCGCAAGGGGAGAGGATACGTAGCAAGTTCTTTAGGGTGACTCAAAACAAGAAAGTACACTTGAGTGTTTCTTTTCACCCAAGATTGCACGAAGCACAAGGGGAGTGGATATGCACTACAAGTGTATACAAGCAAAGAAAGCATGCCAAACACGCATTCATTTTAATCCTCATTGCAAAATGACTTCATTTTAAGCACCAATGGAATTTTTTTTTTTTTTGTTCAATTTTAACCAATATCACAAAAATGAGTTTGTATGGGTTCAATTTTAACCAACTTTGAAAAGACAAAGCTTTTTTGAATTTTAAGCCCAATTGAAAGCTAGTTGTCCTAAGATTGTAAGTTTTAAAACCCAATAGAAATTTAGTGGTCCTAAAACATGAAGCAAAACAACATATGATGGGTTATAATTGTCCCATAAGTGTTAAAACACTTTTTCAATAACTAGAACTAAGAAAAACCAAAAATCCAAATTTTCAATGTCTTTTCCAGTATTTTCTAGGTTCTAGTAAATCGCATTTTCGGAGGCCTTCAAAGTGAAATTTGGGGTTGAAACTTGCTTCAGTTCATATAAATTAACTATCATAGGCACAATTGTTTTTAGGCATTGAGTTAGTACTCTTGGAGACCTTCTTAACGGTGCAAACAGATTCAAATTTTGAGCATCGAGTAGAAAGTTATGACCCCAACAAGTTAGGGTAAATAATTTCCTAGTTTTTCCAAATCTACAAAACTAGTTAGCCTCACAAAAATAAAACCAGATGTTAGTAAAATATCAAAGAGTATATGAAACTAAAAATTTAAAGCACATATGAAAATTGACTCTCTATTTTTACTTGCAATAGCGTCGTTTTGCAATAATATCGTTGTTTTAACTGTAATTGCATCATTGAAAATCAATTGCATCACTCTAGTGAAATGCAGTAGTGTCTCTCTACACAAACCAATGACCTCAATAGTGTTAGTATATCAATTACATCGCCATATTCAAATTCATGAAATTAATCAAAAAAACAATATCATTGGAATATCCAAATGTGTCGCCAGATTTCAAAAGCATTGATGTACAAAAAAAAAAGGCGTCACCATATGCAATTGCGTTGTTGTAGCTATCAAATGCATCACTGTATCTAGAAATTGTAAAACATGAGAATCTCAAGAGAAATTCATTAGATTTGGTTAGTAAAGCCCTCCTTCTAGCGCCAAAATGTGATCATAGTCATACTATGAGTTAAATACACCAAATCCAAATGAATTTAAACTATATTTAACCCACTAATCTATGACCCCAATGAGATGTTCAGAAGCTTTAGAAACCTAGAAACCATTAAACTAAGCGTGAAATAAACATGAAAGCATAAAAGAAACCTAATCTAGAACTCCAAACCTTATCCCATTAGGGGAGTGGTGTTGTATTGATATGGAATAATGACCCTTTTCCAATCCCTTGGATAATACGAGCATCTAATCAAACTCCATTGATAAAATCTTAAGATAAAATGGATGAAACTATGGTGAGGATGGATGAAAGAGATGAAAAAACTTGATAATGGATGCAAGGATGGATAAAGACAGTATTCAAACAAGCAGCATAACTTTTCTTTGATAGAAGTGGATCCATTTCTCTCCAAATGTGAGGTATTTATAGGAGAGAAAATGAAGAATCAAGGGTCAAGATGAAAAGGATCAATCAATGGTCAAGATGGAATCAAGGGTGAAGACATAGATCAAGGTTTCTCATCAATGGATGAGAATCAAAGATCACATGAATCAAAGAAACCATCAAGGGCTCACAATGATTTAAACAAACACACTTTCAAAGTTGTTAGAAAGTTTGTTAGAGAGTATATGAGGATTATCATTCAATAATTAGTTTATTTAATGAAAAGGGGATGCAAATGACATTTAATTCAATAATTTAGGATTATTCAATTAAATGAGAGGACATAAGGTGTTTAAATTAAATAATTTGTTTTATTCAATTAAACAAGATGAAAGGTGAATGTGAAAGGGGGTGAATTAACCTAATTAAATTAATTAGATTAATAGATGAAAATGATGCATTTAATTAAATAACTAGGCATATTTAATTAAACAGGAAAAAAAAAGATGAATTTCGAGATGAAATGATGTTAGTGACTAGATTCAAGTGTGTAATACCATTCAGGACAATTTTAAGTGTCTACAAAAAGTGTCATAAGTGACACGAGAAATGCATTTAATTTTGACATATTGTAATTATATTTTCGAGAGGAAATTTAATGTTGGTGGAGGTCACACATCATTAGAGGACAAAATTATCCCTTGTAGGCATTCAAATTGGGAATGTGAAGGGTCTTGTGTGGGGCACTAATTTTGGATGGAAATAGGTGTCTATTGGTTCTCCATCTAGAAACTGAATAGTCATCGAAGCATCCTGAATGCCAGAAGTTGAAGAGGCTATGAGTTAGGAACCTATGTTGAAGACTTGTGTTATCATGACTCTTGGTTTTCCAAGGAAGGGGTGTGGGTTTTTTCAAGTGGTTTTGGCACCTCTTGTTTCGGTTTACCTCTATGGTTTTGCCTCCCACAAGTTCTATAAATTGGAGCCTTGAGATCGTAGTTGTATCTTGTGTTATTTGTAGGTGTATGGAAGCATACTAGTTGTAGGATATCAAAAAGGAAGTGTATTGTGGTGTATCTCTCTTGTGAAGATAAACAACATACTTTCCTTCTTTTCTCATGTGGAGTTTTTCTTGAAAGGGTTTCTCCACGTAAATCCTATGTCATATTTCTTTACTAATTTTTATATTATGGTGAATGTGCAATCAAATACATATAATCTAATTTGGTAATCTTATTTTCATATTTGAAGACACATAAATAAGTTAATAGTGCATGTTAGTTTCACCTTGTTTTGAACAAAAAATAGAAAATGGAGTATAGAAGCATCAAAAAGGAAAGAGAAAGGTGTATGAAGGCTCCTAGACAATATGATTTTCTTAGGAACCATACCACTTGAATAAATATTCATCCTTGATAGGTTTATCTTAAGACAAGATTTTCAAGAAAATTTCAACTTAAGGTAATTAGTACAACATGAAACAAGCTTATTGAGAATAATTCATATATAAGTGAACCTATGCAATATGAAACAAAATAATAAAATTAAGTGATCAAAGGGAAATTGAGATGATTTATTCTCCATATCTTCATGTGAAAGGTGTTTAAAATGATTTTAATGACTCAATTGTTCACATATAATCTAAAATATACCCCTTAGGGATCATTCAAAATTTCTATTCTTACTTTTTGTATTGTTTCCTTTTTAATTAATTTAATCTTGTGGACAAAAATCCTATTCATATATTTTCTTGTGCACTAAGGGGAAATTATGTCACTACCCTTTTTCCTCTTGACCTATTATTTAATCCTTTAAGTATACTCCAATGGTTGTTTATGGGTACCTTATGCATGAAATCAGAGTATCAAGCATAGATATTGTTAGTATATGCATCATGATTTAAATTTGTGTATATTCTTATACAAACACAAGTATTTAACATCTTTTATTATTCCAATTATATACATAGCAAGATATTGTCATTATACATGGATATATGATAGAAAATAAATTAATTTGTTAATACAAGTAATTGCATTTAATATTGTTGTTGAGTATAAAAGCAAAATAAAATATAATCATAGATGAACAAGATAGAATAATGCCTTTATGGATATTAAAATTGAATCAGTTGTTCAATTTTGGATATCATGAATTAATGACAAATATAATACGTATAATTAAAGTATCAAATACTTTGGTAAACCAATATACTCTAATAAATGTCAAGATAATAATCCTTAAATGTTTTAATCTTTTTTCTAATGCAAATATATATATATATATATATGGTGGTATTTGAAACTAATAAAGTTTTAATTAATGTATTTAATTTATTAAAAAAAAAAGATAGTTTAAAACTCGAAAAGTCGTAAGTGGATGGAACATTTGGCATTTTGGAGAGCATGTGTTAATGCATTTGGGGTAGTGGTGGATGTATGGGCAATGTAGGCATGCACCGTGTTTTCTCAGCAATGGATGGAAGATAGTCATTCAGTTTAAATATTGGTTAAGCTATAGAATTTGAGGGGGAGGACTAAAGAGAAAGGCATTAGCACATCATAAATCTGTCTTCAGTTTCTCGGTTGTTTCTCCAATAGCTGCAATGCCTCTATATTGATGGTTGTCAATGCAAATAATGGATTTGTTTATAGACCCATATTGTTTATAAATAAGTATTGCTCAGCATAGTAAATGGTGACAGGATTTGGTGTAAAACATTGGGAGAAAAATTATCAATAAAACAACAGTTTTTAGAATAGGTGCACGCGGAGGCGGAAATTAGGAAATGAAACTGTTGTCTAAACTTCTGTAAATATTTTTGCATGAGCATTATCTTTTATAAACTGTAGCTTTTTGCTGTTCATATTAGAAATTAGTTTACCTTTTTACTGGGTTCCTGTTTTAAAGCTGTTTTATCCCCAGTTATCTTTAGTATTACTTCTCCTCGAAATTCTTTGGAGACCTCTATAATCAGATCAAGAAGAGATAAATAGAGTTTAGTTTTAATTGTTGGAGGAAGTAAATTAATTATGGTCAGCACAGACCAACCGACCAAATCACGGCATGTTGTCTCCAGCCATCCAACGCCGACTTCCACCGTCCCACGTTTCTCATGTTGCACCTATCCATCATAAATTATGCAGCTAACCCTATGCTACAGTGAGGAGAGAATTTATGATGTTTCTGGCTATAAATCCAGTGCATGAAGATGTATTCCTCAGCACTCAATTTTGTTAGATTTGCTCCGCAGAGCTATCGCAGATGTATCTGCACTTGTATTGGTTTTGTATCGATAAAGATATGTTTTCTCTGCTCTATGTTTTGTGCTCTGTGAATTGTCTCTCATTATTGCTGCAAGAATTCAGAGGTCACTGGTTTTTGTTGTATTGTCTTTGCCCTTCTAGCACATCAGTGAGAGAGGAATGAAATCTTTTGAAGGAAAAGGACGGGGGACACCGAGGGGTTCAAAATTGGTTTTCAGAAAATTGGAAAAATTAGTCTACACGTGATAAGGATTGGCCTTGATAACATTAAGGTTATCAATGGGAAGAATGGGAGCACGAAGAAAGGGGGAGAAGGCAGATCTTGGGTTGATCAATGTCGGTGACATCAGGAATTCCAGGTACTCCGTAGATTAATGAGATAAGTTAGTTTTCTTTCAATGGATAAAATGTTCATACAAAAGGATCAATGTTAAAAAGTGTTATTGTACATGATTTCATCATAGGTTGTTAATAGAAAATACGAGTTGCTTAACTATATAGTTGATTGTGCAATCTGAATCTATTGATCAAGGGTTTTTTTATTTATTATGCCGATTAATGTACTTATATTTTGCTGTTATATTTTTTTGGCTAATATCTAGTTACCATGCTATCTTTTCCTATGATAAATCTGAAACATTAAGGCTTCCATTATCCCTCGACTTAACGCGTATAGAGATAAAGATGTTTAAATTTAGAGTGAATAGCTATCCCAAGGGGGATGGCTTAACCGACACACTCTAAGCGCTGACTGCTTAGGTGGCCGGGCCCACAACACTGTCAAATCAGACTTTTCCTGTTTCTGTTTTTGTAGTAGGGGAGAGGACCCAGTACCTGAGCATGTTTCAATAGTTGTGATAGTAGTTGTTTATATAATGCCCAATATTTTTATCAATATTGGACCAATAGTTGTGACTTTAAAGTTGTTAGTGTTGATGATGACTACCCATAATTAAACAAAATGTATTCCTTTGATCTAAAAAACAACCAATCATGTGGTTCCACATCAATGCTCAATAAAACATGCTGTGAATTCACAAGTATTGGTCTCACTTTTTTTTTGGGCCTTTTTGGACACCTTGACAAAAAGCATGCTGATGTGGCATCATATTTGATGATGTGGCCCTGAAACCTTAGTTATAAGCAGGGGACTTGCCAAGTAAGCTGCTGTAAAAAATTGGGAATGATTTGAAATTTCCACGTAGGATAATTAGAAGCGCGAAGTTAGGGTGCACAACTACTGGGTCTTTTCCCCTACCCTCTGCGGTTCCTATTCCCGTTTGCATCCACTGTTTGAAACAATTTTATTTCCCGTTTACACCGAGGGAGCTATAAAATCTGCAGAGCCACTGTGTCTAGAAGTGAGCATGCCTTCTGATGTTTGCCATTCAGAAGCAAGCGGATCAGACCTCTTCTGCGAAACTTGTTGCATCTTCAATGTCGGTCTGTTGTTCGAAAGTGTAAATATATGGTTTGATACAGGGTTTTTAATCCCACATGTGTGTAGCCATAGCTTATGAGATCTTGTTAGATGGATATTATTTACCAAATATCTACTTTTAGAGAGGAGAATTTAGCTTTGACATTACAACCAATTATGAAGATTCATTGCTTTTCCCAATGGGACTTGAATTCATCATGTATGATTAATCCAATTTATTTGTTAGACATAGGTAAATCCTTACTACTACATATTATTGTACAAGATGCATTGAAACTCAATCACACAAACAATGTATTATTGAACTTGTAACTAAGTTTTTGAAAAAACATGACATTACTAGGTTTGATGTTTTCTTTTCTTTGGTATGTGACAATGACCATACTTTTTTTTCATTAATTTTTTCTAATAGGGCTTTTGATCATGGTATAATATTGAGATTTTTTTGAATTAATATCTACAAGGGAACAATGTTGTAGAATCACCAATAAGAACTTTATTGGTATCATTAAGAAACTATTGGATTAAAATTTGAGAGAGTGGCATGTCAAGTTTTAATATAAATAATGGGTAGATAAGACAAGAACTAAAATTTCTTTTAGGTACCTCACCTTATCATCTAGTATATGGGATGTACCCTATCTTTCCTATCAATTTGAAAATCCCTAGTTATAAATGAATGATTACGTTGAAATGGATGAGAAAGTAAAGGCTAGACTTCTTCAACTACTACACTTGGAAGAGAAATGTGGTATAACTTCAATTTTTCAAACATTAGGGAATTGTAAAATGTTCGTTTGATAAAAGAGCTAAGGTCAAAGCTTTACATATTTCTAGTTTAATCCTTTAGTTGGACAACACTAATGAAAATAAAGGAGATCATGGCAAGCTTGATAGGTTGTGGTCATATCCCTTCCAAAATACTAGAATTATGAGTGACCATACCTACTAACTACAAACTCTTATTAGAGAAGCTATTCCATTTCTAGTCAATGTATAGTTTTTAAATAGAACATCAATTCTAGAAATGGAATAGCTTCATGCTTATTTTGATCATTTTATATCAATGAATCTAGAAATGTGTCAAGGCTACATGGAGCATAAAAATATATATTCTAGGTATTCTTATTGTCTATGAAACCACTTTTATGCATATGCATCATAAGATTTTTTTGTGTATTCAAGATATATTCTTTAAAATATATCTTTTAACTATTTGGTACAACTTGCATCCTTTAAATGGTTTAAAAATCTTAGTTTTAATGCTTGTAAATGGTTTTTATCATCTAAATCAGCTCATCATTGTATAAAATAATTTATACTAGCACATGATATTTATAACTTGTCATATGTTGTTTTTTATCAACCCACCACTTATAGAATAAAAAATTAATGCTTCCATCGATGTATTCATTATTTGTTAAGATGTATCTACATTCACTAGCATGGATTCTATCCCATATAGTTATAACTTATAACTTGGGTCAAATTAGGAAGATTTGATGTATGATCTACATTAAATAAACATGGTGTAGGACTAGAAAGTGTTATAAGATTCTTGAATTGAATGGTTTTCTAAGATATTTTTTGTCATGTATGTCTTAAGGATAATCCTATATGGATTTTATTTATTATATACAAGGAAATCCTAAATGACATATATAGAGTATTAATTGCAAATATTGTATGTTAATCTGACTAATAAAACAAGAATACATACGCCCTCATACCAAAAAATAGGTTAGGTGGCTATATATATTTATTTTATATAAGAGAAGGTGGTAGTATTAGTTGTTAGTTGGTGGAGGCAGAGAAGAAATTATTCTAAATTAGAGTGTCAAGTATCCATTGCTCAAATGTAGAAATTATGAAAAACCTTTGTGCAAGTTAGGTTTATATTTAGGATTATGAGATGTGTAAGCCTTTGAAAAATAGTTTAATTTGAATTGTTTTGGATTGAATGTCTTCATGCATATCAATTTCATTGTTTATAATTTACTCCTAGCTTACCCAAATCAAAGCTCAAACATTAATGTTATGAACATACATAAAATGTAAGATACATAGCTAATAATGGAAATATAATAAAAAATATAGAATAAACCTTTGAGGTAGGGCAATACAATAAGATTTTCCTTATGGAAGAAGATGCTTCATGTTATATCTTTATATTGATATTGTAAACATAAATAATCAACATGTATCTCTCCCGCCTAAGAACCACAAGATATAAAAATAAACTATCTATAACCACTACTTCCCAATATACATGGGATGAATAATTTAATCCAACATTGTCTAATATTAATAACTTAAGTGATCTATAACACATTTCAATATCTTTGGCAATGAATTTATATATTATAATATCATACTAGTAGGTATATAATAATAATTTAAAGAAACCCCTCCATCTATAAATACTTAGGGGTATATTGGTCTTAATTATTTTAAAATTTAATAGCCTCTACGAAATAGTGTGGTATAATATTTCCCGCCTATGGTGACCCACAATAGATAATAAGTTTGATATGATTCAATAGTCTTATTATATCATATGGTATTATTTCCAAGCACTTTTATTGAGGATAGTGATAATGTTTATTTTTATTTTTCAACCAAAGAAGAATGATTCATTGGAGGAAGTAAAAAAAATTCAAATTTATAATCTTCACCTTATATTTTTGCACTCATTTTAGTGCACATTCATCTAATATATTTTAATTCCATTTTTATCCATTTTTTGGAAATATGCCTAAAGTACTACCTCCTAAGAGGAATCATGATCATGCCACACAACTAGTTCTTATAAGCCAACCACCTAAGATTAGGCCTTATAGGTACCAATGTATATAAGAAAGAGAGATTGAAAATATTGTTCAAGAGATGCTAGAGGTTGATAT
This sequence comes from Sequoia sempervirens, assembly GCA_007258455.2. Taxonomy (NCBI): domain Eukaryota; kingdom Viridiplantae; phylum Streptophyta; class Pinopsida; order Cupressales; family Cupressaceae; genus Sequoia; species Sequoia sempervirens. Next base: position 31,898 of record VDFB02252508.1, read on the forward strand.
TATCAAGCATAGCTAGAGTGCTTACTCCTCTCTTGTGGTGGTGGTGAATAAAACTTGGATCAAACTTGGCACATGTGCCTAGACTATAGGGTGATCAACATGTACAACATCAAAGATAAGTTTCCTATTCTAGTGAGTGATGACTTAATAGATGAATTGAATGGAGCTATATTTCCTAAAAAAATAGATCTTAGATTAGATTATCAAAAAATTATTATTAACAAAGAGGATATTCCCAAGACAATATTTAGGACTCATGAGGGTCATTATGAGTTTCTTGTGATGTCATTTGGTCCTATGAATGCTCCATCTACATTTCAAATCTTGATAAATTCCATCTTTGAGGAACTTCTTAGGAAGTTTAAATTATTATTCTTTGATAATATAATGATTTATAGCAAAGCAAGAAGAACATTTGGACCATGTAGATCAAGCATTACAAATTATCAAAGATCACTAGCTCTATACTAAACCTTCCAAGTGTGCTTTTGGTCTCAAATAGGTGGAGTACTTGGAACACATAGTGTTACATGAACGAATTAAGGTTGATTCTAAAAAATTGTTATCATAAATGACCTTTTTACAAAAACTAGTAAGAAATTGATGGGTTTCTTGAGTCACTAGATACTATAGGATATTTGTGAAGTACTATGGTTATATAGAAGTGCCCCTCAAAGCTCTATTTAAAAAGAATGGTTTTCAATAGAATGAGTTAGCTAATATAACATTTGAGAGATTGAAGGAGGATTTTTGTACCACTCCAATCCTATCCACTCCAAACTTCATCAAGGATTTTGTTGTACAATTTAATGCTTCAGGTAATGACATAGTTGTAGTTCTCATGTAGGAGGCTAGGATCATTACTTTTGGGAGTTGTCAATTAAAGGGTAATAATCAACCCAAGCCCATTTGTGAGAAGGAAATGCTAGCCATTCTTCATGTAATAAAGTTGTGGAGGTCATATATAATGGGTAGAAACTTCGAAGTTAAGACTAATCATGATAGCCCAAAATATTTTTTAGAGGAAAGATTATCTTCCAAAGAGCAATAAAAATGGGTCATTAAGATGTTGGGTTATGACTTTGAATTTTTATATAATAAGAAATAAAAGGAAAATATGTGACAAATGCATTATCTAAGAAAGAAGAAAAGGTTGAGGCATTATTGTGTGATATTTCAATACTACAAGTAGATTGGGTGGAAGAAGCCAACAAAAAATGGTAGAATGATGTTGCTACAAGGAATATCATTCAACAATTGCATCTTGATCCTAGTAGTTCAAATTGGATTTTTTAAAAGGGAGATGCTTTTTAGTCTAAATAGATATTATACCTATGTAAGAACTTCATTCTCAAACACAAGATTTTGGTAGAGCTTCATGGTTCTCTAATTTGGGGTCAGGATTTTCAAAGACATAGCATCAAACCAAGAAAGATTTTTTTGTAAGGACTCAAAGGCGATGTTCAATAATTTGTGGTAGAATGCTTGGTATGTCAAATAAACAAAGGGAATACAATTAATACACCTAGTCTTTTGCAACCCTTAGTTATTTTTAGAATTGATGTTTGTTTAAAAACTATACATTGACTAAAAATGGATTAGCTTCTCTAATAAGAGTTTGTAGTTAGTAGGTATGGTCACCCATAATTCTAGTAATATGGAAGGGACATGACCACAACCTATCAAGCTTGTAATGATCTCCTATATTTTCATTAGCTTTGTCCCACTAAAGGACTAAACTAGAGATATGTAAAGCTTTGACCTTAGCTCTTTTATCAAACCAAGATTTTACAATTCTCTAATGTTTAACAAATTTTTTAAGAGTTATGTCACATTTCTCTTCCAAGTGTAGTATTTGAACAAATCTAGCCTCTACTTTCTCATCTATTTCAATGTAATCATTCATAATTTATAAAGTAGGGATTTTCAAATTGATAGGGAAGATAGGATAAATCCCATATACTAGATGATAAGGTGAGGTACCTAAAGAAATTTTAGTTCTAGTCTTATCTACCCATTATTTATATTAAAACTTGGCATGCCACTCTCTAGAATTTTTATCTAATAGTTTCTTAATGACCAATTGATAAAGTTCTTATCGGTTGATTCTACAACATTGTTCCCTTATAGATATTAACTCAAGGAAAATCTTAATAATATACCATGATCAAAAGCCCTATTAGAAAAAAATAATGAAAAAAAGTATGGTCATTGTTACATACCAAAGAAAACAAAACATCAAACCTAGTAATGTCATGTTCTTTTCAAAAACTTAGTTATCACCTCAACTATACATTGTTTCCATGATTGAGCTTCAATGCATCTTGTACAATAATGTTAAAAGGATATACCTATGTCTAACAAATAAATTGGATTAATCATACATGATGAATTTAAGTCCCCATTGGGCAAAGGAATGAATCTTCATGACTAGTTGTAATGTCAAAGCTAAATTCTCCTCTCTAGAAGTAGATATTTGGTAAATGTAGCATGAATAAACATGGGCATATGTATCCTTGAAGACTTTAGGTCAATAATATCCATCTCACGAGCTCTAGCTACACATAAACCATGGCCAATTCTAATTTTGCAAGTTATCTACAAATTTGATACCCTCCCCACAACAAGATTACATAGAATAAAAATTTAATAGTGTTAAAATATGTCAAACTATGGTGTCTTTTATTTTTCAACTAATGATTTTCATGTTTTTTAGTATTTATTATGACTGTGAAGAAACATTTATTTATTTAACATACTGAAAATTTATATATTTATATATAATATTTTTTTTAATTAAAAGATATATATTTTTTAATTAAAAGTTAAATTACTGTTTTCATTCTGATGTTTTTTAAAATAAGAGCTAATTTGTTTTTACAATTCTAAAATATTTTAATTCAATATTTTATTATATATTTTTTGTTTAAATTTGATTGAATTTAAAATAACTTTTCTAAAATATTTTAATTCAATATTTTATTATATATTTTTTGTTTAAATTTGATTGAATTTAAAATAACTTTTCAAAAGAAAAAAAAAAGACTTATAAAATTCATGTGTTCAATATGAAAAAAATCATGACCGACTATAAATGGGTCTAAAAATCGAGCTTATTTGTTTTTAAAATTCTAAAATATTTTAATTCAACATTTTATTATATATTTTTGTTTAAATTTGATTGAATTTGAAATAACTTTTCAAAAGGAAAAAATAAGACTTATAAAATTCATGTGTTCAATATGAAACTGAAAGTCTCTTATGAAAGTCGTGCAATTATAAACTAGATTGCAGATGAGTCCAGTGTTATTTGATTTGGGGTAACATATCTTGTCTATAATATCTCCACTACAGTTTGTGGACATTGGTAGCTGCTCAAAACTTTTAAACGGATCTTTATTTCTTGTACGTTGCAATGTAAATCTTAAGCCTCTACTTATAACCGCTTTCTCAATTGCCATTTTTCAGTCCACACATGTGGGATTAAAAACCCTGTATCAAACCATATATTTACGCTTTCGAACAACAGACCGACATTGAAGATGCAACAAGTTTCGCAGAAGAGGTCTGATCTGCTTGCTTCTGAATGGCAAACATCGGGAGGCATGCTCGCTTCCAGACACATGGCTCTGCACATTTTATAGCTCCCTCAATGTAAACGGGAAATAAAATTGTTTCAAACGATGAACGCAAACGGGAACAGGAACCGTAGAGGGTGCTACGAAAACAGAAACGGGAAAAGTCTGATTTGACAGTGTTGTGGGCCTGGCCACCTATGCAGTCAGCGCTTAGAGTTTGCCGGTTAAGCCCGGCCATTTCAAGGTATGTCAAATTATCAATTTGTCATAAATGCTAAAAATACTCTAGATTCTGTAGTTATACATGTAATGAATGAAATGATAGGTGTAGCTGGGTTAAAATATACTGGTCACCACGTAGTGAAACGTAGTCCCTTTTGGGTTGTAAAGAATCATAGGATCTATTTATGTAATTGTAAGCATGATGATACCATAGGATTGATATTCGATTTTATTTAAATGTTGTAATGTAATATTTGAAAACTGCACCAAAAGATACTTTAGTGTTTGTAGGAAATACTTTTTCTCCTTATACTGGTTCTCATATCAAAGAAAATTTCAAATACCTAGAAGGTTACATATCTGTTGCTGCATTCAACATGAAACGTGGTCATTCCTGGAATATTTTATCCATGAAGTCAATTTTCTTTGAAACTTTAAAACATGTTATGCAGCCTAAATAATACTGGCTATATGGAAGCATATGAATAATAGAAAATTACTACCAAAACTCGCCTGTATATATATTCTATCAATGAAAATCTACATTATTCCTAATCTTATAAATACAAATTTGTGTATTCACTTTCAGATGCCCTCTAGTTGATCAACTCAACTAATTCTTGCTCCACTAAAATCTTTCATTTTTTTTCCAAAAGTGTCGTCTCAATTCTACAGTACACCACATAGAATATATCTTGTCTACAAAAGTGGTTTTGGTTTGATAGCTGCTATTGATGAACTTTGTGATCACTGTTACAAGGACAGTTAAAGACATGCGGGAGTGGCAGGCATACTCATTGCATCTCAATAGCCTATCATTTAAATGTCAAACTCTTTTTGGAAATCGCAAATCATAACATGAGTGGTGGAATTTCCTATTAAGATCTGATAAGATTTATCTCTTTATATTTTTGATGTTTTCTGCTGTCGCCTAGACAATCTATCTGTTTCCTCTTCCTAATTTTGGATCATTTGCAGTACCTCATAATCCTTATTTTATATGTCAAGGCCCGAAAGAGTTGGTGATTTCCTATTTGGGTTTCTTTCTATGGAATCGATTTTATCCTCAATTTACTTTATGAATCAGAATCCTTTAGTAGAGAGTTGTCTTTGTAACCAAATTTTATCACTATCTACTTGATTAGCTCTCTTAGGACTGAATGCGAAAAGATTATGTTTTCTCTTATCATTTGCATATATTACAACAACAGAGATAAATGTATATGTAGATAGGCTATCAACTACCTCGTGCAGCTGCAGTAGTATAACAATGGCAATCAGCCAACAAAGGTAGCGGTTAAGCTGCATGTCAAGAAATAACGGAATCAAAGATGGTGTACGTGACACTCATGGCCACGACACTACTTTCACTCCTCTACTTTGTTCTTCTTCTTACCATTTCGAACAATAAATGTTGAATGATTGTGAATGCATATATATACACGTTAGTTTTATTGTTTGCATTTCATATGAACTGGCAATATTTCATATTACTATTTTATTATTATTCACTAGAAAAGATCTAGTTTACCGAATGTTGATAGTACATATTGGAATACAAAAGGACAGTTAGTCCATTAACTCTCATTTAAGACTATTTAATTCTCTTCATCTATATGTTTAAGTTGAGAAATTTATTCACCATTAGAATGAGACCACCATGGTATTGTATATTAAATTACTTTTAGTCAACAAGTAAAAGTACCTAAGGATTATTTAAGCATTCTAGATTTGATTCAATAATATATAAGTAGACTCATTAACTCTTGTAATATTAATATATGCAAAGTTCAAGAGGCGATTATGATTTCAAGTTAAAATTTAGATAAGATGAAATACATTGGTATATAGGTAAATTAGAAGTTAGTTCTATTTCATTCAATCTATTCACGTGTTATATCATCAATCCATTAACCTATGTGTAAGCTTAATCCTTGGAAAAAAATAAAATGTGGTAATATAGTTATAGAGTTTTGAAGGCTAATATTAGTAATTTTGATTTATGAACATGAAGTACTCAAGAGGAGATGAGAAACTCAAAGAGGTCAAGTGAAACCTATACAAAATAATTATCTCCAATCTTTATATCATTCAAGGTATAGAAACAAGGAACACATGTGAAGTACACTTGACCAAATACACAAGGTGAAAGGATGTCTAAAAGGTACAAATTTTAACCATCAAGTGCAATTTTTCTCTTGAACGGCCATGTATATCGGTTATGAAAGATATTTTCATGTGTATTTAATATTTTGTTTCTATTTAACTATGATATCGATTTATCACTAAGTTAGTATGGAACAAGTATGTCCATAAATGAGTTAAGTCTTTAACTTAATTTCCAAGAGATTGTTTAATCGTTATCAAAAAAATTATGTTAATGATAGATTAAACTTTTAGGGTGGTGCTTTGATAAAACAAAGAGCTCATACATTTATTTTCTTATTCCACAAGATCTAAAATTAATGGTGTAATTACTTTATGCTATTCACGTTGACATCAAAAAATGAGTTTTGATTCAATGAATAATGAATGTTATCCTTATTGATTATTAATGCATTAAAACCTAATATTAGAACATGGAAAGGTGAGAATAATGTTATTTGTCCTTAACCATTTCAATGTTGTTAAACCTTTGTCGTATGCTCTCACCTTGCCATCATGGATCTTGGTGATCAGAAAATGGGTTTGAACCAATGAATATAAATAGCTCCATATTTGTCACTAGATAAATTGAAACTAGGCTTATCGTCTATTATTTTGATCATGGAAAATTTGTTGTTGATGTTGCACTTGAGTGGGTGGCAACCAACAAGTACTGTCTGGGGAGTGGGACCCTAGAAAGGGTTGCATACCCACTAATTACAAGTACTTAGTTTATTTTTAAACTATCAATAATAAGCTAAGTTTATTGGTAGTTCTATCCTTCCTCGGGGGTTTGGCTGGAGTCCATGTGGCTTCACGATGCCAATACGGTTGGTCGGTGAGCAAGCCTTAATTATGTATGCATCATTACAAATGTTTGTACAAAGGTGTTGAAGTTCAAATTCAGCGATGGTTGCAGAGTTGTGTTATAATGGCATAATGGTTCTTATATCTTTGTTATATGTCTTATTGTCAAAAAAAAAAATGCTAAATTATTTTTAGGATTAACTAACTTGGGCCTTTTGAAATTACTAAGGAAATACTTTTTTAATTCTTAGTTTCAAATCAATTATTATTTCTCAATATTGATAAAAGGGACCAAGTAATTATTAAATAATTGTCCAAGTATGGGCATGATAATTCCTGGAGAAGGGATAATGTAACTCCAAAATCATTTGGCATCTTTCTTTATGATAGTTTCTATAGCATGGTTATAAAAAAAATAATGATATCTCATTACTGGGGAGTTACAATTGACATTTAGTGGGAGAGTTACAAAGATATATTTTGGGGTAAGTTTGTTGAATGGATAAAATATAATTATTTTATATTTTGGAGGAGCACATCATAATTATTTATGACATGTTTTATGAGAGTTGAAAGTGGGCATAAGAGGAGCATCTTTATTGCTTTAAAATACTTAAGAATCAAGTGAAGTTTATGATAGCTATTATAGTGGGGCTATTTTGAGAGGATTTTTAAAAAAATATTTTCAATTATATTTTTTTTGGTATATTGGGATATCGAGATTTATGCTCTATGTTTTATATAAGTTATTTTGTTTCTCTAGTTTTGATCTTTTCTTAATTTATCAATTTTCTTTCACCATTTGAGTACTTGTCTTTAACTATAGGATTTGAGAATGAAAACCCTATATTATTTGAGTTGAAATGATAAAATCCCTTTGGTTTCTTGAGGATAATCTCATACAAAATTTATATTGTTCACTTTAAAATTTATTTTTTTTACATTTTTAAAATATTAAGTTTGTATTTGCAACATTGTGTAGAAGGTAGCTCTAATATGCAAATGATTATTTAAGATTTATCCATCATTTGTATTATTGTAATATTTGATATCTTTTAGTACTATTTTTTATATTTGATCAATAAGAATTGGCTCCAATAAATTATGAAGTTTCTATGTATGTGTGCAAATATTATCTCCCTATGACATAGTTTTATGAAAAACCAACATTCTATGTTCCAATCTTTGACATGCAACTTGTGTGGAGGTTATTTCAATATATTTTTATTATATTTTTTGAGTATATTTTAAATATGAAAATATTTACAAGATATTTTTTTGGGGGCATTAGAGTGGTATAGAGCATATTTTATTTTTTGAAGATGTTGCAATTCAAAGCATATTTGTAATAATATTTTGTGAGGACTTTGTAGTGGTATTAGTTTTGATTTGACCAAATTAAAGGGTGAAGTAATTATTAATGCTTCTAAGCGAAAAATAAATTAAATTTATCGATTATTTTTTATATTGTGTTTCATGGAAATAATTTGGAGATGTCCAACAAAGAGGAAAACATAGATCTTTTTCAAGATACATTAATGAAATTAAAGAAGTTACAAAGTAGCATGTACAACCTAGTCCTAGCTAAAACATCATGGAGGATATTGATAGAATATTTGAGTAAAAGGTCAATCTAAATCTTTCAAAGCTACACTACCTTTTAACAAGTACTTAGAAAGAGGTGTCAAAATAAAAGAGGCTTGCATGATGACATAAAAGAGTTTAAGTTGAAAAAGGAAAAATTAGAACCGAAACTACATAAAATTATTAAAAAACAACTCATTAAGCATAAGACAAAGAAAATATTGTTGCAAAAATGAAAGAGTTTAGAACTAGAGCCATACAAAGTTCCAAAAGAGTAGAAGGAATCCACATAATAGGTTGAGGTCAATGATAAATTAACATTGTATGTTGAAGATGAAAATTTAATAATTGAAGAAGATATTCTAATGATTTTAAATAATATCCAAGAAATGCATGTTAATAATTCAAGCACTGAAAATATGGCACCATTGTCATTTGAGAAAGATCTAAAAGATAGTGATATCGATGGGTAAGAAAATTTGAAGATTATTTAGTTGGTTCTTGCTCAATTAATAGTATTCATGTTTAGAATGGTAATATTGGTGAAAATATTTCAAGGATGTCAAAATTAGCAATAGAAGATAAAAAAAATTGATTGCTTCTTTTATTACAATTCAAGACATAAAGAGGGAAATAGTATAACATAATTATTGCATATTTTTTCCATGTTGTTACATAATGTTTACCACCATGAGAAGCATTCCAACAATGATGGAAAAAGTGAATGTTAAATGTGGTAGAAAATGGCATAGGAATCCTTTATGTCAAGTCCACAATTACTCATATAATATGGTGTGGGATCCTAGTGTTATAACCAAATAAATCCAAAAAGGAAACATTGTGGAAAATGTTAAGGTTGATTTTTTTTATGGGTTCAATATCATTGTTGTTGATAGATTCTCTAATCATTCTATGGGTGAGCATGAGGTATGGGATGAATCCTAGATTTTTAAAGCTAACATGGTTATGGGTGTACAAGGGATACATTCTATTTTTTCTCTTTCATAGAGTCATAAAACCATGGAGTAAAAATCTAAATTTGAAGGGAAAGATGTGTTCAAATTTTTTTAATGAATCTTTTAGAATAATCAAATGGAAAAAGTTTCTTGAGGAGCTAGTTGCTTGGTGATGAAATGCATGTATATTATTTTATTTTTTGATAATCGGCACTATCATCATTTTGATGTTCAAACTCTCTTGAATCAACATATTATGATGACCAATAACAATCTTCTAAGATTGTTGTCATATATAGGTTTCTAGCATGCAATAGAGTTGGAACCAAGGTTTAGTCCTTTCATGACCACTCCCTACCACCACTTATGTTTATTCAAGGATATTGTTTCATCAATGGTTTATTAGAAGGAAATAGATGGTATTGTAAGGGTGTGAACCACCAAAATATCATTGAACAAGAATATATTTAGATGGCCCATTTATAGGATCAATGAGCTCATTGATGAGTTGCATGAGGTAGTTTATTCTTCACCAAAAAAATTGATACCAAGCTACCTATAAACGATTAATTCACTATATTAAATAAAATTAACAAAAAAAATCAATTTCTATCCTAAACAATTACAAACCTCAAGATTGAGCTTTAACAGAGAATAAACTTGTTATGAAATGTAAATTATTTTTTATGATGTATGAATGAGTTCAAGGAAGTTCAATATAATAGATTCGAGTGGAAGTTATGCAATTTCTCAAGTAAATTGATACTCAATCTTGATATTTCCTTATTAAAGTTAGTGGATCCATTTTTGGGAGCTTATAGCTCATTTATAATTTTTTGAGTGGGAAGATGAATGATGCAGATTCATTTGATGAATTTATAGTAGATTTTGGTGTTAAAATTGTGATAAACACAAGACACAAAATCAAACAATGAACAAGAAACCTTCCACATAAGAGATCTACAAACAATAATTTGTTATATCCCCAACAAGGAAAACTTACAAAATGAACCTCAAGAGTCTTCATAGAGATCAAGAGACAATACAATGAGGGAGAGTGTTTTATATGAGAAAACCTAAATGATAAAGGTATTAGATCATAACAAGTATTGTCATCCTATGAGATGAGATAAAATGATCTAATAATAACTCTCTAGTTAACATAAACAAACACTCCTAGATTTAGCTTAAGTATATGAGAATAAATTAGCCTAATAATAAATTAAATATTAATTAATTAGTAGCTAATTCATGATTAATCTAACACCCCCTTTAAGTGTAACTTGGGGAGTAGCTAAAAACTCTAAAAAACCAATACATAAAAAAGAAAATAAAATATGATGGGTCTCGAGAAACAAGGTCTGATGAGGTACCCATGTGCAAACAATCTAATCTCTCACAACTAGAGAAAAAGGAGAAAACCTCATGAGAAAAAATCCTCTCCAAAGGAAAGAAAATAAAATGAAGGACTAAGAAGCCTTCAAAACAATGTCCCAAAAAGAATAGGAACATGAAGAACATTGCACAAGCATGAAGAAGTTGTAGACTATTATCAAATGATGACTACTATAGTACTAAAGTAAAGAATCTCATCTAAGATGGATGATGATCAAGATCAAGAATAAAAAATTTTGCACGAGTGCCCCTAATGACATTACTTGAATCAAATAGCCAACAAAGGAAAACATCGGGAACTCAAAATACAAATGGCATAAGTGCCAATAGTTTGAAGAAAATTGATTAAGTTAAAATGGAAGATCACCTCTAGAAATAGGAATCTAAGAGTGTCCATATGCTAAATGCTTTATCTCACCGAAATGCATGGGTAACCAATTGTTGCATCCACCTAGTATACAGGAACAAGAACTAGATATATTGATCACTCCAAAAAATTGAAACCATGGAAGTATTAGCACCAACACTAGAAATCCCCCATAATGCAAAAAAGGGAGAGCCAAGAGAGGTCCACTAAAATTGTGTCACCAAGAAGTGCATGAAGGAGAACCAAAAACATTTGAATGTGCTCATAAATATGCCTACAAATAAAAAGGGTGCACAAACCAGGGCACACACATATGATGCATGTGAATAAGTGGGATTTGATGTTGTCATGGAAGGAAAACTCACTTGAAAAAGGCGTGACGGAAAAACAAAGACACTCACAACCCACCCATGGCACTTTATAGTTCATAGTGTGAGTACATAATTTTGAATAACAAGATGTGTGAAATCCCCAACAAGTAAACACCAGAATGCTCAAAATGCTCAAATAGGACCAAATGCTAGGAATGCATGTAGAACAGCCTAAAAAAAGTCATCCCAATTAAACATAAAGTTTCTAAGAGCTAAAACATCCAAGTAATTCACCAAAATGTGAAAACACAAAAAAATGAAGAAAAAAGTACATGGATAAAATTCTAGAAAAAGTGCATGAATGGTTGTGAATATCTTTGAAAGACCTTTCCAATGTTGCTAGAACTGTGAAAATGAAGAGACTGGTCAAAAGTTGTGAACTCAAGAGTGAAAATCCAAGAAAAAATCTAGCACCATTGGATAGTTCTCGGAACCATCTTTTTGACGATATCTTGTTTTCCTGATTTTAATACCCGAGTTAAAATTTATCACGATTTTCCTAATATTGCTCAAGTTGCAAAAAAATTAAAAAATTAGCCCTTGGAGGCTAGATGTTGGTCGACTACATGACTAGGAGATGGAAATTAAGGCAATGGAAGTAGAAGTGGCAGAGTCACCACAAACAGGTGGCAACACCACTAGTGCAGGTTGAATGAGGATGGCTAGTGTTTAAAGCACTAGCCATTGGTCACGACCTAGCACTTGTGGCTGATCCTCTGAGCACTCAATGCTAAAGTTAGTGTTGGCGCTCGGCACTAAAGTTATTAGTAGCACTAAAATAAGTGCTATTCAATTTTCAATATATTTTTTATTTTTCATTGTATGGTACAATGTATGTGGGGTCGTACTATCTCCCAGATAAAAAAAATTACCTCATAATCTCTCAACACCAAAATAGAGAAAATTTATAGTCAAAATTTGTCGAATTGGCCTCCTAAACATAATGGCAGGGTCCTCACACCAAAGTGCACCAAAATAAATTTCAACTCCAAAAACTATAAAAAAACAATGAAGATTCCATATTTACTCTTGCAACCCTAGTTGAGAAAAAAAGTTGAAAATTGAGAATGGGTTCATTGAATCCACACTCTGATACCATGCTAGAATGTGAAAAACATGATATGCAAGATCAAACAATGAACAAAAACACCTTCCATGCAAGAGATTTGCAAACAATAATCTACTATATCCTCAACAAGAAAAGCTTATAGTATGAACCTCAAAAGTATTCATGGAGATAAACAGATAATTCAATGAGGGCGAGTGCTTTATGTTATCTACTGAAATTGCACCCTTATCAAGTTGCAAAAACTTGATACTTCAGAGAAACATGGGAACTTTTCTAGGTTGTGGGTCACCTAAAAAATTGAAAAGAACCTCCGGAGAAGGCCGACTTCCTTTTGGTATCACCTAAACTCCTGATATTTGTAAGGAAAAGGGAGAAGGAGTACATAAAAATGAAAACTAAACCCTATGGTGATACACCAAATTGACAAGAGCAATGAGACACTCAGGTTACACTTGAATACTGATGATGGATATGGGACTGCACAACAAGTTTATGTAGATTATGCATAAGTATTTCACAAACAGGTTTGACATGCACACACTTTTAAGAAGGAAAAGCAATTTTTCACAAATCAAAAGGGTCATGCGCAATTCAATAAAACACAATTTGTAACCTACATAATACTACTTTTGCAAAGAAAGGCATGCTAACATGAGACAAAGCTATAAGGAAATAGAAATATTTCACGAAGTAGCTTGATCAATCACCTGAAAATGCACAATATTTTGCAAGAACTAGAAGGCAAATTGAACCATCAATGGTAACCAAGGTAAATTCTATATATCATGCTCCAAATGAGTTACAAAAGTTTGATAATCTGAGAGAGGATTGGAAAAGTCACAAACTTCTGAAAAGCATCAAAAGAACTCTCTTACAAAATGAGGCAAAAATGCCATATTTACAACAAAAAAACTCAAAAGTGTCAGCCTCTGCCCTAAGGTTTACAAAATGAGTTGGTGATAGAAGGGTCGACCCTCGGATCTTTTGGAATAAATTTAATGCATTCAATGTGCATCCCCTGTGTCCATTTCGGTGAAGGATCGCCCTCAAGAGTATCCCTTAGATTTTTTGAAACCATCGCATTAACTTCTGGCCTCCGTTTCCACCCTCGAGACTTCTTCAGAGCTGCTTTGAACGTTCTGAAGTATGGAATTAATGTCGATCCACCCCTCACCAGTAGACACCACAACTATCATTATGACTTGAGGTTTTTTCCTTTCTGCCTTTTTCCTGCTCAAGATCTTTTTGCAAGTTGACCGTCTTCAAGAAGCAGCATCTGAACTCCCCTGTTAGAACTCTTCACAGATGAAACCACTGGAAACTGAACTGATCCATCATCCTTTGATCATAGAGCAGATCCATACCGCTCGTATTCCTTTGATCTTCCACATGGGTGGTCACAATAGTCAAAACGTCAATGGTTCGCCCTCAGCTTTCTTTGATTGGCTGAACACATGCCACTTAGGCTTTCCGGGTGGTCAAAGGCTACTCAAACGGAATCGCATGTCGGTGAGACACTAGTCGTGTCTCTTTGATGCGATTATACTTCACAGCAACAGTCGACATAGCATACAACTATCGGCAAGAGTTCATAGCAAGCGGCCAGAGTCATATCGATATCCAAAATCATCGACAAGACTATCGCTTTTGGCAAGAGGTCATACCGAAAGCACCTGACAGTAGATTTCTTTCCATTTAGACCATCGGCAAGAGTCTCGGTGATGCTCAACACAAACACACCCATCAACAAGATAAACAAGTCGGACAAAGGTCTCAGCGAGCCTCCATCAATCACACCGAAGAGTTAAAACTATTGGCGAGACATCATGGGTCGACAAGACATCATGGCGAACGAAAACCCCTCAGCCAGGAGTCTTACCGATATCCATATACCCTTTCGGCGAAACCACAACAAGTCGGGGAGATATCATAGCGATCGTGAATCATTCAGCTAGACCATTGCCTTCGGCAAGACCTTACACCGAACCACTATTCTTTCGGCGAGACTCCCCTCAGTCAACAGGAGGTCATAGCGAGCGAGACTTCCTTTCTCTGAGCTCAAACCATTTTAGCAAGAGTCCATCCTGTTGGCAAGACCACCAGCGGTCGGCAAGACATCTCCCCGAGTGCAAAACATTGCCCTGAAGGCACAATCCTTCAGTGAGACTTCACTGGGTCGGGAAGATATCATACCAAACTCACAACCTTTCGCCGAGACCTCCATCTGTCAGCAGGACATCTCCCCGAGCATCGATATTACACCGACGCTAACCTTGTGTACAAGGGTCGGTGAGACCTCCCAAGCGGGGAGATATATAAAAACTCATGGTGACCAAAATGTCTTGGCGACCTAGGTATCTCAAATGAATATAACACAATAGCCAGTTGACAAGACATCTGGCTGGTCTTAGTGACTTTATTCTCTGAGGAGTTTTGTGCCAAATCTGATCGAGGCATGCTTTCCAAAAGACTTCCTTGTTAAATAGCATCAAATGTATGATTTAACCCTGCGAAACAATGCCTCCATTAGTTCTCAAATGCATTAGATGAAGACCTTCCCAATGAAAACCAAACACTTGTACACTGGACTCAACCCTTATGGGAGCCACATTTAATCCACATGCCGAATTTAAAACATAATTTCCCCTGATTGAGCCTGTAGGTGAAAATTGAGTAACATTTCTGGCGACCTCAGCTGAATATTTTCCTGCTAAACATGCAAACCAGTAGCCTAGGTCTATCCATTGGGCATGGAGTCATTTTGCTCTATTTTAACTCAAAAAACTGTAACTCGACCTCAAAACATGCAAACTGAAAGAAACTACTGCAACTCTGTTGAAGACAGAGTTTGGAAAAAATAGGTGCAGCAACTGCACTTATTGAAAACATGAAAAAACTGAAATGAAACGTGCCAGCAGGCGCTTATTGAAAGCAAAAATTGAAACTACAACTACTCTATCCTACACTACCCAGCGATGGTAGTGATCAGACATAACCGTTTACTGGTTGTGAGAAAAAACTGCCCTTTCTCACCAACATAGGACGTGCTTCCTGCTTGCAAATTGTCCAACAATGATGAAGGAAAAGTAAATGTTGAGTGCATAGATTAAACACCTCCTCAATCATGAAAACTGCCTCCCTTTTTGTGTTAGACAAGAGGTGCCTGTAGCTGTTTTGAATATGGTAAGCCACCTGCATTGATGACTTTTGATATTGAATCCCATGCTCCCAAGCAGGTAATTCAACTGGTAACTCCTCTTGGCTGTCCTTCAACTTTGTCGGGACACTGAACTTGTAACTTTCAGCCCCTTGTTGATCTCTAAAGAATTCATCTTTTCCTTGAAAAGATGTTGATTGGAGGTAATATGTAGGTTATTCATTGACTGCTACAGTATGATCTTCTTGAAAGATTTTTCTATTATTGTTTATAGGAGGTTTAACCATTCTTTCTTTCAGCTTTGTAATGAAAAAGGAGTCATGCTTCTTTGCATCATGTATAATAGTCTCTGAAAAGAAACCATTAATATTTTCGATGGTTGGATTTTCTTGACTAAGGAGCCGATATCCCTGTTGGATAATTGAAAACAAATCTTCAAATTGTTGTTCCTTATGCTCTTTGTCCATGACAAAATATAACTCCTCCTCAACAAAGTGGGGCAGCTCATCAAATAATTTCATAGGCTACAAGGAATTATCTTCTACAAATTTTTCAATAGTCTCACTGACTTGAATGGGTTGATCACATGCTTCCCTTTCATATGATACTAGCTCATCATCTATGTTAGAACAAAAAGCTTCTATGATATCATCTAACTCATAATTTTGTGTTAAATCTAGATGAGTTTTATCATTTAGTTGCTCCATACCAGGCATAGATGCTATCATGCATGTGAGATCTTTATTTTCACCAACAAATTGAGGAAGCTCATCGAACAAATCAGCAATATTCTCTGGCTGTTCCAAATCAACTAGTAAAATAGGTGCCTATATGCTCCCTTCAGCTTGCTCAACATAACCAAGTAGTTGGTCAAATAAAGAAATTGAATCCTCCTCCTCAGGTAGTGCCTTTTCCAATGAAACTTGGGCATCCTCTGTCTACAAGTGAAGCTCCTTAACTAGTAATTCCTGCATTTTGCTTTCAGCCATCTTATAAACAACATTAGAAATTTTTTCAAATGAGTCAAAATCTAAGGAATTAAACAATAAGTTTGAACCAATATCATTTTCACATGTAATATGGTAATTTTGAGCTGGGGACACAGTACAAGCAACCACAACCTCCTTCTCCTTCTGTTCATTCTTTTCCTTCTCTAATCGGTAAACCTCTAAAGCTAAATGCAATGGGTTTACGTTTCTGACCTTTTCCATGAGGAGTAAGGTGTCCTTATCAATGGGTTGCTCTGCAACCACACTAGGTTGTACTAGATTAGTTTCCTTTACTTGCGAAGGATGCATGGTTGTAAAATTTGGAAATTCATACCTTGGAAGTTCTTCCTCTTGAAACCAATCTGAAATGCAAGAAGTTGTTCGGATATCATGCCTTTGAGGAAGCAAAGACTTCATCTACTCTTCTTTTGCAGCTAACTCCCTCTCGAGCCTATTCTCAAACTGTCTCCTTTGTGTTTCCAATTCCTGCTCATGAAGGTAAGCTTGATACTCTAATTCCTACTGCTATGTATCAAGCTCCTATTGCCTCCTAAACTCTTCTATCTGCTAATTTTCAATTTCTTCAAACTACTTTTGGAAATATAAAGACATATTCTCCAAACTCATATTATCAGAATTTTGAGATTCATAAGAAAAATTGCTTTGCTAGTAATATTCTATGAAATCAGTAGCATAACTGCTTTGATATGGCAGATTAGAAGGGATATAGATAGCATTTTCGTGAAATGGTGAATGGTAAGACATATTACCATAAAATCAACACTTAGCCTGTTGAAACCAGTTACTTTGGGCATGGAGTCACCAGATATGCAGATTTCAACCTCTTAAGGTCTAAAAATTGCTGATGGGTGATCCCATAATAGTGGTTTACAATTTTTGAACAAATTGGACACTGAAATTATTATTTTTAACTAAATCTTCACATTCGGGCACCTATAGCGGCTAAACTGTGAGGAATTTGAAGATGGTGCAAACTAGAGTCTCATCAAATTTTGTCTGTAGATTCTAAAAATATTTTTTTCAAAATTTTTGGAATCAAATTGCACTTCTTTTTCCATCTCCCATGAAAATAGATTTTTTTAGAAAACAACATTTTTAAAAAGTGGCCTTTTACCATTATAGCACTTTTTTCCATGAAGGATAAAATTCTAATTCTTTCAAATTTAGATTTGTAACTCTGATATCTAGTGCTTCCACTTGGTTAGATAGTTTTTTATTGAATATTTTTTCCTTAATCAAGTTTCAAAGTCAAATAAATTACAATTCAAACACAACGCGACTGTATAGTAACTTTTTGTATATGTCAAAATTTAATTTAATTTTTTTTGTTGGATCAAGGACTTCAAAATCTGGTGCACTCATATTTTTCAATTTTTTTTTTTTGATAATCTTCTATTTTTCCACATGTGAAGAACAAAGAAATTCATTTTAGATGAAAAACCTATGTTTAATAAAACTTAAAAAACAAATACATAACAAAACCAAAACATATTAAAATTATATTCATTGGATAGCTTGTTCTGAGGAATACCATAATCATTTGAAATAAATTTTAAATGAATTCATTTGATCCCCAAAATCTAAATCAAAAGTGTTTTTATCAGCATTTTGATAGGTGTAAAGGAGACGCATTTATAGGTATGGTTTAAAACTAGCAAGGTTCTATCCAAGGGGTTTGATCTAAGGTGATTTGATCAAACCCTCTTCAATTGGAATCCTTAAAATGGAACTTTTAAGGCTTAAATCATTATATTTTCTTAAAATATGTGATTTCCGCT
Source organism: Sequoia sempervirens (assembly GCA_007258455.2). NCBI lineage: Eukaryota > Viridiplantae > Streptophyta > Pinopsida > Cupressales > Cupressaceae > Sequoia > Sequoia sempervirens. Next base: position 50,337 of record VDFB02252508.1, read on the forward strand.
AAAATTCATTCCTCTCAGGAATTGTAAACCACTATTATGACAACACCATGATTGCATATCAAAATCAACAATAAGATGTATCTTCTTTCAGCTATCTAATTCAACGGTCCTACCAGGCATGCCAAAAACTGTTATCTACTGAAATTGCACCCTTATCAAGTTGCAGAAACTTGATACTTTAGAGAAACATGGGAACTTTTCCAAGTTGTGGGTCACCGAAAAAATGGAAAAGAACCTCCGAAGAAGGCCGGCTTCCTTTTGGTATCACCTAAACTACTGATCTTTGTAAGGAAAAGGGAGAAGGAGTATATAAAAATGAAAAATAAACCCTATGGTGATACACCAAATTGACAAGAGCAATGAGACACTCAGGTTACACTTGAATACTGATGATGGATATGGGACTGCACAACAAGTTTATGTAGATTATGCATAAGTATTTCACAAACAGGTTTGACATGCACACACTTTTAAGAAGGAAAAGCAATTTTTCACAAATCAAAAGGGTCATGTGCAATTCAATAAAACACAATTTGTAACCTACATAATACTACTTTTGCAAAGAAAGGCATGCTAACATGAGACAAAGCTATAAGGAAATAGAAATGTTTCACGAAGTAGCTTGATCAATCACCTGAAAATGCACAATATTTTGCAAGAACCAGAAGGCAAATTGAACCATCAATGGTAACCAAGGTAAATTCTATATATCATGCTCCAAATGAGTTACAAAAGTTTGATAATCTGAGAGAGGATTGGAAAAGTCACAAACTTCTGAAAAGCATCAAAAGAACTCTCTTACAAAATGAGGCAAAAATGCCATATATACAACAAAAAAACTCAAAAGTGTCAGCCTCTGCCCTAAGGTTTACAAAATGAGTCGGTGACAGAAGGGTCAGCCCTTAGATCTTTTGGAATAAATTTAATGCATTCAATGTGCATCCCCTGTGTCCATGTCAGTGAAGGATCCCCCTCAGGAGTAGCCCTTAGATTTTTTGAAACCATCACATTAACTTCTAGCCTCCGTGTCCACCCTCAAGACTTCTTTAGAGCTGCTTTGAATGTTCTGAAGTATGGAATTAATGTTGATCCACCCCTCGCCAGTAGACACCACAGCTATCATTGTGACTTGAGGTTTTTCCTTTCTGCCTTTTTCCTACTCAAGATCTTTCTGCAAGTTGACCATCTTCAAGACACAACATCCAACCTCCCCTGTTAGATCTCTTCACAGACAACACCACTGGACATTGAACTGATCCATCATCCTTTGATCATAGAGAAAATCCATACTGCTTACATTCCGTTGATCTTCCACAGGGGTGGTCACAACAGTCAAATAGTCAATGGTTCACCCTCAACTTTCTCTGATTGGCTGAACACATGCCACTTAGGCTTTCCAGGTGGTCAAAGGCTACTCAAACGGAATCACATGTCTGTGAGACACTAGCCATGTCTCCCCGATGCGATTAGACTTCACAACAACAGTCGGCATAGCATACAACTGTCAGCAAGAGTTCATAGCGAGCGGCCAGAGTCATATCGATATCCAAAATCATCGACAAGACTATCGCTTTTGGCAAGAGGTCATACCAAAAGCACCTGACAGTAGATATCTTTCCATTTAGACCATCGGCAAGAGTCTCGGTGATGCTCAACACAAACACACCCATCGGCAAGACAAATAGGTCAGACAAAGGTCTCAGCGAGCCTCCATCAATCACACCAAAGAGTTAAAACTATCGGAGAGACATCATGAGTCGACAAGACATCATGGCGAACGAAAACCCCTCAGCCAGAAGTCTTACCGATATCCATATACCCTTTCAGCGAAACCACAACAAGTCGGGGAGACATCATAGCGATCACGAATCATTTGGCCATACCATCGCCTTCAGAAAGACCTTACATTGAGCCACTATTCTTTCGGCAAGACTCCCCTCAATCGGCAGGAGGTCATAGCGAGCGAGACTTCCTTTCTCCGAGCTCAAACCATTTCGGCAAGAGTCCATCCTGTCGGTGAGACATCATACCGATGGCACCTCCTTTCGGCGAGACCACTAGCGGTCGACAAGACATCTCCCCGAGCGCAAAACATTACCCCAAAGGCACAATCCTTCGACGAGACTTCACCGGGTCGGGAACACATCATACCGAACTCACAACCTTTTTTCGAGACCTCCATCTGTCGGCAGGACATCTCCCCGAGTGCAGATATTACACCGATGCTAACCTTGTGTACAAGGGTCAACGAGACCTCCCAAGTGGGGAGATATATAAAAACTCATGGCAACTGATATGTCTTAGTGACCTGGGTATCTCAAATGAATATAACACAACAGCCAGTCGGCAAGACATCCGACTGGTCTTAGCGACTTTATTCTCTGAGGAGTTTTGTGCCAAATCTAATCGAGGCATGCTTTCCAACAAACTTCCTTGTGAAATAACATCAGATGTATGATTTAACCTTGCAAAACAATGCCTCCATTAGTTCTCAAATGCATTAGATGAAGACCTTCCCAATGAAAACCGAACACCTACACACTGGGCTCAACCCTTATGGGAGCCACATTTAATCCACGTGCTGAATTTAAAACATAATTTCCCCTGATTGAGCCCGTAGGTAAAAATCGGGTAACACTTTATAAGAGAAACCCTAAATGATAAAGGAATTAGATCATGACAAGTTTCGTCATCCTGTGAGATGAGATATAATTATCTAATAATAGCTCTCTAGTTAACAAAAAAAAGTACTTCTATGTTTAGCTTAAGTGCATGATGATAAATTAGCCTAATAATCAATTAAAGATTAATTAATCATTAGCTAATGCATGATTACTCTAATAGTTGGTTGAGATAATTTTCCTATAATATAGGAGGTATGATGGATGGTTAACATTCTATTTATTTTAGATGAACAATAAGGATGCAAATTATTTTGAAATGATTAATGGCCATTATGTATTTTGTTGCAAAAATATGAATTAATTTGGCAATTGATTTTTTTTTGTAACCATATATAAAAATAGAGAGATAAGATTAAATGGTTTCAAATTGAGTGATGGGATATAATATTTATGGATAAAGGGATAAAATGAGGGAAACATATTTAGTTTCTCATTTATTTGAAATGGTGAGATGGGTTATAGATTTATTTATTTTAAATGTGAGATAGAAATTAAACTATTTAATTAAATAACAACATTATTTAATTAACAAGTGGAGCAGTGAGAATTTAATAAATATATGTTTTATTATTTTATTTAATTATTTAAGAAGATGTTAGTACGGTAGTGTTGTTAAGCTTAGTCAATTAAAATGGTTTTATGAAATTTGACGAATGATGTTAAAATGCATATTTTGAAGTAATGACATATTTTAGGTGTCTAAACTACCACTATGTCCATTTCCAAAAGGAGGATGTGTATAAGATATTTTTTAGATGTTGTTTTGGATAATTTGAGTTCTTGGTCATGTCAATGTCTTGACTAACACGTTAGCCACTTTCTAGTCCATGATGAATAAGGTATTTAGTGGTCACTTGAGAAATTTTGTTTAAATGATATTATTTTTATAATATTTTGATGTTTAGCAATGTATGAAAGGATCATATGAGGCACTTATATTTGATCCTTGGAATTCTATATCAATACTATTTTTAAATGAATATAAAAGTGAGATTGGGGTCACAAAGCTTTATACTTGATCCATGTCATTAGTGCTCAAGGCATATAGAAGGATTGTTGAGTAGGAAAAGTGATCCTAGATCCAACTAGGATAACTAGGATTATCTCCTTTTCACTTAACTCAACATTCAAACATAAATTAATTAGGGTTTTCTGATTGACTTGCTGCCACAAGGGAGATCCAACAATCTAGGGTTTATGTTGGTTTTTAGTTGTGAGGATGATTGATGTCTGATTTGACAAGCCTATTTGACATGTAACCCTAGATCTAGAAATGTAACTTATCAAATATACAAAAACAAAAAGTAGCAAAACTGACCTGGATATGAGAAATGACAATAACGAGGAACCCATGACTGAAATTTGGGCCTGATTTGCAAGGATAAGAGCGTAGTGCACCCTAGACTAGATTGCTTCTTTTTCAAACCTATAAATTCTAGATTGTAGGTTGTAGCCTACACTATGTTTTTTGGCCTCTCACTTGATCAAACTTCTAGATTTGACCTACACACATGAAAAGATGGCAATTTTTTTTGTTGTATAGGGGCTTTCCTAAGTTAAACCCCGTGTTGGTATTTCTACCTCCACATACAACGATTGATGATGATCAAAAGGGCATTCCCTAGGCTAGACAAAGGCCAAAACAACAATAATTATCTAAAATTGATAAATAATAAATGATGATGTTACCTTGGCTTGAAACCCTTGATGAAGTGATATCACACAAGTTTCCACAAAAGTTGATTGATGGATGCCATTACTACCATCAAATAGGAGAGGTGAACCCTCAAACTGGTCCTCCAAATATGAAATGTGAGACTCCACAAACAAAGATGCATGTCTAATAAATAGGAATCCTAATCAAGAATATAATGGTACACCATTTGTAATGAATAACTAGAATTTCTCAATGAATCACCAACATAAAATGAATGTTTGATGTTCATTAGAGAATTAGGAGTTACAAGAGTAGTCCCAAGATCATCAAGAAGCTCAATTTCTACATCATATTCAAAATCCTCTAATGTGTCATCATTAAAGGGTAAATAGTCAACATTATCAAGTGGAATGAGGTAATCTAATGCAAGATCATATAAGAATGGAGACTTATGTGGATCTCCAAAAATCTCCAAAATCTTGGTTCAAATTGTGTGAGAATGAGATTCTTGAAATCTTATGATAGGTCTCTTTGAAGATGCTTGCACTAAAACTAGAACCAGTCATTCCTATTATATGATCATTCTTATTACCCCAAATTGATTCCTTCCATGTTGTCTTTGGCTCAAGTGTGATTCCATAAAGATGAGGCAAAAGGTTGAACCACCTACAATGTGTTAGGATGCCTTTTTTCCAAGACATAATTATCCTTAGTTAGAACGATTACAAAAAGATGAGTTGCATAACCCATTATTACAATGATGATACACTTCTTAAATGATAAATGATGAGATCAATACATGAAATATGGCTGAAATGAAGTATAATGATCCAAACAAAACCCTCCCAACTACCAAAATATCCAAGTAATCTCTAGGATACACACTAATCAAGTACTAAATTCAAAATATATATGGGATAGAAATATGAATAAGTGCATAGATGGTTGGATATAGCTCCTCAATACCTTTCTAATACCATATCAAAAAATTGAAGATCGTGGAAAAAAGTTATGAGCTTGGGAGCCAAAGACAAGATCTGACTTTAATCAACAATTACTGTGATCAAATAGATTTTTTTAGAAAATAACCTACACCACTAGAAAATTCAAAAATCCATCATCCCGATTATACTTCATTTTCAAAAAATAGCTTCTTGGATTGAAAGTTATGAAGTTTTTTAAAAAGGCCCTTTTAAGGCTCCTAGGGGCCAAAAATAAGCCTTTGGGGGCTTAATCATGGTTGTCAATATGACCATCACTTATTTGAATAGTTTAAAAAAAACCCACCGCCCAGTGGTGGTGACACCGCTAGGGTGATTGGAGTGGGGGGTGGTCGGTTGAGGTCATGCCTCTCTTGCCTTAGCCCTCACCATGCTAGGTGCTAACTACAGACTTTCAGCCTTATGTCCAGGTGCTTAGTGACAACAACCAAACACAATTTTTTAATAAAAGATGTTGTGAGTTTTAAAAGAGTTTTGTATTGTGATTCATACCACCACAAGCATAGATTAAAGTACCCACAAAAACATTATTTGACAGCCAAAGTACATACTGATGTAGACCAAAGAATATTTTTGCAAGAATATGTCAATGCTAGAGGAATATTCCCAACAACAACCCATATGCAAATTTTGATAACGATTGACTGTACAATACAAACACGTACAAATCTATAATATTTGTATATTCATACGAATATGCCAACTAGATAAAAAAAATTCCTGATGCCCTCAAGGCAAAGTGTCCAAATTTGACAAATTCAATTGTTATGTAGGTTTTTGGGCCTTCTAGACACAATGGAAAGGTTATATTTGGCCTAAAGTGCTCCAAAATTTTAGTTATCTCCTAGATCTAGCAACTTTAACCCTACTTGAAAGCCTTGTAGATATGACAAAACATAACAAAATTTGAAAAAATGAAGGGCAAACGTTACTTCATTTGATGCCTTGGATTCAACCGTGAGGTCCTTGAAACCACAAAATACACCCAACAAAATCTTCAGGCCAAGATGAATCCCTCAAAACTAGGAAGGAATATGCAACATTGGAGCTCTAATACCATGTAGGAGCTAATGGTGACTCCCAACACCCCCAGGAATAGTTACTAGAATAAAATATCTTCCACAAGAAAGAAAATGGCAAGAATAACTTGCTATGATTATCATACAAGATTACAAGGTTGAATATGTAATGTACATATGATACCTTGCTTATAAAGGCAATTTATGAGATAGGATTAGATAAGATGCTAACATGTGTCTTAATCATGTACAATGAGACAACTACCTCAACAATATTAAATGACCTAGGACACAAGCATTAAATAAAAGCCAACTAGATAAGATATGATAAGATCTTATCTAGATAAGTAATACTTCTCGAAAGCACACCTAGGACCTAAGTAAACTTAACATGTAAGTAGGACATAGATTAGTAATTTGTTTGGTATTTTACTTTGTTTTCATGTTCTTGTGTTCAAATGAATTTCATAGGGAATGCTTGTTTACACTTGTTTAAGGACTAATGTTTGATTGTTTGTTCATGTTTGAGCAGGTCTAGGAAAAGCATTCACATTTTAGCACTAGAAGGAGGGCATAAATCTTAAAATTAATATGTTTTTTTCTCTATTTTTGTCATTTTTTCCCTTTTTTGTCTTTCCAAGTTGCAGAGACGCTAAAAAGACAAACAATGATTGCTAGAGGAAATAGTGACACAAATGTGGGCTCTATTTTTCCACAGAGTGACGCTGAATTTAGCATAGTGACGCTAAAATCCTCAAACAATGACACAATTGTTTCAACATCTCTATATAGCAACACTGCCTCTATGTTCAAATGGCGATGCTATTGTTTTTTTTTGCTTTTATAGTCAATCTTAAAATGGCCATATCTTGGTCATACAGAGGTCTTTTTTAAAGCTTTTTTTTTTAAATGGGGTAGAATTTCATAAGCTATGCAATGGTGTAGGTGTTTCTTAACTTTGATAGAGTTATTTTTTTTGAATTTTCACCTAATGTCAAATCACAATGAAACTTGGTCTCGGTTTTAGGGTTTCTATGCTTAATCATTTATCTAACCCTGATGTCTTCTTGTTTCTTGATTTCATCTAACATTTGAAGCTTGGATTGAAATTTTTAAAGGATCACGAAGCATGGAAATGAAAGAAAAAGCATTTGATACTCATTGTAATAGTGTTTTTAAACACTCATGGGAAAATAACCTATCATATATTTTCCTTTCATGCTTTAGGACCAACTAGAATTATTTTGGGCATAAAATTAACATACAACTCAAGCTTTATCAAGTTGGTTAAAATTGAACCTTAGACACTTACTAGAATTTCAATTTGGGACTAAAATTGAACAATCAACTTCACACTCAAGTTTGGTGCTTTAAAAAGAATTCATTATTGCCTTTGAGGATTTGAAACAAACTTGTGCTACTTTGTTTTTGTAATATTCTTTACAAACTAATACCATTCAAATGTGTATGCACTTCTCTCGCACTTCACGAAAATCTTGAGAATCAAAATCATTTTAGTGATATTAGGTTGTCCAAAAGATTGTCTCCACACTTCAAGTTTGGGTTTAAGATTGAACAAATCATGCGAGTGTGAAGAAAAGGCATTGTGTGTGTTCCCTCCTAAGTGTGTTAGGCGTTCAAACTACAAATCTACTTCTTTGCTATTGTCTACCTTTAGAGAGCCTACCTTGGTGGGAAAAAGTGCTCACCCCAAGGGACCAACTCAAACCAGTAATGAGCTAAATGCCAAGCTAATCCCAACCAATATATAAATTTGAATTTTGAGGAAATTCATCATTACAGGCACTCCTATGGACAAGCAGGTGATACTCTTTGTATGGGTTGATCTTGCCTCTCATGTGGCCATCTGAACGGGTACCCTGATTATGAACCAATCTATGTAAAAGCCAAAAACCCAACTATTTGTTGGTACAAGAGGTCGAACCTCTAAATTCGTCCCATGTTGTACCCCAAAATTAAAATTTTTGTTACACTTAGACATTTTGAAGAAATGAGTAAAAGTCTTGTCAAAACAGTCAAAGAGGTCAAAATTTGGGTGTGCATGTCTTGCATGAGGGGTTAAAACGCAAAATTTTCAATTTCTGACGATATGGGTCTGCTAAGAGTAGCTAAATCTACAAAACCCAGATCTCAGTTTTTCATCCCTAAATTTTAGGAAAACTGCTATTTTTAGAAATTTTCTAAAATTAGTAACGTTTTCTGGGTTTTTCTGGGTTTCTTTCGAAACAGATACTGGCAAAATTTTCTAAAAATAGAAAATTTCTAAAAATAGAAAGTTGGTCCGACAAGGTCCGAACTGATTTTGATTGGCTCAAAATGTGTCTGTATCAGGCTGGTGCAGTCAGAATCTTAAAATAATCAGTTTTGCCCTACTGGGTCTATTCTGCTTTTTTAGAAGCGTATCTGGACCTCCGAGGTCATCAATGGAGGTCATCCGACTGCCAGGCATCAATTTTAGCACTTAAACTTCCAGCAGAAAGTGAAACAATGAACATGCACGAGGAACGAGGAAGAAAGTTGAAAAGTCATGAAAATTTTCTAACACTGCTGAGTTTGGGCGCCCCTGTTAAAGAAAGGCGCCCACCTTTTTAGGGAATTAGATGAGTGAATTAGGGTTAGAATCTCTAATGGAAGTTGCTCAGTATTCAGTCAGTTTCGCGATGAATATCCCCGTCAAAGCATCCGACAATCCAGTCTCCGGCTAATTCAAGTCAAAGTGGAAGGTATAGAATGAAGATCTGAAACTTGAAGAAGATGAAGTTTAAAAAATTTCTAAGTCTAGAGAAACTGGGCACCCTAGGTGAAGAAAGGCGCCCAAATTTTCAAGGTTTCAAATAGATGAATTTGCAGTCAAGGTTATGACGAGATGTCTTCAGAATGCAACAGGCTTTCCAGTGAGCTATCCAACACGACAAACAGAGCTCACAGTCATCAGATTCAAGGAGCTGAACAGAGGGTCAGACGAGAGTTGAAAAGAGAAATCCGAAAGCAAAGGTGAAAAATGTGAAAAATAAACTAACTCTAATGAAGTTGGGCGCCCCAGCTTGCCAGGGGCGCCCAAGCTTTTAAGGACCTAAAATTTGCCTTTTGACAAAAGTGTTTCCAGAAGACCCCTCCTGAAATCCTCTCAGCTTCACAACGAGTCCAAACATTCATCAATCCGATGCCCGAAGCTCAAAATTCAACAAGATCGTCCGTAGAAGTGAAAGACATGAATAAATTGAAAAAATTTCTAAGTCTGGTAGAAGTGGGCGCCCCAGTTGAGGAAAGGCGCCCAAACTTTAAGGCCTTCAAATGATGGAATTTGCAGAAGTAGCATCCAGAAGGTCTCACCAAAATCAATCTGGCTATCCAACGAAATATTCAGATAGTCAGTCGGATCATCATCGCTCCCGGAATCGAGGATTCATTAGAAAATCAAAGGGAGAAGGAAGAACTTGGAAATCAGAAAAATGGCTAACACTGAAGAAGTTAAGCGCCCCTAGAAGGAATGTGCATCCGTGAATTCGAAGGTCAAAATCTAGTTTTTAGCAGGAGGTGCCTCCAGAACATCCTTCTCAGTTTCAGTCAGGCTCCACCGTGAACCGCTCAGCTCGCTTGTCGGGTTGATTTGTCAACGGGAAATCAGAGGTGAAGTAGCCTGTCAAAATGGAGAAAAGTTGAAAAATGCAAATTTTGACTAACACTGGTGAAAATAGGCGCCCCTCTTGGAGAAAGGCGCCCAAAGTTTCATGCCTTAGAGTATTTTCGAATTTTCAAATTTTCAAAATTTGCAAGAGGAGAAGGGTGGCTTCCAAATTCAAAGGGACTTAGATTTAGGGTTTTGAAAATAAAAGCAAAAAAGAAAGAAAAACCTAAATCAAACCCTGAGTCTATTTAACACTTCTTTTCAATGTATTTTTCATTATTTTTGTAGGTATCATCCAGAGGAGAAAGTTGGAGCAGCAAGTTTGAAGAATTTTTGTGATTCAAGAATCCATAGTTGTTGGTTTTACGTCATATTTTTCAAACCAGCAAGCATAAACCCTTGCTTTTTCTTTCTTCTTGTTCCAGAAGATCAAATTTTTCAAGCAGAAGGCCGAGGCTTTCAATTTTTCAGTCATCTGGGTCTTTTTGCCTCAATCTTCTGAAGAATTTTTCAAGAACTTCATCAAGTTGCAGCAAGTGCTTTTATCTTGCATGTTAGTAAACACCTCAGTGCATTCAAATTTCAACCATCTGGGTCCTTTACAATCAGTCTTCTGAAGAAAACCCATATCGCAGCTTTTTTTCAAGAAAGTTCAAAAACCTAGGGTTGGCTGCTTTTTCGATCAGACGTCAGGGTTTTGCAAATCTAATCAATTGGGTCCATTTCTAATCATATTCTGAACAAAACCCAGATGCCAACTTTTTTCGGGAAAAATTGAAGAAATTAGGGTTTGCTGCTTTTTCAGGCTAAATTCAAAATTTTCAAAAACGGACAATCTGGGTTGTCTTGTATCGATATTCTGAACAAAACCCATATCTCAGAAAAATTTCTCAAAAATTTGTCCGTTGGAGTACAAAAATCAGCATTCTAAAAATAGAAATTATTCAAGACTTGTCTAAACCAAGGCGAGTTTACAGTCATTCTTCGAGTTTTCTGAAATGGAGTACACTCCTAATGTTTTCAAGTCCGAATCAGCTCTCTTTCACAATTATATCAAAACAGCTGAGACAGACTTGCATCATGTCAAGCCGGTGTTTGATCTACATGCCTTGGAGAGAGCGCCACGTTTTCAAAGTTAAAACTTATGAGAGGATGTCCGAAGAATTCATCACCTACAGACAAAGGGTGGTTGAAGCTCTTCTTTTCATCAGCGAATTCGTCATAGAGATCCCCTCTTAGTACAATCTTGAAGACGGTTCCTATGTCGGGCTTGAGGAGGTGCAAAATCAGTTCCAGAATGTTGTTCATAGTTGCAGTCCAGTTGGTGGAAGGATAGGCCATATTTCAGTGATGTCAGCAAAGTTCGATAAAGCGGCCAATGAAGTTGAAGATTTCCTGAGATCTATCGCAGATGCTAAAGATATTCTTGAAAACCGGTGTTTTGTTGTTGATGGCATAGATGCGAGCGAGGGACACAATCTCAAATTTCCTAGCCGGATGTGATAGAGCTTTTGGCACTGCTTCTGAAGCTTTCTTTCCGGCAACTTATTCTTGAATAAATCACTTTATCCATTTCTTTTAGGATAGAAAGAAGATAAGATGTAATAATTGGCGTTTCCGGCACTACGCTTTCACAAGGGTTTTATATTTTGTTTAGTAGCTAATAGAAACGCTAGCGGCGAGCCTGATTAATGAAAGCAAGGAGATTTTAGGGTTCTACTCCTGCTTGTCACATGCGTAGAGCCTTTGCTCATTTAGTTTTCAACCCGTGCTAGTGAGAACAAAACGCTGAGCCTATTATGCCTTCTATTTGTTGCTCAAGTATTGTTCATTTGTGTTGTGATAAACAAATTGTTGAGCCTCTTTAGCCAACAAGGAGTTAGTAAGATTGTTGTTTTCTATTGTGTTAAGAATAAGTTTACAAGCCTCCTTAGCTCCAATTTCTTGTTCAAGGCATGTTAGAAGGGAGTTTTTTGTTTTAGAGATTTGAGTAATAAAATCATGAGCCTCTTTTTCCTTGGTCTAAAATCTCAAATTTCCGTCATCTATGTTATGCTTTTATGATATTTATTTCAGCTTACAGTGAAGTGTGTAGGTGTTAGTTGGAAAGAGATTATTGAAGTATCTTTGTCGGAAGAATCTACCTTGTTAATTCACAACTTCTCTTGCTCTGCTATTACTTGAGGAGGCTGAGGCGTCTTTGGAACGAGATTAAGTGTGATTTGACTGCTTATCAGAAAATCTCAGCTGCGGCGTTTGTGTTTAAAAACCTTGTGCTCTAAGCTAATCAAAAAGATAGGCAAACTTTCTTTCAAACACCATCAGCAAGAGGGAGCTTCCCCTCCTAATTTGAAGAGCAGTTTATCTGTGCATAGCTGTCCGTTTTCAAATCCGCATTCCAGAGGTGCGAATTTAAACGCCAACATCCCACATACTTGCAGTTCTTAGTAGAGATGAAGATTTTTTCATGGGAGATTCATGAGAAATCGAAGCTTGGATGACCTATAGAAGTGAGTGTCATGGAGGGGAGCCAATGTGGTCAAGCTTCTAATCATTTGCTCTGAATAAGCACAACTGGAGAAATCCAAGTGGGAATTCAACAAATATTGTTTTTTCTATCCTAGGGTTGTGCATTATTTTGGAATCAAAACACTTTGCTTGGATCTAAGAAATTGGAAAACAAACATTCAACAAAATCATCAAAAATTCAAACCCTTTGGAAGAAAAAATATCGTTGAAGAGTCCATATACTACTGCTTGTCCCTAGGGATTCTATCCTTAGAGGCTTCTAAGTATTTGGGCCAATTTCTCAATTTGTTTTCTCCAAAGTCAACATAAGGAAACTATGGTTGTGACTTCTTGATTCTCACATAATGGACCTTGTGGAATGAAAGAAGGCCTTAGCATAGACATTCAGTTTGAAAATCTAAGCAAGAAAGTGTGGATATGGTAAAATCAATTCATTAACCAAGATTAAATCAATTGAACCCCACACATGTGCTTGTCATCTTTTTCCTTATGATCTTCCAAGCAAAACATTGGTCTTTTGGTTTGAACTACTCATAGGGTAAAGCATGTTCTTCACTATATTGGTCATGTAAACAAGGTTCTCCTTAGGTTCATTTAGGATCAAATCAATCATTTCATCCATGTCAAACATCAATCAAATCCCATCTCACAAAAAACTTTTTAACCATTGGAAAAATCATTCATACTAGACTTTTGGTAAAATCCTTCAAATCAACATAAAAATCTCCTTGTTTGGCTAAGTGTGTGTGGATGAATCCCTCCTCATACATCTAGTTAAATTATCATCCTTGTGGACAAGTTTATTCCAAGATAACATCCAACATCTTGGGGTTTATAAGTCCATTATCCAAATCAAATCAAACTAATCCAATAAAAAATCCTAGAGTCTAGCATTGATCCAAGGTTCCTAAAAGTTCAACACCCATATCATTCACACCTTTCATCCATCATCTAATCATTGGTCCTAAATTCCTTAAAGGTCAACAAGGTCAAAACACAAGAAGAACATGGAATATAAACTTGATTCATACATCATGAGTAATCAAAATCAACCAAAATATCAAAGCCTTACAATGCCAATTGATTATCAAAACTCACATTTATACAATCCATACATGGGATCATTATCTCCTACAAACCTCAATGGTACAAAAAATGTGAGTATGCCCAATCTAAATTTTGGAACACCTTTCCCCATGGTAGATTTCAATCAAAGTCCAAGCCTACAAATCTATCAACCAAACAATCAATGCATGAGTCTTCAAAAAAACAACATTATCCCACCAAATTCATACATGCAAAATATGAATATACCAAGTACAAGTTTACCAAACATGAACATTTCAAATCCACACTTGGTAAACTTTGGGATAGATATGTTTTTGAATCATACAAATGTTGTTCAAAGTCCAAACAATATGTTAACAACTCCATGTATTGATCCAAGTCAAGGTAACACCATGCAAAATCAAAGTTACCTAAATCAAAACAATGTGATTCCCAACCAAAACAATGTTCAATTTCAACCTATAATGCCAAATCAGAACATTGTCCAAAATCAATTTGTCCATGACCCCATACAAACACCACAAGAATACATTTAAAATATGCTTGAAAAAAAACCAAATCAACTATATCGAGGGTGTCAAGATCAAAATCAAGATCAAATTTTGTGAGATCATATTGCTATACTTAGAAAATTCATTGATTCATATCACCAAGAGACACCTCCACCCCAAAATCAATACACTCTTCCATTGGTAAAACCATGTCACCAAAGCATTGAGTTGTGTCCACAACCACATCAAGAACAATATCTCCAATGTCAAGAGGTTGGATATCAAGATCAACAACATCAACAACAAACCCAATCACCCCATCTCAAAGATCAGTCATCACATCTCCAAGATCAATCACAACTATTCATCAATGAGCACCTTGAAGATATTTCTACCTCATCCAATGATCAAATCAACATGCATCAAGAGTCACTTTTCAATCATGATCAAAATCCACCAACAATGATCCAATTCAAGAAATGTTATCATTTAATCCTATGGTTGAAAACATTGACAATCTCTCCACCACAATTGTTGAAAACAATGATCAAGATCTATCCATCAATGAGCACCTTGAATATTTTTCCACCTCATCCAATGATCAAATCAACATACATCAAGAGTCACTTTTTAGTCATGATTAGAACCCCTCAAACAATTATCTATTTCAAGGAGTGTTAGAATTATTTGATCCTATTGACATAATCCACGATCCATCGGCCAATGATCATGTTGAAAATTTCTCTACATCACCTAATGAGTTAGAGGAAATATCTCAAGAGTTTATTCCAAAGCATGATCAACATCTTTCACCAAAGTCTAGCAATGTCCTTTACAAGACATATTGACATCCTTTGACCTCATGGTTACAGGTATTGAAGAAATCCTCAACTCAACACTTGATCCAAATTCACTCAAAGATCAAAAGGATATTGAGCCGCTTCCTATGCCTAATGAAGACATCCAAGAACCCTTTATAGAAATCCATCCTTTGAAACTGACCCATGTCAAGAACTTGATCCAAGGCATGTTAAAAGTAATTCCAAAATTAATCAAGATCAAGAATTTGTATCTCCAAGATACTACAATGATCTAATGGACACTCTCCAATCTATACAAGATGTCGCAAATGATGATCATAGCTATATAACACATATTCCTCCATCTACCCATGAGATGCTTCCTTTGGATGGACATGTAGATGATATTCATTCAAAACAAGAGTATGATACTCTTGATATCATTACCAAGGAACAAGAGTCTCCTACTCTTAAAATTTGTACACAGATCAAGATATAGAAAAATCTAGAGACATATCAAAAATGGGTCATGAAGAAGGCTTCTACAAAAGTTGTGAATCAGAAACATCCTATGAAGGCGTATAAAAAATGAACCATGAGGGAGACTTCTACGTGGACAGTGAATCATCAACACCACTTGAAGAAGCATTAAAATCTAATATTTCACAAGATCAAGCCAAAGATATGAATCATGAAGTTATCCCACTTATGGAGGATCCTATCACTTATAAACTTGGATCACTTACCTTTTTTAGGGCAAGCTATCTTATCAATGAAGAAGCTATCACCTTTGAAGATCCACAACAGAGCAGAGAAGGAGTAGCACCTTGTTTCCAAGGTAAATCATATCCTATTGCAAATAAAATGTTTCAACAGATGAAAATCAAGGCAGAGGATTAAGCCTACATGAACACTAGTGCAGATAATTGGAAATACTAAGCATCAAGGTCTTGGTTATTCCAATGAATGGATCTAAAGATATCAGTGATACCTCTATAATACTAGGGGCAACTTTATCTAGTGAAAGCATCAACATAGGGAGCACAAAGAGTCCTTATGAGGAAACCAATGCCAATACTACAACTAGCCACGTCATGAATCTTTATCCACCCATCACCCCATCCATGAATTGGGACCAACATCAAAAGAAAGATTTGAATCAAAGTACAAAGAACATTATCAAAGAAAAAGAAGTTGGGAATCATAATGAACAAATCAAATACACATGGATACCAAAGAATAAAAAGAAATATTATCCCTATCAAACTCCATTAGTCAAAGAAACTATGGGGAAAAATAAAAAATGGAAAAGTATCCATCAAAGATGTCACAAAGGAAAAATGAGCTCTCAGCTGATGTCTGCGATATATCGGTGAGTTAAATTCCTAATTCATGCACGCTTTGCATCCACCCATCATTGCTCATCTTCCCCAGAGTTTGGAGTCAAAGGTTCCAAACTATCAACCAATCCATCTTTTATTCCTAAACACACTCCATCCACGCCTCCACACATGATATCCAATTCTCACATTGACCATGTATTGGCAGCCACCCTTCATCATAAGGATTCATAAGGCACTCTATCACAATGTGCGCACAAACACAAAGTTAACTCTGGTATCAACAAAGCATATCAAGAATCTCAAAAGTTGTATTCAAGTGCATGTATCTTGGAAAAACAACTTCTTCAGGTAGGATATCGATGGCACATTATGAAAAAAGCATCTACATCAACACCAGGTGATTCAACATGAGCTTAAAAATCTTTCACAGAGAAATACTAAAAAAATAAAAAATAAGAAAATCAAAAAAAATCAAAAAAAGGATTGAAAACAGTAAAGAAAAAAATGCTCCTCCAATGAAAATCACTATGGTGGTGCTTTGGACATGCACCATGATGACAACTTGGAAAACATGCATCATGTGCATAATCAAGCATCTACATGCACTAGTTCAGGTGGAAGCATCTCATCCCATCCATAATAAATCCAACATTCCATCCATCTCATCCATAATAAATTCATTCATCCATAAACCATTTTCCAATCCATTTCCATCCTTGCATCCATAGTCAATTTATCTTGATCTTGACAAAAATTGGTGCACACTTTACACTTGCCTATGGTAAATATCTTGACAGGGGCCATTTTTATTGATCCTATCCTACCTAGCATTATATAATCCATGAAGCATTATCCAAATGAGAATTCTTTATTTGAACACCTTATCTTATCACAAGATAATCCTTGGCATCCTTTGCATGCTTACCATATCCATCCATCCACACACATATCCAAGTCTCCACCCATGACATTCCATACATTGCTAGACACTAGGGGAAAACATGTACATCTTGCTTTGAGAATAAATCTTGATCTATATATTCCAACTTATGTGGTAATCTGAACATTGAAAAAATGTGAACTCAAATTGGTCAAGCATTTGTGAGCCAAAATCCAAATCACTAGCCCATGGCACATTTTGACAAGAAGATGTTCCTTATCAAGTTTTATCTTTAACCGAACATCGATCCAAACAATCAATATCAGTTGCATCTAATGTGTGCTTCAACATCACATCAAATCATCCAAAACCAACTTTTGTTCCAAACCAAGCTTCACAAATCTTAATCAATCGAATCCAATGAATCCATCATCATCTTGGGATATCCTTCCTAGTCCTTGTGTTGCTTAACACCATCCTTGCATTATTGTGTATCCTCAACAATGTTATCATCATCGATCTTGATCAATCAAATCCAATAAATCCATCATCATATTGGGATATCCTTCCAATTCCTTGTGTTGCTTAACACCATCCTTGCATTGTTGTGTATCCTCAACAATGTTATCATCATTGATCTAGATAAATCAAATCCAATCAATCCATCATCATCTCAGAATATCCTTCCCAATCCTTGTGCTTCTTAACACCATCCTTGCATTGTTGTGTATCCTCAACAATGTTATCATCATCAATCTTGATCAATCAAATCCAATCAATCCATCACATCTCGAGATATCCATCCCAATCCCCGTGTTGCTTACACACTATCCTTTCATTGTTGTGTATCCTCAACAATGTTATCATCAATCCATTGATCCGATCAATTAAACTTAGCTTGGTTTTCAACAAAATCCCAAAACAAAGCACTGATATCATCAAACATATCATATTGTCAAAATCATGTGAAAATTCTAAAAACATCCAAAACATATCAAAATCCCAAAATAGGTCAAAAAGTCAGAAAATGTCAAAAACATGGTATCCGAACTATGTCATCTCTAAGCTTAAATGTAGGCAAGGCCATTATTGATGGCCCCCGAGACAAACAATTCAAAAACATTCATAAATACCATAAAACACCGAAAACATTAGAAATTTTAAAAAATCAAAACATTTGTAAAACACCTTGAAAATATCAAAAACAACCTCAAAACATTTCAAAACTTCAAAAACATCCAAATATTTGATAAAAAACTATCCATCCCATTTCACGATCACCCGAAATAAACATCCACTCATAATAAGTCATTGTCACCCCCAACCTTTGGTAAAATAATCAGAAACAAGTCTAGCAGGTTACAAGTGAAAACTCAAACGTCAAGGTCTTAAGTCTACGTCAGTAGGTAAACGAGTTGGTCAACTCTTGATACTAATAGCCCATCATCCAATTTTCCCCAAATCATCTAATAACATCATGTCCTAGGATGCATCCTTCCTACAATGGACATCAACATCAAGCATCACCATAGTTTAGTCTTGGCTAGAGGTATGAAGAACATTAGCTTGTTTGTTTACTTGATCTTTGTCTTGTTGATTTATCCTATTGTGCTTATTCCAATGATCTCAAACAAAATTATTTAGAGAGAAAGGAATGGGGAAACAATCATTATCTTTTGTCTGTTGTGCTTGTTGGATATTCTTGTAATATAACTTTGGTCATGTGTGTTTTCTTTGGTTTGTAGGGAGGATGTTTCAGGTGTCTTGTTGACCACATAGAAAGGCTTTCCTTTCTATGTTTTGGTCTAAGATGTTTAAAATATATGAACTACATTCTAAATAGGGTTTCATATGCTAGGTGTGAACAAGGATATTCCTATCTGATTTTCAATTCAAATTCCATCGCACTAAGTACAACACCATCCTGATTCTTTATACCTTGATGCATCGTATAACATAAGGTATGTAAGCTCTTTTAAAATCCCAATCTCTGATAAGAAAAACATCATCAATCTCTCATCATTATTTCTAATAAAGTCTTGGTAGATCATGGACTTGTTGGATCCTCTTGTCATCATCTCATTTCTTCTCTTTTCTCTCTGTGCTAACATGGTACCATGACAGTCAACCAAAAATAATTAATGTATCCATCCTGTATCCACAAACCGTCAGCATACTGCATATCACACATAATAGGAAACACCAATCATTTCACATACATTTCATTTCCATCATTACACCATAATATAGATTGGTTATTCTAAGCATCTCATAAACCATCTCATTTGCATCATCATCATAACCATCCATACATTCATCTTGAACCTCATTTTCACGAGATCGACCCTCAAATCAAACTTTTCACTCGATCTCTCGAGGGGGCAGTGTACCAATGTACTTCTTTCCACTAGGGCATCCAAAAAAATTAGAAGATTTTTGAACTTTGATCTCAACAAGGTTATTCTTTGAACCAATGCAATAGGTACATTGCTTCAAAGAGGGGAAAAATGTAGACACGTAAAATATCTTGATCGACATCATGCACTTGATCTTGATTCACTAACACCGATTCTTCCTTAATCATTTCTACACTAACCAATTAATTGAATAATATTTATTTAATTAATCAAAATTCCTCCTAGAATTAGATAATACACTTTATTAGATTATTCATAATCTTCTTACTTTAATTATTGAATATTATTCCATCTAAGGCTGCTCTTATATATTTTTGTAGTTTGTAAATGAACCATTCAATCTTTTGTCCCTCTATGAGAGGTTCCTCAAATTTGCGACAAACTTCTTTAAATCTCTTGTCATATGCTTTCATCGATTCTTCTTCTCCTTGTACCAAATCCCTCATTTTTCTAACATTTTCTGTTGGAATATCCAAAGTGTCAAAGTTAGCTTGGAAATCTAGTTTTACATTATTTCAACTTTTCCCATGTTTTAAATATGTCTTTTCATACCACTCTAGTACTTCCTTCCTTAGTGATGATACCAAATCTAATAGTTTTAGTTTGTCCTCATCAATGTCCTACCTTTCCCATAGATATTTTAATAGGAATATATGTTCTGCAACCTTTGTTGTATCTCTTTCAAATACTAGGATTTTGATTGAGGATTACATGTTGTTCTTACTTCTTCCTACTTTAAGTTTTTGGATTTGTGGACTATCCCTTTCTTCCTTTTCTTTCTTTACTTTTTGAGAGTATAGAGTTTCTGGTCTCTACCCTTATCTCTTACTAATTTTATATCAAAGTATTCCTTCCCAAGTATCTCTTCCCAATTTAATTCTTCCCCTTCTTTCTTTTTACTTTGTGGTATCTCTTTTCTCAAAATTCTTCTACTCTTATATGGCTTAGGGGATGGGTCCTAGTTGGGGGACTGCGACTCTTGAAGATCCCTTTTCACTTTCTTATTTGTTTGTGAACATAATTATTTACCCAAGTTCAATCCAATCTCTTTATTTTTCCTTAGTTCTTCATCCTTCAATTTTCTTATACTTCTATTGACTAACTCTTCTAAATATTCTACTTGAATAAATGGAGCCTTCTCGAGAGTTTTCAAAAGTCCCATAAATCTATCATCTAAGTTAATGGTTATGTTTGATAGATCTAGTCTAATTGACAGATTTTTAGAAGGTTGTGGTGGTAATGGAGTCTCTATATTATTGCAAGGTCCTAATAGTAATCTTCTAAATTATACATAGTCATCAATGCTCCTCTTTAAAATGGTTATAAGTTGTATTGATTTTTCCCAACATGATTCTAATTTCTTTGAGGTTTTCCATTCTTCTTCTTTGTTCCCTTTTTCCTTTCCCTTGGCAACACCCAATTTGGTGTGCTCTGTAACACCCTCATTGGCATGCTCACTTCTTCTCTTCTCAATAGTTTCTATTCTTCTATGGTGTCTTTCTTCTCTCTTAATGATCTAGTTGTGTCTTCTCTCTTCTCCATTTGGGCTTTTCATATTCACTTTTCTCACTAATTCAATTTGTTCTCTAACCTCTTGCATTTTTATTATCTCCTTGTTAGCAAGAGGAAATGGGGAACTACAGTTCAAATATTGTACCCTAGTATCCCGTTTGTAGTCAATTTATGCCTTGGAGGGTACAATGGTAGAAATGAGTAATTGCTGTAAGGAACTCTATCTAATAATAACTCAAGTATTACTTAACCAAAACAATGATCATCTATAATACATATATCCATTGAATCCTTATAACTCCATATATATGTATTCAGATAAGGATTACATAAGTAGGTTTTAGTCTTTGCTTTTCATTATAGCTCTTTCTCTATCTATCTCTCTAATATTTTGTTATCTATTACATGTTCATATATCAATGCCTATTCTCTTATAGAGACATGAACTTTATAGGGAACCCCTTAACATATCTCCCTTGTCAGCCTGATGCTCCATACATTCTTTGTGGTGGATTGCAGTAGGTTTTTCCACGTGCCTTGTTCCTTGCCAACATCATCTCCCCTTTTAAAATTATGTCTTGTCCTCAAGACATACTTCAATTACTCGGGAGAATATGCTTATAAATGACCTTCAAATACACTAGTGTTGTATCCCACTGCTATTTTGATTTTTGTAGCACTTTTATGTACCCTTTTATGTTGATTAGTGTGGCTTCTACTTCTGCAAGGGTCTTAGAGATCTAGATATGATGTGTGGAAGCTCTAGCTTCTCCTAGTACTCCACATAAATGTGCAATTTTGATGCTAATTATTTCTCAGGGTTGTTTCACTTGCATTTGTATACTCTCCCTCTAGTCTTGTAGCTATTGTATCTAAGTATATGTGTTCTCTAGTTGAACCCTTATTTCTCCATCCATATCTTTCAATGGATCATATGATGTTGTAGCTTGTACTATCTGGCCCTCTACTAGTGTTATATGATATTTGAGTTATTTTGTAAGATTAGGCCATTGAAAATAAAATTTATAGAGGAAATTAGCCTCTACTATGCTTCTCTCCACATTCTTCAGTTGTGAGTGGGATACTACACATATTTTTGTAGCCTCTTCTATGTTCTTTTTCTATACCTCTTACTGGGCCTCTTGTCTTATGTTCTCGTTTTCTTCCTTTAGGTCTACTTGGATGCCATCCACTAGTTATTTAAGTTGTTGTGGTAGTGGAAGGGAAGTGTTCCTTTGCATCTATGGAATGGAGCTCTACAAAGTCTAGATTGCTTCTTCCAATTTCTTTGTATTATCCACATGATGTTGTAAGATCTCCTCTCTAGCATTGGCATGAAAATATCTTCCAATTGTAATTTGTGTAATATGGAGATACTTTCTAGATTAACTTGTGAGCCCATCACTGGAAGTTGTATGAGCTCAGGAGTGGGTGTTGGTTGTATTTTCTTTTTTGCACCAGAAAATACTTGATGGATTAGATCAATGATATTGACATAGTTTTCTCCTCTATCTCCTATGCTTGTTCCTCCTCCTCATGTATGCTTGTTGGGCTTCTTGTTGGAGAAGATTATAGCTATTTCTTAGATTTTTCCTCTTCTCTGATGGAGTCTAGGAGTTTCCTTGTGAATTTTTTTGTTTCCTTCTATAACTTAGCAATCTCTTCCTATTGTCCCCCCATTAAGGTATCTACTCTCTGCTTAGAGAAGAGCTCTTGTAAGTTTCTCCTTCTAATCTACGATAAGATCAAACCCTACCTCTAGGATAGCTTTTTACCTTATTTATTCTTCTTCTTTGAGCGCTTTCTCCCTTCTTTCCCAGATTGCAACATCAATAGGTTGTGGAAAGTCTTTGATAACTTCCTCTAAACTTTTATCATACTTTCTTATATACAATACTAGACTCTAGACTATCCTATCTATATTATTAGTCTTTCAATCCTCATTTATGGATGAGAATTGCAAAAGAATACTGTGATAAATGATGGTGTTGGTAGTCGCCATCAAATCTGTGGGAGATTATGATTGCTCTGTTGCCTCTGGTTATTGAATTTGCATAGTATGTTCCTTCTTTTTTTAACAGAGTTTTTTGTACCTCTTCTACTTATTTTTCTTCCTCCTCCTCCACAGAGTGATGATTTTCATTTTCACCCCTTTTTTTGGCCTTTCCTTATGGACCTTCTTCTCCCCACTCATTTGAATTAGGGTCTCTGATATCTCCCATGCATCTGAAGTTGTTACTGTCTGAGAGGATGATGCTAGAACCTCAGATTGGGTGCTAGCAGCTCCATATAACCTCCTAGACCTTCTTGTGGTAGGTTTTTATGTTATCAAAGCTTGTGTAGAAGAATATGGTTGTGTAGTCTCTTTTGGTGGGATACCCCACTATTTTTGGAGTTTCTCCTTATTCTTTTCAAATTTCTCCTAGGTGTTGTTCTTATGGATTTGGTCCACTATCTCTTTATAGTTTCCAAATATCTTTTTATTAGGATCCGTTGGTTTTATTAAGATTTTTTCCACATATGCATCTACCTCTTTTTGTGAGATCTCATAGGGTAGCTTCGGGATCCAAGTCATTCTTGGTTTTACCACTTCCATGTATGTGTAATCCTTATCAACTAGGAATGTGATTGTATTGATGTATTACTTTATAGAATCATATGAAATCCACTCTTGTGCTTGTATTTATTGTTTGAAGCTTTTGAAGAAGCCTGAGTATATTTTCATGTATGTTTTCTTGTTGGAGAAATGACGAGTGTGCATCTTAATCTGAGTAGCTATGAATAAATGTGTTTGGCATGCTTTCCCTTTGAATCCTGGAAGCTCGTTGAGGAAGTAAAAGAACAAGAATATGAGGAGTGTTCCATGGAAAAAATTGTAGCATGAGGTATTTATTTTCTATAAATTTTCCATAAGTTTTATTTGCATTACCTCACAAAGGTCAAAATCCTTCCCTTCTACCACCATTTGATATGTGGTGTGAATTATTGTGGTGGTGGCAGAGTCCTCTCTAGGATCCTATCAATGGAACCAATGTTATCAAGAGGACGTGGGGAACTAGAATCTAAATATTTGTACCCTAGTATCCCCTTTGTAGTTAGTTTATACCCCATAGGGTACAATGGTAGAAATGAGTGATTGTGGTAAGGAACTTTATCTAACAGTAACTCAAATATTAGTTAACCATAAAAAGTGATCATCCATAACACATATATCCATTGAATCCTTATAACTCCATATATATGTGTGTGTGTGTATTTAGATAATAATTACATAAGCAAATCTTAGTCTTTGTTTTTCATTATAACTCTTTGTATATCTATCTCTTTGATATGTTGTTATCTATTACATTCATATATCAATGCCTAGTCTCTTATAGAGATGTGACCCTTATAGGGCTCTCCTTAACCTATACCCCTTGTCGACTTGATGCTCTGCACATGCATTGCAATGGATTGCAGTAGGTTATGTCTTATGCCCTATTCCCTACCACCACTCCTTTTTCCATGGGTGTGATTGATTTGGGATTAAATTGGTTCTTTTATCATTTCCCTTGGTATTTATTTGATATATTTTATTATTGGTCACATATCTTTGAGGATCCTTTTCAGAATCTCTTCCCCTTCCCATTCTCCATCCCCTTGGTTTCTAACGCCCTCTCACAAGGTAAGCCCTAAGAGGATAGTTATGCTAGTTTTCATATCTTCTTTGATTTTCTCTTCTTTTCTTGTGTCCAATTTTAAAAAATTTAAATCTTAAGTATTATTATCCTTTATATCACTAGTCGGGGACAGAGTCCCATACTTGATGGTTTACAATTTTGGCCATTTGGACAGAAATTATTTTAACTAAATCTTCATTGGGACACCTGGCAGCTAAACTGTGAGGAATTTGAAGATGGGTACAAACTTAAGTCTCATCAAATTTTGTGCGTAGATTCTAAAGTATTTTTTTCAAAATTTTGAATCAAATTACTCTTTTTCCATCTCCCCACGAAAATGGAGTTTTTAGGAAAACAACATTTTAGAAATTGGCTACTTAGTATAATGCATAACTTTTTTTTTTCCATGAAGGATAAAATTCTAATTCTTTCAAATTTAGATTTGTAACTAGATATCTGAATTAGCTTCACTTGGTTAGATAGTTTTTATTGAATATTTTTCCTTAATCAAGTTTCAAAGTCAAATGAATTACAATTCCAGGACCAGTAGCGGTATATGGCCAATAACTTTTTTGTATATGTCAAAATTTAATTTAATTTTTTGTTGGATCAAGGACTTCAATATCCTGGTGCGCTCATATTTTTTAATTTTTTTTTGATAATCTTCTATTTTTTTCCCATGTAAAAGACAAAGAAATTCATTTTGATGAAAAGCTATGTTTAATAAAACTTAAAAAATACATAACAAAGAGCAAAACATATTAAAATTATATATTCATTGGATAGCTGTTATGGGAGTCACCATAATCATTTGAAATAAATTTTAAATGAATTCATTTAATCCCCAAAATCTAAATCAAAAAGTGATTTTTATTAGCATTTTGATAGGTGTAAAGGAGACGCATTTATAGGTATGGTTTAAAACCAGTGAGGTTCTATCCAAAGGGGTTTGATCTAAGTTGATTTGATCAAACCCTCTTCAATTGGAATCCTTAAAATGGAACTTTTTAAGGCTTAAATCATTATATTTTCTAAAAATATGTGATTTCAGCTAAAATATGTTCCTCTCAGGAATTATAAACCACTATTATGACAGCACCCCACAATAGATCCAATATAAGAAAGAAAATTGGGGAAACATAGGCCATATTTCTAAGCCCCAAGTACTTTATGAGAGTTGTAGTTTATACCTTGGACTCAGTCATATAAAGGAAATATTATTTTGATTTTGACAAAGGATAAATTGATTAATTATGCATTCATAGAATGATAGATAACATCAAATAGAATCCCAATAATCATTTTATTAATCATAACAAAGGAATATAGTCAAATACCTTCCCCTATACTCTATAAATCTCCATCTTCTTACATATATATATATATATATATACAATTACATATATAGACCACTACATACATCTCTCTCTTCTCTGTTATTAATATATTCCCCTATACATATATCTATGATATGGAACGTGACCCATCTATTCTACCCCTAACCTAGATGGTATATTTTCAATCTTAAGGTCCACAAGTTCTTTGCATTAAGATGCAGTAAGACTTGCTCAGTGGTGTTTGCATTGTTTCTCTTCCCTGTCAATAGTTTTCATAGCCTAAGACTTGTACACACTGCGACACTTGTACCAACTTTGAAACCATAAAATTTAGCACTTTTGGACTAGGGCAGCTAGTGCTAGGGATTATTTTAGTGGTGAATCTTCACCAATTGGTGAATAGTTCATATTGGCCAATTTGAAATTGAAAAATATATTGCAACCAATGGGGTGGCCAAATCACCCAAATTTTATGAATTATCATTCCAATGCATTTCAATTCACCACCAATTTATTTCATGAGGTATATGTAATTAATAATTTTTCCATAACAAACTATATGTTTCCAATGGTTTAGTTAATATTTTTACCTATACTTTTGGAAATATGTATTAAATCACCCACATATTCGCCAATACTATTAAAAAAACAATGTGTATTAGGACACATTTCCCCAACAATATTAAATGTTCACTACATGTGAGGACCCATTTTTCTAATAACATTAAAAAAAATTGTGTATGAGGACCCATTTCATTAATATTGCAATAACTCTATGCTAATCGTAGGTCCATAATCACCTTAAAATTATAAATTATATATTTTGTTGAGGTTGGATCGTTGTATAATCACACAGGATTCACCAAATTTTTACTCTAAACTTGTGAGATCTTGATTCATATCATAGGAAAATTATAACTATAGGAATTGATGCATTAGTGAATATCAAGTCAATGAAAACCTAAAGGTAAGTGATCATTGTCATAGTGTTATAAGATTATTTATCTCTTTGTTATTCTTGCTTCATTCTTACAAATGATATTGAGTAGGGAATGGGATACATCTAGGACTTAGGGATCTATATTCTATGGTTCCTTCTTAAACAAGAACACATTTTTTGGTAGATTTTATTTTGTGAGATATGTTGAGTAGGAACAAGAGTAAGAGTCCTCAAGGTGGTGAAGGGAAGCCATCAAAACAAACAAAATATAGAGTTACCATAATTTTGTACTATGGAAATGTTTCCTATCCATCAAATCAAGATGGAACTACATCATCAACACTTGCACCAAAATTAACAAAGAATGCAACACCTCAAAGAAAGATCAAAATGAGTTAATTAAGTCAGATCAGGATGAAAATTCCACAAAAAATGTTACAAGGGATACCCAGGGTAGCTATAATGATTTAATTGACCTAGATGAGAATGTCGACACCATAGATGATGTCATTGTAAGGAAGGGAAAAAGAAAATCCAAATAAAATGGGGCACGAGTGGGATATGACAATGAATTTTTAGATTGATTAGGTGTCAAAGTCCCCATTCATTGAACTAGTAAAAAATGCAAACAAAGGTGAACCTCCAACATAATGAAAGTGTAATATTTATAGTTGGAAGTATAAAAGGGTCAAAAAGTTGCAACTAAAACTTGACACCATAGAAAAGCATATTGGTAAATTTTATGAAAAAAAAAATCAGACAAAAAAGAAAAATTAGTAATAAGATGGAAATCAAAGGAAGAATGTATTCATGCTAAGCATGCCTTGAAATATGATGAATATATGAAAAGAAAGGTGAAACTTGCTGAATTTGAAGGTTCAATTCAAGATCTATTTGGAAAGATAATCGCAGGAGCACAATTGGCAAAAATTGTTCAATTGAGTGTTGTTTTTCTTATTTTGACTATAGGGTGTCCTACAATAGATTACCTAGAATATAATAATTTATTATCTTTTTGGGGAATTCCTAATTTTCCCAGCACACATTGGTCAATAAACTATGGATGGGAATGGGAAAGTTGTCTTGTTGAGGTGGGAAAACAAGATTTACATAAAAAATTAAAAAAGTCAACCTTTATTACATGATCTTTAAATGAAGTTACTATGAATACTTATTGGGTATTTATGCATGTGTATACTATACACAAACATGTCCACCCACCTCATCTCCTTTGTGTTTATAAAATGGAGAGTTTGATATCGCAAAATCTATTTGAACTAGTTAAGAAATCTTTGAATGAAATTGGAGGTGTCGATGACTTCATAATTTCTAAAAAGTTGGTGTGTAGGAGCTAATGGAGCTTTAGCAATGTAAGGTCATATGAACGGTCTTTGTAAAAAGTTACAAACTATTTGTTCACCATACATGATTGTCATTCAATACATGGCCCACATAATAAATTTATTATTTAAAACTGTAAGCAAGTTTCCTTTAGTATCAAAGTTAAAAATCTAGTTTGCGAGCTCTACTCATACTTTTTCTAAAATCTTAAACAATTTGTAGATTTTTCAAAAAAATCTGATGGAATAACCATAGGAAACAAGCTTCTTAAGGATGTTGATACCATATGGATCTCCTTGCATGGACCAATGCAACAAGTTTTTTTATAATATCAATCCTTTATTGGAGTAATGCATGAACATCCAAACATGACATACAAAACTCTTGACCTCTTACATAGGTTAAGCAATATAGAGACACTCTTAAATTTACCCGGTCTTCTCCCCATGTTGGAGGAAATGAACAATATTATGAAAAAATCCCAAGAAAGAACTATGTATATTTTAGAATATAGTAAAATGACATGCATGACCCTCATTAATCTATATCTATCAGATTATCTATTTGCAAATCCAAAATTTAGAAGCTGGTATTTAATTACAAATTTGAACTATCTTGATATTTTTTATAGTTTATGACAAGTGGGACTTTTGTATCTTTGTATGCAGATTTAAGATACCGATGCACTATTGTACGATAGTCAAGCACTCTACTAGAGAAGTAACTGTAACAAAGAAATATTTTAATGGCATTGTTAATTATATACGTACTACTCTAAAAGGTATTGCAAAATCTATTTCCTCACTACTGGTTAACAGATTATGCAGTTCTTCAAAATTTATATTCTTTACTCTAATGCCTAATTTGAATGCATATCAATCACCAACAATTGAGTTTATTATTTATATGGTACAACTCCCTCTTCTCATAAATAATAATTCATTTGAGAAAATTTAAAATGGGTGTGCTTTTAACTCGAAACAAATAAAGGTAAGAAATCAAATTCCAATGTTTTAATTTTAGAAAATTTGAACTAAAATAGATGAATCTTTACCATGAAAAGCATACAACTCATAGACTAATTTGTATTTTGAGAAATATAAAATTAAAATTTAAAGTTGGAGCCAATATCAAAACTAATATAGATCTTTCCAATAAAAGAGATCCACACACTTGCACAAAAATGTAAGAATCTCATAATTTAATCAAAACACATAAATTATGATAGATTCCTTTCATTCGATCCAAGTAATATGCTCATAGATGTAAATTTTCAATTTCAAATATATTTTCCTAAAATTGCTAAGATAGTTTTTGGTAACATCATATTACATATATAAGAGCAAATGTAACTAATTCTTGTAGTAACTGAAAAATAAAGAGTCCTTTTGACTTCAATAACATATAAAGGTTCATTATAAAATATATCCAAATAAAATAAGGAACTATTTTCGAGGTGTAATACCCTTAACTCCTTGGGATGACTAAGCAGTTGATGTGGAAGATTTAGCTTGATAGGCATAAAATTATTTTACCATTGGAGGCATGTCACCATGTTGAGGAATGATCACATTTTTTGTTCTCAATTTCCATAGAGCCCTATTTTCTCTTGCTACATCTATCTTCCTTGAGTACACGGTTGTAATTCCATGGAATTGAAATAACACTAAATCTATGCTGTTGAGTTTCCTCATGCTCTCCATGTTGAATTTTGTTTTTATCACAAAGGCTCTCAACTATCCCTTTTAAAACTTCCCTGCAAATTCTCTTCATTCTCATCACTAGGATCACCTTATTTTTGGAGATTGATGTTGATGCCCAAAAGGTTTGTTGAACAGTCTAGATAACTGAGAGGGGGGGTGAATCAGTTATTATAAAACAATTTTCTTGACTTTAATTAATCTGGAGCAAACTTAAATCAATCATATGATAATCTAACAGATATGAACATGAAAGCACATAACAACACCATGCACAACGAACACCAGAATTTATGTGGAAACCTAAGAAGGGAAAAACAACGGAGAATGCTAATTCTCAATTATAAAACATCAGTTAAGATGACACCAATTAAGGTGATTTTTACAAGGGATCACTACCAAATTGCTCACTATAGGTAAGGATCACTTTCAGTGGGCTCGTTGCCCGACTATTACAGCCAAAGATTAAAAAAGGCTCACTACCAAAAAAAAAAGGCTCACTGCCAATAGAAAATGGCTCACTGCCAGAAGAATGATGAAAGGGAATCCACCATTGAAATAACTATCACCAACAATGGCACCAGATAGAATCTCACTGTCTGCTACCTCCAGTCATATACTTTCACATACTTCACAATGTCTAAATTTTCAAATTCGCATTCATCACACTTGCTTTCATCGAATAGAATCAACTTTTACTTATACCATTCCATGCTTCCATAAACTGTAGCACCCCTCCTCTTTTGTTCCTTCGCGTCATATGAGTAAGTTGTGTATTTGTGACTTGTGAGATCTTGCCGACTTTTGTCGTTTAGGTATTATTTTGGATTTTGT
>VDFB02252509.1:0-14125 GCA_007258455.2 Sequoia sempervirens
GGGAAAATTTATCATCAAATTCATTGAATTAGCCTCTTGAACGCAATGGTGAGGTCTTTTTCACACCAACATGCACTTAAAAAGCACCCACCTCCAAAAATTGTAAAAAATAATGGAGATTCTAGATCTAAAGCTTGTAATCCTAGTTGAAGAAAACCTTCATAAATCGAGAAGGGGTTTGTTGAATCCATGCGCTAGTACCATGTTATAATTGTGAATAAGACAAGATACAAAATCAAATAATGAACAAAAACACCTTCCACATAAGATCTACAAACAATAATATGCTATATCATCAACAAGAAAAAATTACAATATGAACATCAAGAATCTTCAAGGAGATCAAAAGGGTATCAAAGGGTATGATAATACAATGAGGGTTTAGTGCTATATAGGAGCAACCTTAAATGATGAAGGGATTAAATCATGACAAGTGTCAACATCACATGTGATGAGACAAAATGATCTAATAATAGTTCACTCCAGTTAACATAAAACACTAAGTTAACATAAAAAAACACTCTTAAGTTTAGCTTAAGTGCATGAAATGAATTAGACTAATAATAAATTAAAGATTAATTAATTATTAGCTAATGCATGATTACTCTAACAATATGAATCAACCAAAGTAGGTTCATGATTTATAAGATCACTTCCACACTCACAGATATCACTTTCATGCTCATGGAAATGACCTTTGATAGTACACAATAAATTTACATATCAATTTGCTCGAGGTACCCAAGAGACTCGCTCCTAAGCTTCTCCCTGACTAGTAGAAGGGGTTGTGGTCAATGGGGTTGGTCATGGCCTGCTCTTTGGCACTTCGCCTCCTCACCACTCATAGATGGAACCTTTGGGTGGCCTATTCGTCATGTTTCCAACTATATTGATTCCAAAAAATTCCCTCAGATGGTTCTTGATATTTCCCCAGCTTAGGTTACAAAAGAATAAAAAAATAAAGATAAAGATGATGATGGGCAGGACCCTCCCATAAACACTTTGGACCTCACTGATATATAGGGAAAGTTGGATGTCCAAGATCCTTCTCCTCCCCTCTCTACCATTGTTTTAGCTACCTAGTGACATTATATTTATTCCTATGTTTTATGCTTTAGACTATAGCTCCCTATGGACTTTAAAGGTATAATATTTTATCCACCCAACTTATTTTATGAATATGTGACATTATTATAAATGATAATTTAAACATTTTTTCATCAAAAAAAATTACATATAAACCATAAACAACATAATTTTCAAAATAATTATAAATAATTTTTCCCCTTAAACAAAATTTTTACATCAAAATAAAAACTAAATAGCATATATTTAATATTTAATCTATTTATTTTTATATTTATGAGAACATTTCATTTTCTACAATTATCAATCTCAATATAAATTAATCTATATTTAATTAACCTAAAAGAACATTTTAAAATCAAGATCATTTTCAATAATAATTTAAATTGGTCCCATAAAGTTTAGAAAACACAATTAAACTTTACACAAATAAAACATTTTTATATAGTATGGACAATGAAAGTTGTCTCGACAAAACATAATACCTTGTATACTTCTTTATTCTCAAAGATATCATTAAAAAAACAAATACAATAAAATCAATATTTTAGCTATTGCACTTTTTGTGTGCAATTGGGTACGCCGAATTTTTGGTTGTAACTGATAATATTTTTTTGTTTATATGAAAAGGTAGGAATGGAAACAATTTGATGCAATTGATTATGTTTAGATTAGTAAATGGACCAGCCTTAGAAAAATTGAAAAATCTAACTAAGAATAGTAGAACGCATTATCGTATCCATCACAAATGTTCCATCAAAGAAAGGGGCAAATGATGGAAAGGGGATTAATTGTAGGAGTAAAATGTTAGGGATTTTGTGTAGACATATGAGTTGTAACATAAGAATTTGTATGTAAGTTATTAAAAGAAAACATTTGAAAAATTAAACACATGTTGGTAGATAATGAAGAAAGATGTACCATTTAATAGATTTAATGTTTGTAGACGCATGCTCTTACATAATGATGAAAGATGTACCATTTATAGTTTTAAACAGTTTGTAAATACTACATATTGTACCTATTTTATAATAAACACAGTCGTTGTATTTATATGGTTGCATAATGGAAATGTAAAAACATATGTTGGATAGGTTGGTGGCTAAGTAACTTTAACTTCAAAAGTCTTTGGTATCTTGGGCTGTGGAGGCGGAAGCTTTGGAATGGTAACAGTCAATACTCCATTTTGGCAGCTGGCAGAAGTGGCCTTTATATTGCAGTTGTCAGGCAAGGTAAATTTACGTATAAATTTCCCGACCATGAGCTCCATATGGATAAATTTTGCATTGTCCTCCTTCTCCCTTGTTCGCTCTCCACTTATTGTCATTATATTGTCATCCTCTAGCTGAACCTGATTATTGTGAAACAAAAAAGTATCAGATTTGTTGTTGTAATAGTTGGCAAGTGATTTGATTTTGAATCATTTTCGAATTGTAGAGGAAATGAGGGTTTGAGAGCTTTAGAAGGGAATTACCTTGATGTCGTTGTTTTGAAGGCCTGGCATGTCTATTATGAAGGCATAAGAGTTGGGAAACTCTTTGATATCAGCAGGCGTGGAAGCCATGGCCTTGCTTTGTAGATTGTAATTGTTTGTTGAGTGGGGACTCGTAGAAGCTGGTGATGTCCTGTCACGGTTCTACATATTTGTTAACTTTCATAAGCATTTCCTTTAAAAAAATTTGAAATGATAAATTAACTATAAATCCAGAGGAGGGCAAATACATTTATGATGTTAAATTTTATTGGGGATATTAACCACGTTTCTAGCAAACTCTTTGTAGGTGTGACATTTACAAGGCAAGTTTAAGAAAAGACGTACTCCATTTCTTTTCACGATTTTGTATTCTTGTTAAATATCTTAACTTGTGTAAATGAGCAATGGGTACGCCGAATAATTGTATGGCTATATTTGAATTGTGTAGGCATATTGGTTGAAATAGAAAAAAAGTTTATATAATCTAAAAAGACAACACATGAAATAAATAAAATGCAAACAATTATTTTCCTTATTTGATTTTGTGTAGACATATCGTTGAAATAGAACATTGTGTATGTAACTTATTAAAACATAACATGGAAAAACTTAAATGGAAATAGTATACAAAAAAAAAGGGAACTTCAAATAATGTGATATAAAAATGTAGAATAAGGATTTATATACAATGATGAAAATCCAATGTTTTTATGGAATGTTTAATTGCCATTACAAGAATGTATGCAATTGAATACAATGGTATAGATATATTTTATATTTTGTGCAATATTTGTAATAAACAAAAGATCTATTTAGTATTTGAAAAACAACTAATATAAAACACAAGGTTGAAGTTGAAATTCAATACAAATTATTAGTTACCTTTGGTAGAGTAGTTTGTAGGTGTTCGACAAATAATTCCTCTCGACAAAATAAGCTAAGCAGCCGCATGGGAATCTACCCTTAGACAACCTTATTGAGATTGAAGTAATCTTATCAGAAAGCCAGGGGTGAGATTTAGGAAAGATACTGTACTTTCTCCCTTTCAAATTCACTTCTCATTATTATCTAGCTGTGGGCAGAAAATCTAATCCAAGCTCTGCACATTTGTTAAAGTTTCCATTTTTACTAGGAAAATCTTTTGCCTCATTACAGATCTTGCAATCTGTAGGTTGAAGAAAATAATTGTAACATAATAGCATCCAAAAAAAGTTCAGAGGAAAAAGGCCAATAGTCCTTAGAGAAAAACATTTATAGTTTTTCAGTCATCAAGGGTCATTGGTATATTGCAACAAATTCTTATTTTATAATTATTTTTTGGGATTATATTATGATACAATTTTTTACCTTGTCAATGTGCACTAAGGAGTCCGTGTATATCGAAACAAACTCAGGTGATGCACAAAATCTTAAAAGATGTAGAAGTAAGCATCTCTTCTCCTCTTACTAAAAAAATATCTGGATAGTTTTAAAATCATAAAAGTCAATGCATGTAGTGATAAGTATCCCCTGTTTATGCAGAGATTTTCTAATTGTTTTTCATGATCTTATTTGGCTGATACTATTATATTTATTAGTGACTAGAATATAAATGTTTTTATCAAAATCAGTAACAAAATTTATCAGATATGAAATTATGTGTTAATAATTGTATGATACAATTGAAGAAAAAACTATATTGACTTTATTATTGGCGATTTCAGCTTTGCTTTTGTCTATGGGCTAGATATATTGACTTCTTTTTTCTGTTCAATGCTCTTGTAGAAAAGGTATTGTGTTGGAATTGATTCCAGATGTTGTTAATCCTCCATCCACGTTGTCATCCTATTTGTCATCCATGTTGTTAAATCTCTCCATGTAACGAGACCGAGACTTAATGGGAGCAATTTCCATTCAACTTTCTGCGATTTGCATCATCTTGACAATTCCCAATTTCAGTGAATTTCCCTAAATCATTCATTTCAGCAGGTAAATATGGCAATCTTTTTCTTGTTGCCACTGAATTTCAAGCTTACGGAAGTTAAATTTATAGAATATTATTATTGTTTTTAAATAGTAAATTAGAAAGATGAATTTAAGAATGAAATAACTTTTCAAGATGTTGAGCTTGAATCTACATTTCAGTGACCTGCTTTACCTGGGCTCCTAGCTTCCATCCTTTGACGCCTAAAACGCCTGTTTTAACTTGTCAAGTGAAAGACATGAGAAGAAATCAAAGAGTTCTATACATGTGCAGTACCCAATTGTCATGAAGGTATTTAACACCCTCAAAGAGCTGCAGCATCAGACACTTAACTTCACTCTGGCTATAGGGTTGTTTCATGGTTTCCATAAGTCCTTTCAGATCATGTTCCACGCTATCTAAGTTGCTTCCTACCACTACCTCCTTTACATCAACAACAGAAAGCCCTCTCTCTCTTTTTCCATCTTTACCTTTTTTCAAAGTCACTGTTTCCCCAATTTTCTTATTCTTGGCCCTGTAGACAACTCCATAAGTACCTTCATCTATCTTATTAAGCCTCTCAAATTCATCAACGCTTCTGCAACTCTGTAACATAGTAGCCATGCCATTTTTTTTATGTTTTATTTTATTCTAAAACAATTGTGTTGTTATCTGATAAGCATTGATTCTGCAATAATATATTTTTCCGCTATCCGTTTGGCAAAGGTTGTAGATTCTGGCTTTACACCTGCCAATTGCAATTGCTTGAAAGTTTCTAAATCCTTTTCAACTAATCCATTTGTGAATATCTTGCAAGCAGGGAAGTCTTATTTTCTTGATCCTTACAGATCACATAGCTTATCTTCCAATTGAGCAGCAATTCCTTATCATCATCCAACAGGAATAAGAGGCTAAGGATGCTATCTTTCTTAAGAATTTGTCATGCATTACAAAGTTAATGAGCTTCCAAATCCATAAGCTCTCGCTGGTTCAACTCCTGATCGTAAAGCTCATCCCCCCTCACAACCTTCTCATTATCTCTCTCTCCAACAACTTGTCCCATTCTTCATTAGAACTTCTTGATTTTCCTGTGTATTCACCAGGTTCAGGAGAAATACTCTGCCCACTACCCTGCTTGTTAATGCCACTACGCTCAGATGAAAACCTATCCTCTTCACTGTCAATGCTGGTGGACCATTTTTTCCTCTTTCCCAGTCCGTCATCCTCAGACTTCAAATCTCTGGGGATATTGTACTCCTCTGCCCACCGTGATGTGGATATATACCGAGAAGAAGGGTGGTAAGAGTCTTCCTCATCTTCAAGTTGCTTGGGGCTGTCGGGCAACTGCCCAGGCTCTCTTTCCTCCTCTGACAATGATGACAACCAAGGATCTTGCATTGGGATATAACTGACACTAGTAACACCCACTTTCTCATTTCTATAATTGCCTGGAACACTGGAATTGGGTGAGGGCGGAGAAACTGAATCATCAAACCCGCCGTAGAGGAATGAAGGTGTAAGTCCTTTTCATTCAAATAATCTGCCTGCTGACTTGCTGGGAGAATTATTTTTTAAAAGGGCAACAACAGCTCTTGATCCAGAACCCCGAGAGGTGGCTCTGTTTCTGGGAGAAGTTGTAATTTTGGCATTTGGATACGTTAATTCTCCAGGGCGATTAGAATTCACTAAAAGTGAGGGGGGTAACGGAGGGGGCGGACTACTCATATTTACGGACTTGCGCACTTCACCTTGCACAGACTGACTGGACCGAAACCCTAACCCCGGGTCACATCCCGGTCCATGATCAGTAACCCAAGTGCCACCACCGCCGTCCTCAGAATTTCAAAAACACTCCCGCTAGAAAGCTCCTCGGGCTCCCTGTCCACGTCCTTGTTGTGGCTCGCCTGACCGTGGCTATAATTGTTATCACCGTGAACATGAGGCGACGAGGAAGAATAACCGGAAGCATAAACCCCATTCCGATCCCTGTGCTCCTTTTCCCTGTGCCGAGCCCTAGATGGCCTGTAGTCTCTTGAGCTGTCCCTAACCCGATCATTTTCCTTGTCCCTATCACGGTGGCGGTCCCCGTCTTGATTCCTGCCTCGTTCATTTTCCTCCATTTCTTTCGCAAAAAGTGAGTCCCTGTCACTATCCCTGTCCCTGAATTCATCGTCTCTGCAGCCTCCATGCCTGCCGATCGCCATGCCAAGCGCTGAAAACCAATTCCGCCTCTTAAAAATCCTGGCCTCAAAAATTCCCATAGAAGACCCTAGAAAAACTCAGCTTCAGAAAATCTGGGGCAAAACTGCCAAATAAAACCCTACAAAAAAACTGCTCCTGCTTTGAAGATGATTTTATTTTTTGAATCCCCGACGGCCTTATTATCCTTGAAAAGTTGTTAAAATAAACTGCCCTTAAATTTTTATTAGCAGGTAGCAATCTCATCTAGGGTTTTATTTTCATATGCTTCCAATGAAATAAATCATAATAGAGGGAAAATGTGCAGAGCAGAAGAATGTAGTGTTATGATTGGTGCTTACCGAGGTGTGCCCATGGGGCTGCTCTGGTTCGGCGACTGAAATACTTGAGCAAAGACTGGTAACTTGCGCGACGAACGAGAATGTACAACACACCCTACCGCAACTCCGCTGTTAGAAAAAGAAGCGGATAGAAATATATGCGAGGAAACTTCGTTGGTCCTCGATGAAATCCTGCATCTTCTAAAATGCTGACCGCTGATTATAAATTTTATGGCGGCCACTTTAAAATTGGTTGCAGAAGATCAACGGCGGCAATCATTTGAATAGCTGGCCAGGTCTGTAGAGGGAGGGCAATCGTTGATTTGAAAAGTTAGTAAAAACTGGTGACTGGCGTAGTTGCTAACCGATCAACGTTCATAGTGTGGAGAGTCGTCTCCAGGATGAAGCAAGCCGTCGATAGTACAAAATGGTTTGATGCAGTTCATAGTAGGATACGCAGAATTAAAACAGCACTGCACCTTGGTGTGCAATGGGTACTAAGAGGTGTGGTAAATGTTTAGATTTTGTTTTGTTTTTTTTTTTCATATATTTGTGTAGTACATGAGGTCAATTGGTAGGACCTAGGAATTCCTATATCTTTTTTTGCACTTTGTATGTTGTATGCAATATTGTGATAAATATTTAATATATTTGTAAGCTCGTGGTTTATGTAATTTGGTGATTTTGTTCTAGTTTGTTTATATAAAATCCACATTTGAAGATCAATCCCACTAAAAATGGGCACTGTAGATTAAAGGATGAGGTATGTAATTACTTCTAGTAGTTGGGTGAAACAACACCATCATTATGAGTTGGTTGAGTGGATGAAGGAGAAGTGCGTAGTTTTCTACTTGGATACACAACAAGTTGCACATTTGTGCCCCTTTTCCCTTGTTGACGTTTTCAACCATATCAAGAAGCACCACTATGCTTTCCCATTCATCCCCTTTATGACAATTTCAACCTCATCAAGAATTGTTGAGACTTTAATTAAGAACAATAACTCATCGAAGGGAACCATGGGAAGCTCTGACAAACACACTTCTTCATTCTTTTACCTTTCCTCAACATTGGTTCTTTATCTTCATCCTCATTGAAGGTCAAATAGGAATTGAGAACAACGTTGGAGGTTCCCATGGTCATAGGAACCATGAGAACACTGACATACTTCTTTAAAATATAGCAACAGGAGCCCATCGGAGACAAAGGAGGAATTAGGAACAACACTCAACATGATAACCTTATGGAAACTTCTTAGATTGGTAATTAATGAGGGGTCATACTTCAAAAGTTCCTAAAGCCTCTTCAACATATCCATTTTGTGTATATGCTACAATCATTACATTCCATGTTATCTTTTAAAAACTTGTTGACTTGTCTAACATGTTACCTACTTGGTGCATATGTACTTAGTAATCTCCTTCTATATAGCATCAACTAACGTTGTTTGCCACATGACATCAAACATGTTGAGCTTAGTAACTTTTATATATAACTTAAGGTACACATGGGGTAGGTCAGCAATGGTGGGCCACATAGACATAAGTATAGGTGCTAGTGTCCTTACAAAATTTGAGTAAAGCCAATGAAGATGTTGTTAAAGGTTGACAAGTATTGATTTACAATAGTTAGTTGCATTTGCTTAAAATTTTGTAACACCTTTTCAATATTGAACATATCCTACAATCATGGCATTTTGTGACACCACATTTCTTTGAGGTGTTTTGTTGAACTTTGGTATATAAAGCTTGTTAAAAATGATAAGCATGAGTTAACATAAGAGAAAATGACTAGAACAAAGCATGGCAAGTTTGAGCCTATCACACTACAAGAAAAACCATAAATATTAATCATGAAGGACCTAAAGCTGCTAGTTAAATGGCTAAAAATATTGACATAATGCATGGCCCATTGTGCAAAATGGGATGTGTGCACTTAATTTGGCTGCTAAGGGCCTTTTGCTTGCCCTCCAATCAAGGTTAGCCATGCATCCAATCGTTGGGAATTTTTGTAAGGCATAATGAAAGATGCGAGACAATAGAATAAAATATGTGAAAAACATGTTTACATAATGACCATAATGTTACTTTGAAGAAATACTTTATAAAATTTGCATGCATATTTTTGGACTCTCTGAAAAGATCGTTCACCACGTCTAGCCTATGTATGTCTGCAATTGCTCCTACTCTTTCGTGTGTATCCTCCAAAAATGGAAGCATTTCTCCAAAGCCCTATGCTGTGAGAGCCAATTTGCTTCCCTGTAACAAGATTTTGTGTGCAAAGGTAGGACTAAGCTACTCGGCTAAGAGGAGACCTGTGAATCGTTGTTGGTGAGGGCAGAGAGCAAAGACGGTGCCATAGATGTGCAAAATATAAAGGCAAAGAAGTTGAGAAATAATCAAATTATGCGGGCAAGACAACAAAAATTTCATCTTTTGGTAAACGCTTAATCAAATTTACTATGGATTATGATTTTTGTTTCTTCAATTTTGTAAAAAAATTTATTGTGAATATTATATTTGTTTCTTCAAATTTGAATTTTTTCAACTGGTTTCTTTTTTAATTGACCTAATGAACAACAATAATATACAAATTTCAAATTTCATATTTGTGTTTGGGGATGTTTTGTTTTGCAGGTCTTATGGATCCATTGTCTCCCATGAGAACAATGAGGCAGATGCTCAACACGATGGACCGACTATTTGAGGACTCGATCATGTTCCAGTCCACAAGGCCTACGAGAGACAATCCGGTGGGGGGTTCGAACCCCATGGGACATGATGGAGGATGACAATGACCTGAGAATGAGGTTCGATATGCCAGGATTGTCCAAGGAGGATGTCAGGGTATCCATTGAGGATGATCTTCTAGTTCTCAAGGCAGAGAAATAAAGCAAGGAGGAGGAGGACTCATGGTCTGCCAGAGGCTTCAACTCCTATAATACAGACTCCTACAATCTACCTATTTTGATCTTCATCACCTAACAAAGTATGCATTTAGGCCATGTAAAGGGTATTTATACGTCTTTGGCACTCTTATATGACAAAAGGCTTCAGAAAATTCTAAATCAACGTTTCTAATTATGTAGAAAACTGGAAATTAAATCTTGACCACGCAAAATCCTCAAACTTTCTTTAAATGGTGGGAGCTCCAGGTGGCATTTGTAGGTGGAAATTACTTTTAGGGTTTTGTAAAAACTTTTCATCGAAGATCTCTTGCAAATCCAATTTATGGTGGCATGTCTTTTCGGACTATTCTAAATTCCAAGCTCGCCTTGTCTTAAACAGTAAAAAGCGGTCGACGGAATCGAACGACAGGCAGACTTTCAATCGTCTCCAGTAAAAGGTGAACCGTAGATTTTCAAACTTAGCTTGCTCTTGTTCATATTGGATACGCCTTCGGCGTAAAATATAAAATAATAGAAATTTAAGCTAAAAGTTAGCATATAGACGTTTGCAAAGACATGCATTTTATATTTAGAGGGCCCACTAAGAAAGACTCTAATTCATAACTTTAGTCAAGTTATAGCTATAAAAATAAATGTGTTTTTATATGGAAAGTTGTTTTAGTATGGTCAAAGTTTCTAAAAGTGAAAAGATGTATCTATTTTTCAAAGAAGGCCAACACATTTGTACATGGTCAATGTTTTCAAAACCATTGGCACATTCAATTGTGTTCCAAAACAATGGGTTTAGAAATGGACAATATTTTTAATATATTTTATTAGAGTTAAAAGGATTTGGGTGTATTTACACATGAATTATTTAGAATATAATTTGAGGCTCATATCTTTAAAGTATTATAGGGTTTTCATTCTAACAAGATTTATTTTTTAGTAGATTCTTTATAAATCATTGAATTTCATTATTAAATCAAAATGCATTTAACATAATGATTGAATTTGATTATTGGATTTTTAGTTATATAATTTATTTTATATTTTGTTTTCTTGGATTTATGTTGTTTAGTTTCATTTTATTTTTTGTTATTTGGTATTTTTGGTTTGTATCATGTTTACAATAGTGTTCTTTGGGCTCAACCACATATGATAGCATCCACAATGATTAAAATTTGATTTTTAAATTTTTGTCTATCTTTTTTCACTAGTTTGCACTCTTATCATTTTCTACTCCCAAATAATT
Organism: Sequoia sempervirens; assembly: GCA_007258455.2. NCBI lineage: Eukaryota > Viridiplantae > Streptophyta > Pinopsida > Cupressales > Cupressaceae > Sequoia > Sequoia sempervirens. The sequence goes on from VDFB02252509.1 coordinate 11,164, forward strand.
AAAAATTGTCACGTGATCATTTATTAAAGAGAATTTATGAAATAAATGACAAGAATAATGTAAAAAGGGGATAGAAGCAAACACAAGAGCATAGAAAAACAAAAAAAATAAGCACACATCGGAAAGTCATTATTGCATTCCCTTAGTTAAGGACACACTTTGTAGCATTTCCACTAATGTGCAATTCCCTAAGTCAACTATTTCAACCTTTTGAAAAAATTGTTAAATTTGATTGTCATTAAAAAAATTTCTTGTTCACTTTCCTTGGGGAAAACACCCAAAGATGCTTATAGCATCATCCTAGTCTAGATATCTTGGGACAACCACCTAAAGATGCTTTTAACATGGTCCTAGTCTAGATATCTAATTTCTTTATAATGGATGTTGTTACAAATGTACATGACATCTATGTAGCAATAGAACATTATCACAACCATATGGATGTTACCTCTAGAGAAGATACAACCACATGGAGATCTATATCCTTCCAACATAGAGACTGGGAGAAAAGATAGAGACAAGATGTAGACTCTAGATTTTTTCTCCTAATCCAATAGAATAAAACTAAAACAATAGAAAACTTCAAACTCCAAAAAGACTAATTCCTTCAACCCCATTCTCTCTAATATTTTTTTATTAGCATCCACAATATGAAAATGGTGATGAATATTTGACTACATAGCCTCTATGACACTTCATTTAGGGATTTTTTTTATGAAACTATGAAAAATGTAGATAAGGAAGAAGATGATATCTAAAAGGGAATAGAATATTCTTTGATAAAGTGAAATGGACCCTTTGTCTCTCGATGATTGACTAGACTAGACTAGGTAGTTTCAATCAAAATAAAAAAGGCACCATCATTCAAAAAATATTTTGTGTGCTTCTAGTTCAAAGAATGGATTGAAGGAAAATGTGAGAGTAGATCTAGTATATAATGTAGATCTTTTATTTGAAAAAATAGTTTACCTAAACAAGAAGAATGCAAAATATATTCGTACCTACAATTATTTTTGTATTTTAATCTCTATATTAGTGTTTTTGATAGAGGTAAAGTAGGTTTTGATGGGGCCCCAAAACCCATTACAACTAGTTTTGAAGGGCTCCGTAACCTTGTCTAAGGCAGGCACAGTGTAGAAAAGAAAAATCACATACAATTAGTAGCAAAACAATAGTAGCAATTAACAAGAAGACATGACTACACAAGCTGCATCAAATAACAAGAGAGGGACAAGATCCCTAAACAATAAGATTTTAACTAGGACCTGGAAACCTTAAGTGAACATTAAATTTGCCTGCACTATCCAGGCAACAATAAACCATCTACTTAGGAAAAACATCACTGATGTAGCTCCAACTCGCATCTAAACAATTAAAACAAGGGCGGCCAAAGTTCCCAATCAAAGCAAACAACTTGTCCAATTTATCAACCTCAATATGAGAAGAACATGGCTGAGCCAAGGAAGAAAACATCCCCATACAAACAAATTTTTTGCAACAACACCCCACCAAACTGCTAATAGTAGCCTCCCAACAACACCTTCCCACCAAGGATGCCAACCCAACCTCCACCTCAAGAGGAAGGGGCTCACCTCCAAAAGAGAGGATGAAATGAGACCCAAAACCTCTGAAAACACCACTCTCCTCCTTACACAAAAACACCTCAAAAAGAGCTAGCACAAAGGAGAAGATCTATCGAGCAACACTACAGCTACCAACTCCACCTCAATAGAAGAAGGATCCACCTCAAAAGGAATAGTCTCCCCCTCAATAGGAGACTCAAGTTGTAGATCCCAACAGAATGTGAAATCAAAGGTGAGGGAAGACACCACATCCCAAGGTAGCACTAACATCAGGTATAGGTAGGAGGAAGTAAGGAACTCTTCAAACAAAGCACATAACTGGGTCCAAAGATAACACCATGAGCATAACCCAACTAGCCATAGATAAACCAAAATCTGCACACCAAAGCACCATAATGAGCAGAGGTCCCCAAAAAAAATGTAAGCAAACCGGACCCAAGAGGGACAAGGGAGCCCCAATAAGGACATTGAGAGATGGCCAAATGATAAATCCCCCACGCTGCCCCAACACACCGGTCAAAGCCAAAGATAGGCCAAATCTCCACAGAGCCAACCTAAGGGAAGCACCACTAGTCCACAAAAGGGAAACCGGGAGCACCCACTACACATCCAAGGCAAGAAATACCACCACAACACCACCAAAAGGACATAAAAAATGGGATACAAGAAACCCAGAAGGAACTAGTTTGAAAACAAGCTAGCATAGAAAGCCCCCAAGACATCCCATTGCATCGAATAGGACCAAGAATAGGCCAATCCTCCAAAAAATCCACCTCATAGGAAAAGGAACCCCCACAACCACACACCACCGAAGTCCTCCAAGCAATACCAAGGAAGAAAATAACACCACACCAGACCCCCACAATAGGAGAGTTAAGAGAAAAGAAGAACAAAGCATAGAAAGCCTCAAAAAAATAAGTAGACCCAAGGGACTGCAAATATGAAGCCAAAAGTTGAAATCCACAAGGGCACCAACAGAGTAGAGAAAGGCAAGGGAGGCCTACAAAAGGAGAGAACAGGAGGAGAGAAAAACCATTAAGAACTCCATCCGACCCAATGTGCCAGTCAAGGTCTGAAAGAATGCACACTCCAACTAGAAACAACCCCATCACAGGCCACCCACAAACCACACCCAACATCAAGGAAACCTCCAGGAAGTGGGCAACAAAATCCAAAAAGCAATAAACCGGAGAGAGAAACAAGCTCACAACACCCACAAATAGGGGACAACAAGCCCACCACCAAAGTAGAGAAACAAACAACACATGAACCAACCAACTATCCAAGAGAAGAGACACCTCCTTCCAAAGGGAAGGGCCACACAAAGATAAGACACAAGAACCTAAGAAAAGAAAGCACCCCCTACAAATGCATAAACT
>VDFB02252509.1:27715-65066 GCA_007258455.2 Sequoia sempervirens
GGAGTTATGATTATACTACTGATGCCCATAGGCTTAAGCTATTTCCTACCACTTTGAAAGAGGCTGCATTAAGATGGTTCATGAGCCTAGGCAGAGATACTGTGGAAACTTGGGAAGACATGAAGACAAAATTCCTTGAGAAATACAAGGAATATTGTAGAGGTAGTGACAAGAGAGGAGGTGACATTTTTAGGATGCAACAAAAGGAAGATGAGAGCCTGGAAGACTATATTGCAAGGTTTCTATTTTTCCTACAAAAATCTCCACACTATACACTTAATGAAGACTCACAAAAAGTTTCTTTTCCTAAGAGAAATCAATGATAGCTACACTGATGCCTTGGACCTCATGGGAGGAGGAGATATTTCCCAAGTTCCTTGGGAAGATATCAAGAAAATATGCCAGAACTACTCTAGGGAAGCTTCAAAGAAAGGGAGAGCTTAGCAATCTTCCATGGGTAAGTCAATTACCAGTGGAGTCTCAAGAATGGAGATTACTCATTTGCTGGTAGATTTCAAGCAAGACATTATCAATAATCTAGCTACTCAGCTAGATACACTTTAGGCCAAGAAGAAGCAAGAGGAGGTAGAGGCAATATTGAAAGAGTATTGCCCCCATTGCAGACAAAAGAAGGACTACATATGTAAGATGGTAGCTAATATTGAAAACAAGTAGGTTCCACCTAAGTTCGAGCCAATCCAAATTGAAGAAGACCAAGTATACTATGTTGCATACAGGAAGCCTTGGGCTCCAAGATGAGGTATGCCACCGGATCCACTATCCTATGCTAGGCCATATTTCAATTCCTATTCCTCTGGTAACCAATTGCAACCTCCATATCCACCTAGTTATGGAGGATATCCACCGCATCCTTGGAGTAACCCTCCAAATGCTTGGCCCAGTCATCAAAGTTCTCCACCCCAGTGGCAACAACCTCAAGGGAATTGGCAGCAATTTCAAGGAAATTGGCAACCACCTCCAGGAAATTGGTAGCAAACGAATCAATGGAGAGGAGGGCAACAATGGCCTACTTAGAAAACCAGTTACATGCAGCCACCTTCTCAACCCTAATAGTCTACTACAATGCATCCACCTACTAATCCCAACTCAAATGCACCTAAACCTACTCAACTACTAGCTCAACCCACATCCAATCCAAATAACAAACCACAATAGTAGCCTGCCTACTTTGCTGATTCAAATCAATTCCCTGCATTCGCTGTGAGTGTAAGTGATATCCACTTGCGTTCAGGTACTACTCTACTAGCCCCTTCCAAGCCCATTATAACTGAGCTCCTTGTGGAAGAGGAAGAGGAACCTCTGAATGATCTCATTCAGCCTAGTGTACCTAAAAATCCTGAACCAGTCCAAGTCAAGCAGACTGAACAAGAGCCACCATTCCCTTAAAGATTGGAAGTTGCCAAGAAGAAGGAAGAAATGGAGGATACAACTTTTGATATCTTGGATCAGCTAAAGCATATATGTGTCCAGATACCTCTATTTCAGGCCATAAAGGATGTTCCAATCTACGGAAAGGAAATCAAGGAGGCATGTCTTAAGAAGCCAAGTAGGAAAAAGAAGGACCCAACTATAGTTCATGTGGTGGGACAACAATCTGACATCATGCTAGGAAAAGTGACTATTCCCAAGTATAATGACCCAAATAGTCCTATGGTAGCAATTGTTATAAACAAAATCTAAGTAAATAATGCTCTGATTGATTTAGGGGCAACAATAAATGTAATGAACAAAGACATCCTGCAACAACTAAATATCACAAGCATGAGGTCCACTCTTGCTATCCTACAACTTGTTGATAGCTCTATTGTTAAGCCTGATGGTGTAGTGAAGGATCTTGTGGTAGTTCTAGACTCTTGGGAGTACCTAACAAACTTTATGATTCTTTCTCCTAAAGCTACACTAGGCGGGTATCCCATTATTCTTGGAAGGCCATGGTTAGCAATTGTAGCATACATTGAATACTAGTCAGGTGACATGACCATTTCAGATGGGAGGAGAACTAAAAATTTTCTTCTCTATCCACCTGCTTAGTCATCTTATGATGAACATAATCCCGTATGGCCACATGTTGGTGAAGAGGGCGAGGAAGTTAACTTTGTGGCGTAGCTTATGATGCTAGGTAGAAGCTCTTTCGTGAAACTCCAAGATGAGGATGAAGTATTGGCTAACATCATTTAGAACCATTGTGAAGTGGAGGAAGCATCATCTTCTCATTCTACTACTCTAGTCAAGACACTTCTTCTTACTCTTCCTGTAGCCACTGTTCCTACAGACATTCTTCTACCTGCTCTTCCTGCAACCACTTTTCTTGTAGCCACCGTTCCTATAGACAAACTTCCTGCAGCAACAGGTATGTCCTATACATTGCTACCATATGAGCTAAAGGTACCAAGTGTTAATGAAGCAGCCATGATAGAGTTAACTACACAAGTACAGGTGTCAAAAGGAAAATATTTGAATGCTAATAGTAAATTAAATGAAGAACAAAAATTGTTATTGGAAAACCTATTAGGGACCCATTAGCATGCATTTTTATGGGATTGGATCCTAAACTTTGTACACACAGAATTTACATCAAAGATGATTGCACCCCAATAAGACAACCACAAAGAATAATTAACCCTGCACTAAGAGAGATTGTGAAAGGTGAACTGCAGAAATTACTAGATGTAGGATTTATCTACCCCATTTCAGATAGTCAGTGGGTGTCTCCATTAGTGATTGCACCCAAGAAGGGAGGTAAATGGAAAGTTTGTGTTGATTATAGGGAACTTAATGCTACCACCAAGAAGGACCACTTTCCTTTACCCTTCATTGATCAAGTTTTGGACACACTTGCAGGAAATCAATACTTTTCTTTTCTAGATGGATTCAACAGCTACAACCAGATCAAAATTGCATCAGAGGACTAGGAGAAGACTACATTTACTTTTCCATGGGGGACCTATGCCTATTCGGTGCTCCCATTTGGCTTATGCAACACACATGCAACTTTTTAGAGGGCAGTCATTAACATCTTCTCAGACATTTCTCATGATTTCATGGAAATTTATATGGATGACTTTACCACTTATGGTGTTGATTTTAATCAAGCATTGGAAAATCTTAGAAGGGTCCTGTAGAGATGTGAAGACCAAAACTTGTCCTTAAACACTGAAAAATGTTTCATGATGATGTAGGAAGGTGTAGTACTTGGCCACTACATCTCCCATAAGGAAATTCAAATAGATCCTACAAAGAATGAGGTGATCACAAATCTGCCGACACCTGCACAACAAAAATATGTTAGGAGTTTATTGGGTCATGCAAGATATTATAGGCACTTCATCAAGGATTTCAACAAGGTAGCAGCACCATTGTACACTCTTCTCACTAAAGATGTTGAATTTTAGTGGACTGAAGCCTGTGACAAGGCATTTTTTGACTTGAAGGAAACTTTGAATCATGCTCCTGTACTCAAAGGGCCTAATTGGGAGCTTCCTTTCCACATCCATACTGATGCATCAAATTATGCCATAGGAGTAGTCTTAGGACAAAAAGAAGGAGTTGTTGAAAACACCATTTACTTTGTCAAAAAAAATTTACAAGGAGCTAAATTCAATTATACAATGACAAAAAAAAAATGCTGGCAGTAATCTATGCATTGAACAAATTCAGACATTACATAATAGGCTACCAAATCTTTGTGCACACTGATCATGTAGCCATTAGATATCTCATCAATAAACCTTTGATCACAGGTAGATTGGAAAGATGGTTATTGTTGATGTAAGAGTTTGATATAACCATTGTGGTTAAGCCAAAGAAGGCCAATGTTGTTGTAGATTTTCTTTCAATGTTGACTACATCAGAAGATAATCAACCCATAGATGAATCTTTCCCTAATGAGCATCTATACTCCCTCAGTGTACAAACACCCTGGTATGCTGACATAGCCAATTACTTGGTCACAGGTAGAATTCCTTCTCACTTCTCTCCAAGAGAGAAAAGGGCACTCATTGAAAAATATTTTCCTTTCTCTTGGATTGTTGGATGCTTGTTTTATACTAGACCTGACCATGTCATGGGGAGGTGTGTGAGAGAAGATGAGACATATGAAATTTTGCATGCATGCCACAACAAACCATGTGAAGGACACTTTGTAGCCAAGAGGAAAACAATGAAGGTTTTGAACACAAGATATTACTGGCCAACACTCCACAAGGATGCTGGAAGGTATACCATAAAATGTGATAGATGTCAAAGAAAGGGCAGACCAACCAGGTCTGATGAGATGCCACTATGCCCTTAGGTAGTAATCGCTCTCTTTGACAAGTGGGGATTAGATTTTGTGGGACCCATTGACCCTCCATCAAATGGTAAGTCTTATATATTAGTATGCACTGATTATGTGACAAAATGGGTAGAAGTTAAGGCCATGAAGCATGCAAGAGATAACAAGGTTGCATAATTTCTTTATGAGGATATTTTCACAAGATATGGAGTCCCAAGAGAAATAGTGAATGATCAAGTGGCACAATTCACATCAACCCTTGTTGCAACACTAGTTAATGAGTACAACATAAGACACATGAAGTCTACTCCTTATCACCCGTAGGCTGATGGACAAGTTGAGGTGACCAACAGAGAGATTGAATCCATTCTGACTAAAATAGTAGCTATTCATAGAAAGGATTGGAAAAATAGATTATTAGAAGCTGTTTGGGCCTATAGGACAACCTGGAAAACAACTACATGATTCAACCCATTTGAGTTGCTATGTGGAAAGAAAACTATGATGTTAGTTGAATTTGAATATAATACTCTATGGACTGTAGTAGATTTGGGGATGGATATTTCTGAGGCACAAAGATAAAGAATCATGCAGCTAAATGCTTTGGATGAGATAAGAAGAGCAACCCTGCAACATATAGAAGTGGTGCAGAATCAGAGAATCAAGTGGCATGACAAATTTATCAAGGACAAGAAATTCCAACCAGGAGATTGGGCCCTACTCTATGATTCAAGATACCGGGACAATGCAGGAAAATTGTAGATAAGGTGGCTAGGACCATATGAAGTTTTTGAGGTCTTCCCTAATGGAGCTATTCAACTTACTACCATTGACCTTGTTAGGTTCAAATTACTTGTCAATGGTCATCGCCTTAGATTATATCACAAGCTAGTTTCCAAAGAAGAGTTCCTGCAGCAATTCACCTAACATTCAACACCCAAGCTTCCTACAACCGAAGGGAATGGACCTAGCGTCCCTCCTTCTAGCTAATTAAGGTACGTATTCTCTCATAATAAATACTTTCACTTATGTTGAAGTCCATTTCTTCACCCATCGACCCATCCACCCATTCATCACCACCTTTCTCTCTCTTCCATCACTTCATTCCACCTCACCTCACTACACTTCATTTTCATTAATTTCTTAATTTATTCCCACAAGGTGAGTGGTACTTTCTCCATGATATTTTTAGAAAATCTTCCACACATTAAGGTATGTGCACATTAATTGCTATCTTTAATCATCTTTTAAGTGTGTTCATTTAATCATTGTACATTAGTATACAAGTTTACATAAAATGCCATCATTCCTTGTCAAATCACCACTCCCATCTTGCATGTGTGGTCACATGTCCAAATTTAGGTTGGGGGAAGGGAAAGAAAACGATGTAAATATATTGCCCATGTGTCAATTTATGCTAGGCTACATCAGAAAATTTAAAATGAGCTGATTTGAAATTTGAGTGAGAAGACAACTTGCATGTGTGAAGTGACATTAACTGCAGCCGCCATTTCTCCCCATCATAATTCCCCTTTAGCTCTCCTTTTCTTTCCATTATTTCCCCTATCGTAATCTTGAGTTGCAAGAAAAAAGGTGGAACGAATACAAGAAAATTCAATCGATATTGGCATTGGAAATTTAGCAGGTACTACAGGAAAGTGAGCTTGATTTTCAGACGAGAATTGCAGGAAAGAAGTTGCAGAGCATTTGTTTGATTGCAGACAATGGGAGGTGGGTTAATTCAAAATGAACTCACGGTGCATGATGTTTTATTGTAGGATGCACAATGCCTAACCAAATTTAGAAACTACAAATGGTTAGATTACTTCCTAAAGCTAGACGGTTTTGATGAAAGCATTTCCCTTGAATTCGCCCAAACATTTTCTAAAGGGAAAGCCACAGTAAAAGGGTTGGAAGTTGTGGCAATTGAGGAAAGAATTGTAGAGGTCATAGGGTTACCAACTGATGGAAAAAATTACCCTACTTCTAGAGACGCCAGATTAGCCAGGGCTGAATTTACAGAGCCGAATGACCCCCCAATGAGCATTGATAAACAGGGTGCAAAGAGAATGTCTCTACCTGAGCCATGGAAGCAAATAGTCATTTATGTTATCAAATACATCACTTGTGAGGGTTGCCAGTCAAATTTTCATTCTGTACACTTTAAGCTTTTGAATCACATGAGGCACGAAAGGAGGATGAATGTGCCCAACGTGTTATACAATCTTCTCTCAATCATGGCGTCTGAGACCCAAAAAGGTAGGGATAATTTTATTTCCCACCATTGTCTGATTAAATTGTTGGTAGAAAAGCCTCTGCATGATGTATTTGCAATAACCTAAGAAGAACTTATAAATGTTGATCAAATTAGACCTGAGTACTTGCAACCTAGGGCTTTACCTCAACCCCATAGGTCTAGTGGGAGATTGAGCACGATTGAAGCCCCTATTGGTGCTTCAACCTATGGTGTTGGCTCTTGTGTGAATCCTCCTACAGTAGAAGAAACCATAGAAATTAGTTCTTCTAGAATAGAGCACTCAGAAAAAGAAAGTTCTTCCTTTGATTTTGATGATGATATTCCACTTGAAACCCTGATGAAAACTAGGGCACAAAAGAGAGAAGTAGAAATGAGAAAAGGAAAGGCCAAAACAAAACTTGTAGAAAGAAAGGTGTGAAGTTCTAAAAAGAGGAAGGTTGATACTATTCATCTTACAGCCAAAGGAAAGTGTGAGAAACCTCCCAAGAAATCAAGACCACCTGGGCCTATGATTGGTACGCCTCCACAGGAAAGCCCTAAGCTTGGTGAGACATCACATGAGGACCCTGAAGCTCCAATGGGTAGGAGAATGTTGAAGAAGATATATTTGGGAGAGCAACAAATATAACACTGGCCAATCTTTCTAACAATGCAAAAGAGTTTGAGGAAAATCAAGATTTCCTGCAACATGAGCAAGAAGTCCTGCAGCAGGATATCTTGCAACAACAACCAAAACTAGAGTAGGAGTTCCTACAACCACAACAAGAACAAGAACGAGAGTCCCTGCAACAAGAGGCAAAAGAAGAAACAATACCCCTACAGCCAAATATAACTAGACAACTAGAGTCCATGCAGATAGTGCCATATGAGGAGCCATCATTGACAAAAAGATTGGTAGGAATTCATAATCCTCTTGATTTTACAGTACATGCAACAATTTTGAATCTATGGATAGAAATACAAAGAAGGGAGGAAGAATGGAAAAAGGAAAAATAAAAATTGAAGAAGGAAATTCAAAAGAAGGATGAAAAGAACGAAGATAAAGATGCAGAAATTGCCACCTTGAAGCAGAGGGTGGATGATATGGCAGCTTTGGCACCACAGATTTTGGAATGTAGGACCCCTACAAGGGTCTATGCTCTGCTCCTGAAAGGGAAGTATCTCTCTTTTAAGTTGTCAAGGATTGCCTTAGGTTTGAATCCTTCTATTGACACCCCTATGGAATTTTTCAATGCTTATAGGATTGCCTCCCCTAAAATGAAGAATTTGCTATGTAATTTTTATTTACATAATTTTGCTGTAACTCAAGACCATGATTGGAACTCGTTGTTGTATGTTTGGGATGTCCAATTGAGGGCATTTATGTCTTGGGTACAAAATGAGATTAGTTGGGGACAATAACATGGAGCTTATAAGCAATTGGAGTTTGATATCCCTCTGCCCATTAGAGCTAAATCAAGCAGCCCAAGGGATATTTATAGAGAATGGTACAAAATGCTTCTTAGACTTAGTTATGGAAACATGATTATGCCTTGGATTGAGGCATTTTACAGTGAGTATGAGGTAAAGACAACAACAAAGGAGGAAACTATGAGAAGATGTCTATCACAAAGATGGAATAGTCTATCTGATGAGTTGAAGTAGGCTGAGCCTCATCCATCCACAATTATGCTACAACACTAAAGAGGATTGATAGGCATATTCAGATTGGGAGAAATCAGGGGCAGTCTTAGCTTCCCCTAACTTTCTAGCCACCCATGCTCATGTGGCCCATGCCAAACTTCAGATTCTACCAATATGACATTGCTTTAGAAAAGTAGAGATATAATAGATTTGATAGATTGGGAGGACTCTATTGGGATCCTTATTCACACACTGCAGCCATTGATGTTGGACAACTATCAGTTGCAAATTTTAGAGCTTTGACCAAGCAGAAGAACAACCCTTCCCCTGCTGGAGGACCAACAAAACGTTAGGTTGGGGGGAGTGATGAGCCTAGTTTTTGGTCCAATTTTGGGTAAAATCTATAGTTTATTTGCTAGTAGATGTCATGGACTTTAATGTTAAATGTCTATATTTGCATAATGTTTCCCTGAAACTATTGGCATTGGACTTAATCCTGTCTCTGCAAGCTTTAATGGAATTTGGCATAATATGTGGATTATCTATATTGATTTTGCATGTGGTTAATGAATGTTCCTTAAGGTGGTTATAGATGTTTAGTTATTATGCGTGCTGACTTTACCATGTAGATTTAATATACTAAGTTAAAGAAGACACCGCCAGTTGGGCATGCACCATAACATCCAACAAAGGAATCGCTCCAAGTCAAAGGAGGCCGACGACAAAAGATTCTTCATGCAACTGAACATAACCGCATTGTAGTGGACTTTAATGATCAAACATGCACATGCATTATTGTTGAGTTGAATCTGCATTTGGACCTGCATGTCTAACCAGATTCCATGCACGCGTAACCGCCATCGCTTCATTTCCTCTATTTTCCCTAAGTGGCGTCCTTCCAGTCGTGGATTTACTGCCTCATTTAGTTGTTAGTATAAATAATGATCTGATGCTCCTTCTTCAGGAGGTTGCACGATTTGATATTGTACTTGCACTCTCCAATTTTTAGTAATATAGATACATTACTTTTTTGTACTCATGATTCACAATGAATAAAATAAAGTTTTGATTTCGAGCATCTGAGTTTTCATTAGTTTTAGAGGATACTTATCCAAGGGGACCCACTTGGTGAGTAATCTATCTTCTTAGTTTAGCATTAGTTTAGTATTACTTCTTGTTTAGTACTTAGTTAGAAATATGGCATCGAATATTTCTACAACCACTAGAATTTCATTCTGTGACTGTTCCTGCAACCAAAGTAGAAAAAATAGTGTCTTGTTTGTTGCACAAATTTTCATTCATGTTATGCATTTCAGCTTAGCATAGTCATTGATTGATGTTCAATATTTTTTTTATTCCTTTTCAAGCAATTTACTTTCAGTATTGTGTGTTCCTTATTTGTAGAATGGGATGGCTACTTTGAGTTCCTAGTGCGCATAATGTGCTGACCCATTTCAAGTTCACGTCCCTGGGTTGACAAGTTAAATACACCTTCATGATGATTGAAATGGCTATTCAGGTTAGATGTCTAATCTTTGAATCATGGTTGTAAAGGCTTAGTTATTAAGATCATTGTAGGAGGCCAACAACAAGCATATTGAATATGAATCAAATAACTTATTTGACAAAGGAGAAAAGGATAAGAAATAAGAAGAGACAAAGGAGGCTTTGACAACTACAACTAAAACTCCAAAGTATGTATAGAGAAACCACTCAAAAACCAGATTATTGGAGATAAGAATAAGGGAATCATCACAAGAAGCAAAGTATCTTAAGAGCAGGTATTATTGTGTCTACTCTCAGAAATTGAGCCAAAGAATATGGAAGAAGCATGCATTGATCAGAATTGGGTGAAGGAAATGAAAGAAGATCTTGATCAGATAGAGAAAAATAAGACTTGGGAACTTGTGCCTAGACCGACAGAAAAAAAATATAATTGGAACAGAGTGGGTATTCCAGAACAAGATGGACGAAAATGGAAAAGTATGAGAAACAAGGCAAGATTAGTTTGCAAAGGTTGCACTTAGATCGAAGCCATTGATTTTGAAGAGACATATGCCCCTATTTTCGGGATGGAAGCAATCTGGATGTTCTTAGATTTTGTAGCTTTTAAGGATTTCAAAATTTATCAAATGGATGTAAAATCAACATTCTTGAATGGGGAACTGAAGGAAGAAGTCAACATTGAGCAACCAGAGGGATGTAAGTCCATAAGTGACTCGAATGTTGTTTGTAGGTTGAAGAAAGCTTTATACAGATTGAAGTAGGTACCTAGAGCCTGGTATGGAAGATTAGACAAGTAATTGATTGGACAAGGATTTCAGAAGGGATCTGTTGATAGTAATTTATACTACAAAATTCACTCAAATCAAATGTAGATTGTTGTTGTTTATGTTGATGACATAATTTTTGGAGGAAATGATGATATGTGCAAAAAATTTGCAGAAGGAATTTGAAATGTCTATGATAGGTGAGTTAAATTTCTTCCTTGGACTACAAGTAAATCATAACAACAAAGGAATTTTCATCTCTTAGTCCAAGTATACCAAAGAACTATTGAAGAAGTTTGGGTTGGAGAACTCCAAACTGATTTGTACACCTATTGTTACCAAATGCAAGTTGAAAAAAGAAGATGATTCACCTAAAGTTGATGCAAATATGTATAGGTCAATGATTGGAGGATTGTTATACTTGACCGCTACCAGACCAGACATTATGTATGTTGTGTGTTTAGTAGCTAGATTCCAGCAATAACCAAAGGAATCACATGTTACAGTAAATGGATCTTTAGATATTTGAAGGGTACAAAAGATATGGGGTTATGGTGTCCAGAGGACTTAGATTTCACTTTGAAAACTTATACTAATGTTGATTGGGCCAGATGTGTTGAAAATAGGCAAAGCACAAGTGGTGGAGCTTATTTCCTTGGCTCCTGGTTGGTTGCTTGGTCAAGTGAGAAACAAGATTATGTATCTCTATCTACTGCTAAAGCTAAATACATTGCAACATCCTGATGTTGCACTTAGGTACTGTGGATGAAACAAACGTTGAAGGATATTGGCATATCATTTGATGAACTGATCTCAATTGTGTGATAATACCAGTGTAATAAACATTTCCAAGAATCTGGTACAACACTTCAGAATGAAACATATAACCATTAGATATCATTTCTTGAGAGAGAAGGTATTGGACAATTAGGTAAGACTTGAATATGTACCTACAAAAGAGAAGATTATAAATATTTTCACAAAACCATTGAGCAAAGATACTTTTGAGTATCTCTGGTAGAAGTTAGGGGTTTTTCCCCTCCTAGTCTACAATAATTTTCACTAGGGTGTGCATTGGTCTAGGGTATTAGATGCTCATTCTTATCTGGATCAATGTTGGGTGGCTTCCTCATAGGGGGAGTGGAGTAAGTTTTTCAGGGGGAGTTTTTTCCCTTTGTCCTTGATGTCAAAAGGGGAGAAGAAAAGAAGGTCCTTGATGTTGTTGATGCTGACATTGAGTTGTTTGGCTTGTTGTTGATGGATGTTGCCATTAATGAAAAAGGGGGAGATTGTTGGAATGTGTTGTTGTTGATTATTTTCATTAATGGTTTTCATTGATGTCAACATATCTTGGTTGATTGATTAAGGTTCGGTTTTGATGCTTTGGTGATCTGGACTGGTGTGCTCCAGATGTTGTGTTGTGATGATCTATATTTGGTCGTACTTGTATTGGTCCCATTTATTTTGTAACATAATGAGATAGACTCTTATGGGTCTGGATCAATTTGGAAATTGGTTAATGTGCTATGAAATATTATTTGCATTGTAATGTGTATATCGTATTCTTTGGTCTTGGATATCATGGTTAATATGTAGCATGTTGATTTGAACGAGGAGGTTCTAATTGGTCCACATTTCATTCCTTTCCACTGCAGGAATGTTTTGTGGTGACCTAATTCAAATTGTGTTTGGCCGACTTAGGAGATTATGAAGACATTATGTTTAGCCAACTTAGGAGTTTATGTAATGCCCCGTCGCGCGAACCCCAAAGGACAACAAGAAACTTACAATAAAAGCACAATAATTTATTTTTTTTGCAAGTGAAATATAACATAGAATGAACATGAACAACTAACACATACATTGCAGTTAAACAAATACATCATATATCACGTCCTCTGGGGTACACATGACAACATTACTAATGTAAACCCATACCACTCAGACGATATTTAACTAACTACAAGTATCCCACTTAACCATTATATAGAGTTACTAATTGACGATCAAATATCCACGACATAATTTATATATTTAACCATCCATCACATCTATGAACATAATTACAAATATTTCCACAGATACAACACCATTAAGAATTACATACTATGAAACATTAACACATAAAAGTACCAAGTATTTATATACATTTCATGAATGAAAAACATCCATTAGAGATCATAAATTAAGGTCAAGGTTACAATCATTACAATGATAATAAAAGTTAAGTTACCTTGTATAAGAGATACAATGATACATATGTGTTCCTCAACATATACGAGAATAATATAATAAGATAGAATAATACAACTGAAAAGGTGAATACAAAGTAACAAGACTGGTGCCAACTTGGGTACAATTCTGGAGTCGCCACAAGTGGCACAATCTGCATATCTTGTTCCTCGACTAGGGACCCAATGGGGTGCATAGCACGTTCCACCCGACCACGTGGACTCGAAAGTCCACCCCCCATTCTAGGAGTTGACAAGAAAGATCCCCATTCCTCAACCAAAATAGTCAAACAAACCAATAGCGAGACAAACTCCACAACAAGGATAACAACAATATAAGATAACAACCCATAACATTGCCATCACATAGCCACAACAAAATAATGAAAATTCCAACAAAACCAAATGCCAATATTATAGATCAACACTAAATAACCATAAGAGGTGCCAACAACAATAGGATCCAAAGCCTTCAATGAAATCGCAATATCATCCAACAATAAATATCAAGGTCACCCTTCATTAACATCAATCAAGTTTCCATGAGGTATGTGTGCAACACTAAGAGATAGAAATTGGAGGCTTCAACAACAAACACCAAGAACCAATTGCCTCAACATCATTAATTCAATAAACACTCCCAGAGGCAACCAAACAAGGAAAAATAAATAGGTACTGTAGGAGAGTGTCATCACAAGGCCTTACATGGATTAGCCAGACAACCTACACAAGGTACCGCCTCCATCTATGGTTATCTAGGCTGCCTATCTCAAGGTGAACGCTCCATAGGGTGACTCATGCAAAACCACTTACCTTTCGTGAAGACAAGGCATTGATATTACCAACCAGGTCTTCTCATCCCATCCTTAGCCTGTGAAAGAACTAACGATATGGGTGAGGCTCATAATCAATCTTGTTTAGTGTTTATCTACCCAAACCTACTAGTTCATTAATTATATTATCACTTGTTTAGGAAAATCTTCCATGGGTTAGCCTAACAACCCCTTTGTGCGTCGCCCCCCATGAAGAGCCACTCTCCCTACAACACCAAAAACTAAATACAAGAAAGGGGTGTACCTTAGCTCACATAAGAATCAAAGTGTACATATCTCACAACATATGAGGCAACAACCATCTCACAAGCCCATTTCATATCACTGAAATCAAGAACAAAAGAGGTACCACCCACAAGAACGCAAAAATCAGAAATAGGATCAATGAATCACAAAGGTCCAATCATGGAAGAATCAACATAAACCAAGTTTCTCCACTGCCTCTAGAAGCCTTAAACACTGAAAAATAACAAAACTCCACTAAAGGTAATTCAAACACTTCGGGTTCCCAACCATTTCAAAATATGACTACAAAAAGTCATCACATAAAGTCTTCTTATTTCCAACATTAGCACAAGAGAAAGTCTCACAACATGGAACCAAAAAAAAGGCTACATAAAAACTTACAATCACAAAACTTAGACAAGTGAAGAATAAGAGTGACAATATCATAACAAGATCCTCAAACTCAATCAAAGCTAATATAAACAATTCCATACAAATCAATCCCAATAATCAGTGAACGACACAATATTCAATTCACACAACCCTTGGAACACAACATAAATACTCCAAGATTTGGGTATGTGCAGGATCATCATGGAAAAAACAGGCCCTTAAATGGCAAAAAAATCAAAAAAATCAGGGTTAAGCAACTTGACGTAAAAATTTGAATAAGTTATTTATATCATTTCAAAAATATGTAAGAAAAGAATCTATAGAAAATTGAATTTAGTTTCTAAAATACTGGGTTTATTTAAAAATAAATAAAATCTATTTGGTGAAAATTTAAAATTTCAATGAAGTAGTACTTAAATTTCAGGGAAAAAAAGAAGTAGGTGTCTGTCTGACCACCCTAAGCATAATAAAATGATAATATTTTTTTATAATATTTTAGACATAAGTAGAGGACTCATGTCCGGATGTGGTGCATATTTTTTTGTAATTTTTTTCCAAGTAAATAATTAATTATGAATTTTTTATTACAACTTTTAAAAAATATAAAAACTCATATGTTTGACCACCTTAACTTGGTAAAAAATTTATGAAATTTAATTTTTCTTTTTTTAATCCTATAGTATGTGAAGCATAGAATGTGACGCATGTTTCAGATTCAAAAAATGTGATACCGTTTGAAAGTTATAGATGATTTTCAATCAGCCTATCGATCAGGACTTTAGTCATAATTCTAATAGAAAACAAATAATAATTATTTATTAAATTCAAATTAAAGAATAATTTATATTGGTGGAAAGCTTAGAATCTCCTCTACAAACCCTTTTCGTTCCATCAATTTTGGATTTAAAAAAAGTCGTCAGCCACATACCCTACAAATACCCATAATATTGCCACTTTTTGGCCCCTCATGATCCTACACATACCCATTTAAACACTACTTCTATTTTGCACCATTACAAACTCACCCATACTCCACTAATCCAACACGAACCGATGAAAAATCACTGCCAAACCAAGCATCTCAAAGGGTAGTCACATCAAAATGAAAACATTGAAACATTTAAATCATCTTCCCAGTTTCATTAAAACACCAAGAGCAATAAGTTCCAAGATTATTTAAATCATCATTACATTTCTCTAATAGTTATGAAGAGACAACTATTAGGAAACATTTTTAATAATCACATACATTCTATTTTCCTACTCAAAATAAAACTATTCAATTTAAAAGACTCGGTTTATTTTGTAATGACCACTAAGTCCACTAAATCAACTAACTACTATTAAGTTATATAAACCAAAAGATAAATACCAAAAGGGCATTGATACTAATATCTCATCTCTATCTTATCTTCTAATACCCCTTAAAATGGACGTATACATGTAAGGTATTATTCCTAAGGAATGATAACCATTGATTACATTCTATTGAACATATTTGTAAATAACTCAATACATATTTACACCGACCAATTATATCCACTAACACGCTCAAGTAATACACTTAAAAGGAAAACATTAAATAATTAGTTACATTTTAATCTTCATTAATTAAAAAGTCATTAAAAATAATTAAAGAAGTTATATAAACATATTTCCTAATTATCCCATTACATATCTTATCACACTTAGTTTACTATTACTACAAATCGACAAGCAATATCTTCATTCAAAACGTCATTTACATTTTATCTTCTCACTCAAAAGAACATTTAAATTTATTATAGAAAACATTAAAACATATATATTTTGTAATCCCACTAACTATGTACTTCACGCAATAATCTTTACTCTTTTAAATAAAATCATAAGGAATACATATATCTATTTATAAATATATACACATTTAATATTTAATGAATTAATCATAAATTTCCCTATACATTCAAAATATCCCTTTTGAAGACATTCTATATTATCAGTTTATATTTCATTATTATCCTTAATATTTAATTATTATTAATTTAATTATTAAAAACAAATATATATATATATATATGTATATTTAAGAGTTAAAATTAAAGAATAATTTATACAAATAAATACATTCTAAAACTTCTCTTTACCATTTACTTATTATTTATATATTTAATTTACACTACTCTACTGTTATAATCAAATGCCTCCTAATATATTCTTATTTAAAGTAATAGAATTCCCCCCTTATCTTTTAACCATAAATTAAAATACATTTTTTAAAAACCCCACTCACTATTAAAATGAAGAGTCATTTATTTAGGAACACGGAAGCCTAAAACATTTACTGACATGTAAATTACCTTCATTAAAAAAAAATCTGGAGAATTATGCCAGCTAATGAAAGATAATTCACCCATACACAGGCGTGCGAACTGATTCACTGAATGCCTCAAAGAGATGCCAGTTAAACCTGTGGTGCCTGTGGATCAAATATGAATATAGGCTGGGCATTTCCAGCAACACTGCTTTTTAGTTGAATCCTAAAATGTTGCGGCTTATGTTCTTGCAGAAGCAGACAGGCATGTAAAATGTTCGACAGAATGCCTCACTGACCCACAGGTATATTGAAATGCCATGATAGCACTATAATTTTGGCTTGGGTTGAAAGGATTCACCCGCATAATTATAAGGATGATATAGTCATCTACAGGCTATATGAAACCGAGATATCGAACAGAGTAATTTGGATTAAGAAGAAAATATAAGAGGCTTATCTATTTCATCAAATGCCCACCATAGATAAAAAAAAGAGTGATGTCAATCCAGATTATCTTATGAACCTCGCATGGCATAAAAAGAAAATCATCAAAACTTGGAGGAAACAAGGAAGAAGAGGAGTGAATTGAGCATAAGTGTCAAAATGCAACATTAAGAAGGAAATCAATCCCATAGCCGATATGATGAGGTTCAAATTTACTTGACTAAGGAGGTGTAATACGAGAAGAAACTTCACAGTTCTGATAAAAGATCATGAGATGGTGATAAGAATATATTTCCCCACAGAACTTAGGAAATTGTTTGATAGAAATACCTATTATTAAATCTGGAAACTACAAAATTACCTCCTTATGTACAGATTATACAAGATTGTTCAGGCCGATTCCAAAGTATGAAAGTGTGACGGTGGAATAATCAAAGAGGGTCTCAACATTGATGGAGAGCCATGACCTTCGACTTTGTTTACAAGAAAGCCCAATTTCTCACTTACTCTTAATTAAAAGAGGAGCTTAAGAATGATCACTAAGTATACACTTGCAGTGATAAATGTTCATATGGAATCTAAGGGAGATTAGTTCCTTTTATTGGATGAATTACCACTATAAACGGTATCAGAGACGCTTTTTAAACTTGTACACTCTCTAAAGCCCAAATACTCTAGCTGTGGTAGGTTGCAAATGGTATCAGGGACAGTATTAAAATTTATATGCCCTCCAAGGTCAAAATGCTGTAGCAGCGATAGACTGCCGCTGGTGTCAGGGAGATTATTTAAATTTATACTCACCCTTTGGCAACGCACTCCCTGCCTGTGCCAAAATGTGAGCTTACAAACAGGGGAAGAACATCCACCAAGAACAAAAAAAAAAAGAACAGAGGAAGGGAGAAGTTCGTCAGAAGTTGAGGTTGCAAATGCGTTGGAAGTCAAGTATGCCGAAATGCAGAAACATGGACAGGGCATAAGAACTGTTTGACAAAAATTATCATTTATCATCTATATCCTCAAACCTTTGTTGAAGCCAAATTTTCATGCTGTAGTTCGCCAAAATGGAGATGTGAAAAGTCAATACCAGAGGAAAAGGGGTTTGGGAAGAACAAATACCTTAGCAAGTGAATCCACAGCCTTTGCCCGTGTCCTCTCTACCTTCCCCAAACTCTCTGCTTGCCAACGCCAAAACTCAGAGCCACCTTCCCCGTGAATCCAAAAATTCCCGATGTCCAAAAACTCCCCAGCTTTAGAAGCTTTCAAGCAGAACAAAGCAATTGACAGGTGTAAGCAAGTTGACAGGTGTAAGCAGATTTTCAAGTTAGGAGACAAATGTACAGCATGAAGACTGCCAGATGAAAAAGGATAAAAAGAAACTGAGAAACTTTCCTTTCTCCGCAATCCTTTTCTTTAACACATATATATTATTCAGCTTGTAACCCCCTTTATTTCACTTTATTACTTTATTCCTATATTTATTTATTTATTAATTATTCCTTTATTTTAGACTAATCTAAAATCATTTTATTTATTTAATGATATTTGTTTATTTTTAAAAAAATGTAAGTTCTAAATCAACTAATTCTTTTATCTCACTTCAATAATAAGTGGATTATTAATCCATGTTAAATTTAAAATATTCACGATTTATAATTGCAATTTATAGTTTCGTCTTTCATAAAGAAATAATATAATCTATTAGATCATTATCTCCTTCAAACAAATTTAATAATTAATTAATAAACTTAATAATTTAATTTAATACTTCAATGTTGCCATTACGGGCGACAAAATCCAAAATAATACCTGAACGACAAAAGTCGGCAAGATCTCACAAGTCACAAATACACAACTTACTCATATGACACAAAGGAACAAAAGAGGAGGGGTGCTACAGTTTATGGAAGCATGGAATGGTATAAGTAAAAGTTGATTCTATTCGATGAAAGCAAGTGTGATGAATGCGAATTTGAAAATTCAGACATTGTGAAGTATGTGAAAGTATAGGACTAGAGGTAGTAGACAGTGAGATTCTATCTAGTGAAATTGTTGGTGATAGTTATTTCAATGGTGGATTCCCTTTCATCATTCTTCTAGCAGTGAGCCATTTTCTATTGGCAGTGAGCCTTTTTTTTTTGGCAGTGAGCCTTTTTTAATCTTGGGCTGTAATAGTCGGGCAATGAGCCCACCGAAAGTGATCCTTACCTATAGTGAGCAATTTGGTAGTGATCCCTTGTAAAAATCACCTTAATTGGTGTCATCTTAACCGATGTTTTATAATTGAGAATTAGCATTCTCCGTTGTTTTTCCCTTCTTAGGTTTCCACATAAATTATGGTGTTCATTGTGCATGGTGTTGTTATGTGCTTTCATATTCATATCTCTTAGATTATCATATGATTGATTTAAGTTTGCTCCAGATTAATTAAAGTCAAGAAAATTGTTTTATAATAACTGATTCACCCCCCCTCTCAGTTATCTAGACTGTTCAACAAACCTTTTGGGCATCAACGTCAATCTCCAAAAATAAGGTGATCCTAGTGATGAGAATGAAGAGAATTTGCAGGGAAGTTTTAAAAGGGATAGTTGAGAGCCTTTGTGATAAAAAAAAAAAATTCAACATGGAGAGCATGAGGAAACTCAGCGGCATAGATTTAGTGTTATTTCAATTCCATGGAATTACAACCATGTACTCAAGGAAGATAGATGTAGCAAGAAAAAACAGGGCTCTATGGAAATTGAGAACAAAAAATGTGGTCATTCCTCAACATGGTGACATGCCTCCAATGGTAAAATAATTTTATGCCTATCAAGCTAAAACTTCCACATCAACTGCTTAGTCATCCCAAGGAGTTGTTAAGGGTATTACACCTCAAAAATAGTTCCTTATTTTATTTCAATATATTTTATAACGAACCTTTATATGTTATTGAAGTCAAAAGGACTCTTTATTTTTCAGTTACTACAAGAATTAGTTACATTTGCTCTTAAATATGTAATATGATATTACCAAAAACTATCTTAGCAATTTTAGGAAAATATATTTGAAATTGAAAATTTACATCTATGAGCATATTACTTGGATCGAATGAAAGGAATCTATCATAATTTATGTGTTTTGATTAAATTATGAGATTCTTACATTTTTGTGCAAGTGTGTGGATCTCTTTTATTTGAAAGATCTGTATTAATTTTGATATTGGCTCCAACTTTAAATTTAAATTTTATATTTCACAAAATACAAATTAGTCTGTGAGTTGTATGCTTTTCATGGTAAAGATTCATCTATTTGAGTTCAAATTTTCTAAAATTAAAACATTGGAATTTGATTTCTTACCTTTGTTTGTTTCGAGTTAAAAGCACACCCATTTTAAATTTTCTCAAATGAATTATTATTTATGAGAAGAGGGAGTTGTACCATATAAATAATAAACTTAATTGTTGGTGATTGATATGCATTCAAATTAGGCATTAGAGTAAAGAATATAAATTTTGAAGAACTGCATAATTTGTTAACCAGTAGTGAGGAAATAGATTTTGCAATACCTTTTAGAGTGGTACGTATATAATTAACAATGCCATTAAAATATTTCTTTGTTACAGTTACTTCTCTAGTAGAATGCTTGACTATCATACAATAGTGCATTGGTATCTTAAATTTGCATACAAAGATACAAAAGTCCCACTTGTATTAAACTATAAAAAATATCAAGATCTAGTTCAAATTTGTAATTAAATACCAGCTTCTAAATTTTGGATTTCCAAATAGATAATCTGATAGATATAGATTAATGAGGGTCATGCATGTCATTTTACTATATTCTAAAATATACATAGTTCTTTCTTGGGATTTTTTCATAATATTGTTCATTTCCTCCAACATGGGGAGAAGACCGGGTAAATATAAGAGTGTCTCTATATTGCTTAACCTATGTAAGAAGTCAGGAGCTTTGTATGTCATGTTTGGATGTTCATGCATTACTCCAATAAAGGATTGATATTATAAAAAAACTTGTTGCATTGGTTCATGGAAGGAGATCCATATGGTATCAACATCCTTAAGAAGCTTGTTTCCTACGGTTATTCCATCAGATTTTTTTGAAAAATCTACTAATTGTTTAAGATTTTAGAAAAAGTATGAGTAGAGCTCGCAAACTATATTTTTAACTTTGATACTAAAGGAAACTTGCTTACAGTTTTAAATAATAAATTTATTATGTGGGCCATGTATTGAATGACAATCATGTATGGTGAACAAATAGTTTGTAACTTTTTACAAAGACCGTTCATATGACCTTACATTGCTAAAGCTCCATTAGCTCCTACACACCAACTTTTTAGAAATTATGAAGTCATCGATACCTCCAATTTCAGTCAAAGATTTCTTAACTAGTTCAAATAGATTTTGCGATATCAAACTCTCCATTTTATAAACACAAAGGAGATGAGGTGGGTGGACATGTTTGTGTATATTATACACATGCATAAATACCCAATAAGTATTAGCTAACATAGTAACTTCATTTAAAGATCATGTAATAAAGGTTGACTTTTTTAATTTTTTATGTAAATCTTGTTTTCCCACCTCAACAAGACAACTTTCCCATTCCCATCCATAGTTTATTGACCAATGTGTGCTAGGAAAATTAGGAATTCCCCAAAAAGATAATAAATTATTATATTCTAGGTAATCTATTGTAGGACACCCTATAGTCAAAATAAGAAAAACAACACTCAACTGAACAATTTTTGCCAATTGTGCTCCTGCCATTATCTTTCCAAATAGATCTTGAATTGAACCTTCAAATTCAGCAAGTTTCACCTTTCTTTTCATATATTCATCATATTTCAAGGCATGCTTAGCATGAATACATTCTTCCTTTGATTTCCATCTTATTACTAATTTTTCTTTTTTGTCTGATTTTTTTTTTCATAAAATTTACCAATATGCTTTTCTATGGTGTCAAGTTTTAGTTGCAACTTTTTGACCCTTTTATACTTCCAACTATAAATATTACACTTTCATTATGTTGGAGGTTCACCTTTGTTTGCATTTTTTACTAGTTCAATGAATGGGGACTTTGACACCTAATCAATCTAAAAATTCATTGTCATATCCCACTCGTGCCCCATTTTATTTGGATTTTCTTTTTCCCTTCCTTACAATGACATCATCTATGGTGTCGACATTCTCATCTAGGTCAATTAAATCATTATAGCTACCCTGGGTATCCCTTGTAACATTTTTTGTGGAATTTTCATCCTGATCTGACTTAATTAACTCATTTTGATCTTTCTTTGAGGTGTTGCATTCTTTGTTAATTTTGGTGCAAGTGTTGATGATGTAGTTCCATCTTGATTTGATGGATAGGAAACATTTCCATAGTACAAAATTATGGTAACTCTATATTTTGTTTGTTTTGATGGCTTCCCTTCACCACCTTGAGGACTCTTACTCTTGTTCCTACTCAACATATCTCACAAAATAAAATCTACCAAAAAATGTGTTCTTGTTTAAGAAGGAACCATAGAATATAGATCCCTAAGTCCTAGATGTATCCCATTCCCTACTCAATATCATTTGTAAGAATGAAGCAAGAATAACAAAGAGATAAATAATCTTATAACACTATGACAATGATCACTTACCTTTAGGTTTTCATTGACTTGATATTCACTAATGCATCAATTCCTATAGTTATAATTTTCCTATGATATGAATCAAGATCTCACAAGTTTAGAGTAAAAATTTGGTGAATCCTGTGTGATTATACAACGATCCAACCTCAACAAAATATATAATTTATAATTTTAAGGTGATTATGGACCTACGATTAGCATAGAGTTATTGCAATATTAATGAAATGGGTCCTCATACACAATTTTTTTTAATGTTATTAGAAAAATGGGTCCTCACATGTAGTGAACATTTAATATTGTTGGGGAAATGTGTCCTAATACACATTGTTTTTTTAATAGTATTGGCGAATATGTGGGTGATTTAATACATATTTCCAAAAGTATAGGTAAAAATATTAACTAAACCATTGGAAACATATAGTTTGTTATGGAAAAATTATTAATTACATATACCTCATGAAATAAATTGGTGGTGAATTGAAATGCATTGGAATGATAATTCATAAAATTTGGGTGATTTGGCCACCCCATTGGTTGCAATATATTTTTCAATTTCAAATTGGCCAATATGAACTATTCACCAATTGGTGAAGATTCACCACTAAAATAATCCCTAGCACTAGCTGCCCTAGTCCAAAAGTGCTAAATTTTATGGTTTCAAAGTTGGTACAAGTGTCGCAGTGTGTACAAGTCTTAGGCTATGAAAACTATTGACAGGGAAGAGAAACAATGCAAACACCACTGAGCAAGTCTTACTGCATCTTAATGCAAAGAACTTGTGGACCTTAAGATTGAAAATATACCATCTAGGTTAGGGGTAGAATAGATGGGTCACGTTCCATATCATAGATATATGTATAGGGGAATATATTAATAACAGAGAAGAGAGAGATGTATGTAGTGGTCTATATATGTAATTGTATATATATATATATATATATGTAAGAAGATGGAGATTTATAGAGTATAGGGGAAGGTATTTGACTATATTCCTTTGTTATGATTAATAAAATGATTATTGGGATTCTATTTGATGTTATCTATCATTCTATGAATGCATAATTAATCAATTTATCCTTTGTCAAAATCAAAATAATATTTCCTTTATATGACTGAGTCCAAGGTATAAACTACAACTCTCATAAAGTACTTGGGGCTTAGAAATATGGCCTATGTTTCCCCAATTTTCTTTCTTATATTGGATCTATTGTGGAACAATGATTAGGTGATATAAAGGATAATAATACTTATGATTTAAATTTTTTAAAATTGGACACAAGAAAAGAAGAGAAAATCAAAAAAGATATGAAAACTAGCATAACTATCCTCTTAGGGCTTACCTTGTGAGAGGGCGTTAGAAACCAAGGGGATGGAGAATGGGAGGGGGAAGAGATTCTGAAAAGGATTCTCAAAGATATGTGACCAATAATAAAATATATCAAATAAATACCATGGGAAATGATAAAAGAACCAATGTAATCCCAAATCAATCACACCCATGGAAAAAGGAGTGGTGGTAGGGAATAGGGCATAGGACATAACCTACTGCAATCCATTGCAATGCATGTGCAGAGCATCAAGTCAACAAGGGGTATAGGTTAAGGAGAGCCCTATAAGGGTCACATCTCTATAAGAGACTAGGCATTGATATATGAATGTAATAGATAACAACATATCAAAGAGATAGATATACAATGGGTTATAATGAAAAGCAAAGACTAAGACTTGCTTATGTAATTATTATCTAAATACACACACACACATATATATGGAGTTATAAGGATTCAATGGATGTATGTGTTATGGATGATCACTTTTTATGGTTAACTAATATTTGAGTTATTGTTAGATAAAGTTCCTTACCACAATCACTCATTTCTACCATTGTACCCTATGGGGTATAAACTAACTACAAAGGGGATACTAGGTTACAAATATTTAGATTCTAGTTCCCCACGTCCTCTTGATAACATTGGTTCCATTGATAGGATCCTAGAGAGGACTCTACCACCACCACAATAATTCACACCACATATCAAATGGTGGTAGAAGGGAAGGATTTTGACCTTTGTGAGGTAATGCAAAAAAAACTTATGGAAAATTTATAGAAAATAAATACCTCATGCTACAATTTTTTCCATGGAACACTCCTCATATTCTTGTTCTTTTACTTCCTCAACGAGCTTCCAGGATTCAAAGGGAAAGCATGCTAAACACATTTATTGATAACTACTCAAATTAAGATGCACACTCGTCATTTCTCCAACAAGAAAACATACATGAAAATATACTCAGGCTTCTTCAAAAGCTTCAAACAATAAATACAAGCACAAGAGTGGATTTCATATGATTCTATAAAGTAATACATCAATACAATCACATTCCTAGTTGATAAGGATTACACATACATGGAAGTGGTAAAACCAAGAATGACTTGGATCCCGAAGCTACCCTATGAGATCTCACAAAAAGAGGTAGATGCATATGTGGAAAAAATCTTAATAAAACCAACGGATCCTAATAAAAAGATATTTGGAACCTATAAAGAGATAGTGGACCAAATCCATAAGAACAACACGTAGGAGAAATTTGAAAAGAATAAGGAGAAACTCCAAAAATAGTGGGGTATCCCACCAAAAGAGACTACAAAACCATATTCTTCTACACAAGCTTTGATAACATAAAAACCTACCACAAGAAGGTCTAGGAGGTTATATGGAGCTGCTAGCACCCAATTTGAGGTTCTAGCATCATCCTCTTAGACAGTAACAACTTCAGATGCATGGGAGATATCAGAGACCCTAATTCAAATGAGCGGGGAGAAGAAGGTCCATAAGGAAAGGCCAAAAAAGGGGGTGAAAAGGAAAATCATCACTCTGTGGAGGAGGAGGAAGAAAAATAAGTAGAAGAGGTACAAAAAACTCTGTTAAAAAAAGAAGGAACATACTATGCAAATTCAATGACCAGAGGCAACAGAGCAATCACAATCTCCCACAGATTTGATGGCGACTACCAACACCATCATCTATCACAGTATTCTTTTGCAATTCTTATCCATAAATGAGGATTCAAAGACTAATAATATAGATAGGATAGTCTAGAGTCTAGTATTGTATATAAGAAAGTATGATAAAAGTTTAGAGGAAGTTATCAAAGACTTTCCACAACCTATTGCTGTTGCAATCTGGGAAAGAAGGGAGAAAGCGCTCAAAGAAGAAGAATAAATAAGGTAAAAAGCTATCCTAGAGGTAGGGTTTGATCTTATCATAGATTAGAAGGAGCAACTTACAAGAGATCAAGCACAAGAGCTCTTCTCTAAGCAGAGAGTAGATACCCTAATGGGGGGACAATAGGAAGAGATTGCTAAGTTATAGAAGGAAACAAAAAAATTCACAAGGAAACTCCTAGAATCCATCATAGAAGAGGAAAAATCTAAGAAATAGCTATAATCTTCTCCAACAAGAATCCCAACAAGCATACATGAGGAGGAGGAACAAGCATAGGAGAAAGAGGAGAAAACTATGTCAATATCATTGATCTAATCCATCAAGGATTTTCTGGTGCAAAAAAAGAAAATACAACCAACACCCACTCCTGAGCTCATACAACTTCCAGTGATGGGCTCACAAGTTAATCTAGAAAGTATCTCCATATTACAAAAATTACAATTGGGAGATATTTTCATACCAATGCTAGAGAGGAGATCTTACAACATCATGTGGATAATACAAAGAAATTGGAAGAAGCAATCTAGACTTTGTAGAGCTCCCTTCCATAGATGCAAAGGAACACTTCCCTTCCAATACCACAACAACTTAAATAGCTAGTGGATGGCATCCAAGTAGACCTAAAGGAAGAAAACGAGAACATAAGACAAGAGGCCCAGTAAGAGGTATAGAAAAAGAACATAGAAGAGGCTACAAAAATATGTGTAGTATCCCACTCACAACTGAAGAATGTGGAGAGAATCATAGTAGAGGCTAATTTCCTCTATAAATTTTATTTTCAATGGCCTACTCTTATAAAATAACTCAAATATCATATAACACTAGTAGAGGGCTAGATATTACAAGCTACAACATCATATGATCCATTGAAAGATATGGATGGAGAAATAAGGGTTCAACTAGAGAACACATATACTTAGATACAATAGCTACAAGACTAGAGGGAGAGTATACAAATGCAAGTGAAACAACCCTAAGAATTTTTTTTTTTTTTATTCAAGGGGTAAACGCTTTTGACCGGAGCTATGAACCGGAAACAACCATTCAACAATACCACCCCAACGGGGTTTGAACCTTGGTGGCAAGAACAACAATGCCACCTATAAACCATTACACCATGCCAATACCGGCGAAACA
This sequence comes from Sequoia sempervirens, assembly GCA_007258455.2. NCBI lineage: Eukaryota > Viridiplantae > Streptophyta > Pinopsida > Cupressales > Cupressaceae > Sequoia > Sequoia sempervirens. The sequence goes on from VDFB02252509.1 coordinate 54,585, forward strand.
ACCCTAAGAAATAATTAGCATCAAAATTGCACATTTATGTGGAGTACTAGGAGAAGCTAGAGCTTCCACACATCATATCTAGATCTCTAAGACCCTTGTAGAAGTAGAAGCCACACTAATCAACATAAAAGGGTACATAAAAGTGCTACAAAAATCAAAATAGCAGTGGGATACAACACTAGTGTATTTGAAGGTCATTTATAAGCATATTCTCCCGAGTAATTGAAGCATGTCTTGAGGACAAGACATAATTTTAAAAGGGGAGATGATGTTGGCAAGGAACAAGGCATGTGGAAAAACCTACCGCAATCCACCACAAAGAATGTATGGAGCATCAAGCTGACAAGGGAGATATGTTAAGGGGTTCCCTATAAAGTTCATGTCTCTATAAGAGAATAGGCATTGATATATGAACATGTAATAGATAACAAAATATTAGAGAGATAGATAGAGAAAGAGCTATAATGAAAAGCAGAGACTAAAACCTACTTATGTAATCCTTATTTGAATACATATATATGGAGTTATAAGGATTCAATGGATATATGTATTATAGATGATCATTGTTTATGGTTAAGTAATACTTGAGTTATTATTAGATAGAGTTCCTTACTGCAATTACTCATTTCTACCATTGTACCCTCCAAGGCATAAATTGACTACAAACGGGATACTAGGGTACAATATTTGAATTGTAGTTCCCCATTTCCTCTTGCTAACAAGGAGATAATAAAAATGCAAGAGGTTAGAGAAAAAATTGAATTAGTGAGAAAAGTGAATATGAAAAGCCCAGATGGAGAAGAGAGAAGACACAACTAGATCATTAAGAGAGAAGAAAGACACCATAGAAGAATAGAAACTATTGAGAAGAGAAGAAGTGAGCATGCCAATGAGGGTGTTGCAGAGCACACCAAATTGGGTGTTGCCAAGGGAAAGGAAAAAGGGAACAAAGAAGAAGAATGGAAAACCTCAAAGAAATTAGAATCATGTTGGGAAAAATCAATACAACTTATAACCATTTTAAAGAGGAGCATTGATGACTATGTATAATTTAGAAGATTACTATTAGGACCTTGCAATAATATAGAGACTCCATTACCACCACAACCTTCTAAAATTTTGTCAATTAGACTAGATCTATCAAACATAACCATTAACTTAGATGATAGATTTATGGGACTTTTGAAAACTATCGAGAATGCTCCATTTATTCAAGTAGAATATTTAGAAGAGTTAGTCAATAGAAGTATAAGAAAATTGAAGGATGAAGAACTAAGGAAAAATAAAGAGATTGGATTGAACTTGGGTAAATAATTATGTTCACAAACAAATAAGAAAGTGAAAAGGGATATTCAAGAGTCGCAGTCCCCCAACTAGGACCCATCCCCTAAGCCATATAAGAGTAGAAGAATTTTGAGAAAAGAGATACCACAAAGTAAAAAGAAAGAAGGGGAAGAATTAAATTGGGAAGAGATACTTGGGAAGGAATAATTTGATATAAAATTAGTAAGAGATAAGGGTAGAGACCAAAAACTCTATACTCTCAAAAAGTAAAGAAAGAAAAGGAAGAAAGGGATAGTCCACAAATCCAAAAACTTAAAGTAGGAAGAAGTAAGAACAACATGTAATCCTCAATCAAAATCCTAGTATTTGAAAGAGATACAACAAAGGTTGCAGAACATATATTCCTATTAAAATATCTATGGGAAAGGTAGGACATTGATGAGGACAAACTAAAACTATTAGATTTGGTATCATCACTAAGGAAGGAAGTACTAGAGTGGTATGAAAAGACATTCAAAACATGGGAAAAGTTGAAATAATGTAAAACTGGATTTCCAAGCTAACTTTGACACTTTGGATATTCCAACAGAAAATGTTAGAAAAATGAGGGATTTGGTACAAGGAGAAGAAGAATCGATGAAAGCATATGACAACAGATTTAAAGAAGTTTGTCGCAAATTGGAGGAACCTCTCATAGAGGGACAAAAGATTGAATGGTTCATTTACAAACTACAAAAATATATAAGAGCAGCCTTAGATGGAATAATATTCAATAATTAAAGGAAGAATATTATGAATAATCTAATAAAGTGTATTATCTGATTCTAGGAGGAATTTTGATTAATTAAATAAATATTATTCAATTAATTGGTTAGTGTAGAAATGATTAAGGAAGAATCGGTGTTAGTGAATGAAGATCAAGTGCATGATGTCGATCAAGATATTTTATGTGTCTACATTTTTCCCCTCTTTGAAGCAATGTACTTGTTGCATTGGTTCAAAGAATAACCTTGTTGAGATCAAAGTTCAATTTTTTTCTGATTTTTTTGGATGCCCTAGTGGAAAGAAGTATATTGGTACACTGCCCCCTCGAGAGATCGAGTGAAAAGTTTGATTTGAGGGTCGATCTTGTGAAAAAGAGGTTCAAGATGAATGTATGGATGGTTATGATGATGATGCAAATGAGATGGTTTATGAGATGCTTAGAATAACCAATCTATATTATGGTGTAATGATGGAAATGAAATGCATGTGAAATGATTGGTGTTTCCTATTATGTGTGATATGCAGTATGCTGATAGTTTGTGGATGCAGGATGGATACATTAATGATTTTTGGTTGACTGTCATGGTACCATGTTAGCGTGGAGAGAAAAGAGAAGAAATGAGATGATGACAAGAGGATCCAACAAGTCCATGATCTACCAAGACTTTATTAGAAATAATGATGAGAGATTGATGATGTTTTGCTTATCAGAGATTGGGATTTTAAAAGAGCTTACTTACCTTATGTTATACGATGCATCAAGGTATAAATAATCAGGATGGCGTTGTACTTAGTGCGATGGAATTTGAATTGACAATCAGATAGGAGTATCCTTGTTCACACCTAGCATATGAAAACCTATTTAGAATGTAGTTCAGATATTTTAAACATCTCATACCAAAACATAGAAAGGAAAGCCTTCCTATGTGGTCAACAAGACACCTGAAACATCCTCCCTACAAACCAAAGAAAACACACATGACCAAAGTTATATTACAAGAATATCCAGCAAGTACAACAGACAAAAGATAATGATTGTTTCCCCATTCCTTTCTCTCTAAATAATTTTGTTTGAGAACATTGGAATAAGAACAATAGGATAAATCAACAAGACAAAGATCAAGTAAACAAACAAGCTAATGTTCTTCATACCTCTAGCCAAGACTAAACTATGGCGATGCTTGATTTTGATGTCCATTGTAGGAAGGATGCATCCTAGGACATGATGTTATCAGATGATTTGGGACAAATTGGATGATGGGCTATTAGTATCAAGAGTTGATCAACTCGTTTACCTACTAATCTAGACTTAAGACCTTGACGTTTGAGTTTTCACTTGTAACCTGCTAGACTTGTTTCTGATTGTTTTACCAAAGGTTGGGGGTGACAATGACTTATTATGAGTGGATGTTTATTTCAGGTGATTGTGAAATGGGATGGATGGTTTTTTATCAAATATTTGGATGTTTTTGAAGTTTTGAAATGTTTTGAGGTTGTTTTTGATATTTTCAAGGTGTTTTACAAATGTTTTGATTTTTTAAAATTTCTAATGTTTTCGGTGTTTTATGGTATTTATGAATGTTTTTGAATTTTTTGTCTCAGGGGCCATCAATAATGGCCTTGCCTAAATTTAAGCTCAGAGATGACATAGTTCGGATACCATGTTTTTGACATTTTCTGACTTTTTGACCTATTTTGGGATTTTGATATGTTTTGGATGTTTTTGGATTTTCGCATGATTTTGACAATATGATATGTTTGATGATATCAGTGCTTTGTTTTGGGATTTTGTTGAAAACCAAGCTAAGGTTGATTGATCGGATCAATGGATTGATGATAACATTGTTGAGGATACACAACAATGAAAGGATAGTGTGTAAGCAACACAAGGATTGGGATGGATATCTCGAGATGTGATGGATGATTGGATTTGATTGATCAAGATTGATGATGATAACATTGTTGAGGATACACAACAATGCAAGGATGGTGTTAAGAAGCACAAGGATTGGGAAGGATATCCCAAGATGATGATGGATTGATTGGATTTGATTGATCTAGATCGATGATGATAACATTGTTGAGGATACACAACAATGCAAGGATGGTGTTAAGCAACACAAGGAATTGGAAAGATATCCCAATATGATGATGGATTGATTGGATTTGATTGATCAAGATCGATGATGATAACATTGTTGAGGATACACAACAATGCAAGGATGGTGTTAAGCAACACAAGGACTGGGAAGGATATCCCAAGATGATGATGGATTCATTGGATTCGATTGATTAAGATTTGTGAAGCTTGGTTTGGAAAAAAAGGTTGGTTTTGGATGATTTGATGTGATGTTGAAGCACACGTTAGATGCAACTGATATTGATTGTTTGGATCGATGTTCGGTTAAAGATAAAACTTGATAAGGAACATCTTCTTGTCAAAATGTGCCATGGGCTAGTGATTTGGATTTTGGCTCACAAATGCTTGACCAATTTGATTTCACATTTTTTCAATGTTTAGATCACCACATAAGTTGGAATATATAGATCAAGATTTATTCTCGAAGCAAGATGTACATGTTTTCCCCCAGTGTCTAGCAATGTATGGAATGTCATGGGTGGAGACTTGGATAGGTGTGTGGATGGATGGATATGGTAAGCATGAAAAGGATGCCAAGGATTATCTTTTGATAAGATAAGGTGTTCGAATAAAGAATTCTCATTTGGATAATGCTTCATGGCTTAGATAATGCTAGGTAGGACAGGATCAATAAAAATGGCCCCTGTCAAGATATTTACCATAAGCAAGTGTAAAGTGTGCACCAATTTTTGTCAAGATCAAGATAACTTGGACTATGGATGTATATGGATGGAAATGGATTGGATAAATGGTTTATGGATGAATGAATTTATTATGGATGAGATGGATGGAATGTTGGATTTATTATGGATGGGATGAGATGCTTCCACCTGAACTAGTGCACACAGATGCTTGATTATGCACATGACGCATGTTTTCCAAGTTTTCATCATGGTGCATGTCCAAAGCACCACCATAGTGATTTTCATTGGAGGATCATTTTTTTCTTTACTGTTTTCAATCCTTTTTTTGATTTTTTTGGATTTTCTTATTTTTTATTTTTTTAATATTTCTCTATGAAAGATTTTTAAGCTCATGTTGAATCACCTGGTGTTGATGTAGATGCTTTTGTCATAATGTGCCATCGATATCCTACCTGAAGAAGTTGTTTTTCCAAGATACATGCACTTGAATACAACTTTTGAGATTCTTGATATGCTTTGTTGATACCAGAGTTAACTTTGTGTTTGTACACACATTGTGATAGAGTGCCTTTTGAATCCTTATGATGAAGGGTGGCTACCAATACATGGTCAATGTGAGAATTGGATATCATGTGTGGAGGCGTGGATGTCAAATCTTTCTTTTGATGTTGGTCCCAATTCGTGGATGGGGTGATGGGTGGATGAAGATTCATGACGTGGCTGGTTGTAGTATTGGCATTGGTTTCCTCATAAGGACTCTTTGTGCTACCAATGTTGATGCTTTCACTAGATAAAGTTTCCCCTAGTATTATAGAGGTATCACTGATATCTTTAGATCCATTCATTGGAATAACCAAGACCTTGATGCTTAGTATTTCCAATTATCTGCACTAGTGTTCATGTAGGCTTAATCCTCTGCCTTGATAATTCATCTGTTGAAACATTTTATTTGCAATAGGATATGATTTACCTTGGAAACAAGGTGCTACTCCTTCTCTGCTCTGTTGTGGATCTTCAAAGGTGATAGATTCTTCATTGATAAGATAGCTTGCCCTAAAAAAGGTAAGTGATCCAAGTTTATAAGTGATAGGATCCTCCATAAGTGGGATAACTTCATGATTCATATTTTTGGCTTGATCTTGTGAAATATTAGATTTTAATGCTTCTTCAAGTGGTGTTGATGATTCACTGTCCACGTAGAAGTCTCCCTCATGGTTAATTTTTTATACGCCTTCATAGGATGTTTCTGATTCACAACTTTTGTAGAAGCCTTCTTCATGACTCATTTTTGATATGTCTCTAGATTTTTCTATATCTTGATCTGTGTACAAATGTTAAGAGTAGGAGACTCTTGTTCCTTGGTAATGATATCAAGAGTATGATACTCTTGTTTTGAATGAAGATCATTTACATGTCCATCCAAAGGAAGCATCTCATGGGTAGATGGAGGAATATGTGATATATAGATATGATCATCATTTGTGACATCTTGTATAGATTGGAGAGTGTCCATTAGATCATTGTAGTATCTTGGAGATACGAATTCTTGATCTTGACTAATTTTGGAATTACTTTTAACACGCCTTGGATCAAGTTCTTGACATGGTTCAGTTTCAAAGGATGGATTTCTATAAAGGGTTCTTGGATGTCTTCATTAGGTATAGGAAGCGGCTCAATATCCTTTTGATCTTTGAGTGAATTTGGATCAAGTGTTGAGTTGAGGATTTCTTCAATATCTGTAACCATGAGGTCAAAGGATGTCAATATGTTTTGTAAAGGACATTGCTAGACTTTGGTGAAAGATGTTGATCATGCTTTGGAATAAACTCTTGAGATATTTCCTCTAACTCATTAGGTGATGTAGAGAAATTTTCAACATGATCATTGGTCGATGGATCATGGATTATGTCAATAGGATCAAATAATTCTAACACTCCTTGAAATAGATAATTGTTTGAGGGGTTCTAATCATGACTAAAAAGTGACTCTTGATGTATGTTGATTTGATCATTGGATGAGGTGGAAACATCTTCAAGGTGCTCATTGATGGATAGATCTTGATCATTGTTTTCAACAATTGTGGTGGAGAGATTGTCAATGTTTTCAACCATAGGATTAAATGATGTTAACATTTCTTGAATTGGATCATTGTTGGGTATTGTTGGTGGATTTTGATCATGATTGAAAAGTGACTCTTGATGCATGTTGATTTGATCATTGGATGAGGTAGAAATATCTTCAAGGTGCTCATTGATGAATAGTTGTGATTGATCTTGGAGATGTGATGACTGATCTTTGAGATGGGGTGATTGGGTTTGTTGTTGATGTTGTTGATGTTGATATCCAACCTCTTGACATTGGAGATATTGTTCTTGATGTGGTTGTGGACACAACTCAATGCTTTGGTGACATGGTTTGACCAATGGAAGAGTGTATTGATTTTGGGGTGGAGATGTCTCTTGGTGATATGAATCAATGAATTTTCTAAGTATAGCAATATGATCTCGCAAAATTTTACCTTGATTTTGATCTTGACACCCTCGATATAGTTGATTTGGTTTTTTTTCAAGCATATTTTAAATGTATTCTTGTGGTGTTTGTATGGGGTCATGGACAAATTGATTTTGGACAATGTTCTGATTTGGCATTATAGGTTGAAATTGAACATTGTTTTGGTTGGGAATCACATTGTTTTGATTTAGGTAACTTTGATTTTTCATGGTGTTACCTTGACTTGGATCAATACATGGAGTTGTTAACATATTGTTTGGACTTTGAACAACATTTGTATGATTCAAAAACATATATATCCCAAAGTTTACCAAGTGTGGATTTGAAATGTTCATGTTTGGTAAACTTGTACTTGGTATATTCATATTTTGCATGTATGGATTTGGTGGGATAATGTTGTTTTTTTGAAGACTCGTGCATTGATTGTTTGGTTGATAGATTTGTAGGTTTGGACTTTGATTGAAATCTACCATGGGGAAAGGTGTTCCAAATTTTAGATTGGGCATACTCACATTTGTTGTACCATTGAGGTTTGTAGGAGATAATGATCCCATGTATGGATTGTATAAATGTGAGTTTTGATAATCAATTGGCATTGTAAGGCTTTGATAGTTTGGTTGATTTTGATTACTCCTGATGTATGAATCAAGTTTATATTCGATGTTCTTCTTGTGTTTTGACCTTGTTGACCTTTAAGGAATTTAGGACCAATGATGAGATGAAGGATGGAAGGTGTGAATGATATGGGTGTTGAACTTTTAGGAACCTTGGATCAATGCTAGACTCTAGGATTTTTGATTGGATTAGTTTGATTTGATTTGGATAATGGACTTATAAACCCCAAGATGTTGGATGTTATCTTGGAATAAACTTGTCCACAAGGATGATAATTTAACTAGATGTATGAGGAGGGATTCATCCGCACACACTTAGCCAAACAAGGAGATTTTTATGTTGATTTGAAGGATTTTACCAAAAGTCTAGTATGAATGTTTTTCCAATGGTTAAAAAGTTTTTTGTGAGATGGGATTTGATTGATGTTTGAGATGGATGAAATGATTGGTTTGATCCTAAATGAACCTAAGGATAACCTTGTTTACACGAGCAAGATAGTGAAGAACATGCTTTACCCTATGAGTAGTTCAAACCAAAAGACCAATGTTTTGCTTGGAAGATCATAAGGAAAAAGATGACAAGCACATGTGTGGGGTTCAATTGATTTAATCTTGGTTAATGAATTGATTTTACCATATCCACACTTTCTTGCTTAGCTTTTCAAACTGAATGTCTATGCTAAGGCCTTCTTTCATTCCACAAGGTCCATTATGTGAGAATCAAGAAGTCACAACCATAGTTTCCTTATGTTGACTTTGGAGAAAAAAATTGAGAAATTGGCCCAAATACTTAGAAGCCTCTAAGGATAGAATCCCTAGGGACAAGCAGTAGTATATGGACTCTTCAAAGATATTTTTTCTTCCAAAGGGTTTGAATTTTTGATGATTTTGTTGAATGTTTGTTTTCCAATTTCTTAGATCCAAGCAAAGTGTTTTGATTCCAAAATAATGCACAACCCTAGGATAGAAAAGACAATATTTGTTGAATTCCCACTTGGATTTCTCCAGTTGTGCTTATTCAGAGCAGATGATTAGAAGCTTGACCACTTTGGCTCCCCTCCATGACACTCACTTCTATAGGTCATCCAAGCTTTGATTTCTCATGAATCTCCCATGAAAAAATCTTCATCTCTACTAAGAACCGCAAGTATGTGGGACGGATTTAGAGGTTTGACCTCTTGTACCAACAAATAGTTGTGTTTTTGGCTTTTACATAGATTGGTTCATAATCAGGGTACCCGTTCAGATGGCCACATGAGAGGCAAGATCAACCCATACAAAGAGTATCACCTGCTTGTCCATAGGAGTGCCTGTAATGATGAATTTCCTCAAAATTCAAATTTATATATTGGTTGGGATTAGCTTGGCATTTAGCTCATTACCGGTTTGAGTTGTTCCCTTGGGGTGAGCACTTTTTCCCACCAAGGTAGGCTCTCTAAAGGTAGACAATAGCAAAGAAGTACATTTGTAGTTCGAACGCCTAACACACTTAGGAGGGAACACACACAATTCCTTTTCTTCACACTCACATGATTTGTTCAATCTTAAACCCAAACTTGAAGTATGGAGACAATCTTTTGGACAACCTAATATCACTAAAATGATTTTGATTCTCAAGATTTTTGTGAAGCGCGAGAGAAGTGCATACACATTTGAATGGTATTAGTTTGTAAAGAAGATTACAAAAACAAAGTAGCACAAGTTCGTTTTAAATCCTCAAAGGCAATAATGAATTCTTTTTAAAGCACCAAACTTGAGTGTGAAGTTGATTGTTCAATTTTAGTCCCAAATTGAAATTCTAGTAAGTGTCTAAGGTTCAATTTTAACCAACTTGATAAAGCTTGAGTTGTATGTTAATTTTATGCCCAAAATAATTCTAGTTGGTCCTAAAGCATGAAAGGAAAATATATGATAGGTTATTTTCCCATGAGTGTTTAAAAACACTATTACAATGAGTATCAAATTCTTTTTCTTTCATTTCCATGCTTCGTGATCCTTTAAAAATTTCAATCCAAGCTTCAAATGTTAGATGAAATCAAGAAACAAGAAGACATCAGGGTTAGATAAATGATTAAGCATAGAAACCCTAAAACTGAGACCAAGTTTCATTGTGATTTGACATTAGGTGAAAATTCAAAATTTTTAACTCTATCAAAGTTAAGAAACACCTACACCATTGCATAGCTTATGAAATTCTACCCCATTTAAAAAAAAAGCTTTAAAAAAGACCTTTGTATGACCAAGATATGGCCATTTTAAGATTGACTATAAAAGCAAAAAAAACAATAGCATCGCCATTTGAACACAGAGGCAATGTTGCTATATAGAGATGTTGAAAAAATTGTGTCATTGTTTGAGGATTTGAACATCACTATGCTAAATTCAGTGTCACTCTATGGAAAAATAGAGCCCACATTTGTGTCATTATTTCCTCTAGCAATCATTGTTTGTCTTTTTAGCGTCGCTGCAACCTGGAAAGACAAAAAAGGGAAAAAATGACAAAAATAGAGAAAAAAACATATTA
>VDFB02252509.1:65166-205537 GCA_007258455.2 Sequoia sempervirens
ATCCATCCCATCTCACTTTCACCTGAAATAAACATCCACTCATAATAAATCATCATCACTCTCAACCTTTGGCGAAATAGTCAGAAATAAGTCTAGCAGGTTAAAAGTAAAAACTCAAACATCAAAGTCTCAAGTATAGGTCAATAGGTAAACAAGATGGTAAAATCTTGGTACTAACAACTCATCATCCAATTTGTCCCAAATCATTTGATAACATCATGTCCTAGGATGCATCCTTCCTACAATGGACATCAACATCAAGCATCACCATAGTTTAGTCTTGGCTAGAGGTATGAAGAACATTAGCTTGTTTGTTTACTTGATCTTTGTCTTGTTGATTTATCCTATTGTGCTTATTCCAATGATCTCAAACAAAATTATTTAGAGAGAAAGGAATGGGGAAACAATCATTATCTTTTGTCTGTTGTGCTTGTTGGATATTCTTGTAATATAACTTTGGTCATGTGTGTTTTCTTTGGTTTGTAGGGAGGATGTTTCAGGTGTCTTGTTGACCACATAGAAAGGCTTTCCTTTCTATGTTTTGGTCTAAGATGTTTAAAATATATGAACTACATTCTAAATAGGGTTTCATATGCTAGGTGTGAACAAGGATATTCCTATCTGATTTTCAATTCAAATTCCATCGCACTAAGTACAACACCATCCTGATTCTTTATACCTTGATGCATCGTATAACATAAGGTATGTAAGCTCTTTTAAAATCCCAATCTCTGATAAGAAAAACATCATCAATCTCTCATCATTATTTCTAATAAAGTCTTGGTAGATCATGGACTTGTTGGATCCTCTTGTCATCATCTCATTTCTTCTCTTTTCTCTCTGTGCTAACATGGTACCATGACAGTCAACCAAAAATAATTAATGTATCCATCCTGTATCCACAAACCGTCAGCATACTGCATATCACACATAATAGGAAACACCAATCATTTCACATACATTTCATTTCCATCATTACACCATAATATAGATTGGTTATTCTAAGCATCTCATAAACCATCTCATTTGCATCATCATCATAACCATCCATACATTCATCTTGAACCTCATTTTCACGAGATCGACCCTCAAATCAAACTTTTCACTCGATCTCTCGAGGGGGCAGTGTACCAATGTACTTCTTTCCACTAGGGCATCCAAAAAAATTAGAAGATTTTTGAACTTTGATCTCAACAAGGTTATTCTTTGAACCAATGCAATAGGTACATTGCTTCAAAGAGGGGAAAAATGTAGACACGTAAAATATCTTGATCGACATCATGCACTTGATCTTGATTCACTAACACCGATTCTTCCTTAATCATTTCTACACTAACCAATTAATTGAATAATATTTATTTAATTAATCAAAATTCCTCCTAGAATTAGATAATACACTTTATTAGATTATTCATAATCTTCTTACTTTAATTATTGAATATTATTCCATCTAAGGCTGCTCTTATATATTTTTGTAGTTTGTAAATGAACCATTCAATCTTTTGTCCCTCTATGAGAGGTTCCTCAAATTTGCGACAAACTTCTTTAAATCTCTTGTCATATGCTTTCATCGATTCTTCTTCTCCTTGTACCAAATCCCTCATTTTTCTAACATTTTCTGTTGGAATATCCAAAGTGTCAAAGTTAGCTTGGAAATCTAGTTTTACATTATTTCAACTTTTCCCATGTTTTAAATATGTCTTTTCATACCACTCTAGTACTTCCTTCCTTAGTGATGATACCAAATCTAATAGTTTTAGTTTGTCCTCATCAATGTCCTACCTTTCCCATAGATATTTTAATAGGAATATATGTTCTGCAACCTTTGTTGTATCTCTTTCAAATACTAGGATTTTGATTGAGGATTACATGTTGTTCTTACTTCTTCCTACTTTAAGTTTTTGGATTTGTGGACTATCCCTTTCTTCCTTTTCTTTCTTTACTTTTTGAGAGTATAGAGTTTCTGGTCTCTACCCTTATCTCTTACTAATTTTATATCAAAGTATTCCTTCCCAAGTATCTCTTCCCAATTTAATTCTTCCCCTTCTTTCTTTTTACTTTGTGGTATCTCTTTTCTCAAAATTCTTCTACTCTTATATGGCTTAGGGGATGGGTCCTAGTTGGGGGACTGCGACTCTTGAAGATCCCTTTTCACTTTCTTATTTGTTTGTGAACATAATTATTTACCCAAGTTCAATCCAATCTCTTTATTTTTCCTTAGTTCTTCATCCTTCAATTTTCTTATACTTCTATTGACTAACTCTTCTAAATATTCTACTTGAATAAATGGAGCCTTCTCGAGAGTTTTCAAAAGTCCCATAAATCTATCATCTAAGTTAATGGTTATGTTTGATAGATCTAGTCTAATTGACAGATTTTTAGAAGGTTGTGGTGGTAATGGAGTCTCTATATTATTGCAAGGTCCTAATAGTAATCTTCTAAATTATACATAGTCATCAATGCTCCTCTTTAAAATGGTTATAAGTTGTATTGATTTTTCCCAACATGATTCTAATCTCTTTGAGGTTTTCCATTCTTCTTCTTTGTTCCCTTTTTCCTTTCCCTTGGCAACACCCAATTTGGTGTGCTCGGCAACACCCTCATTGGCATGCTCACTTCTTCTCTTCTCAATAGATTCTATTCTTCTATGGTGTCTTTCTTCTCTCTTAATGATCTAGTTGTGTCTTCTCTCTTCTCCATCTGGGATTTTCATATTCACTTTTCTCACTAATTCAATTTGTTCTCTAACCTCTTGCATTTTTATTATCTCCTTGTTAGCAAGAGGAAATGGGGAACTACAATTCAAATATTGTACCCTAGTATCCCCTTTGTAGTCAATTTATGCCTTGGAGGGTACAATGGTAGAAATGAGTAATTGCAGTAAGGAACTCTATCTAATAATAACTCAAGTATTACTTAACCATAAACAATAATCATCTATAATACATATATCCATTGAATCCTTATAACTCCATAGATATGTATTCAGATAAGGATTACATAAGTAGGTTTTAGTCTCTGCTTTTCATTATAGCTCTTTCTCTATCTATCTCTCTAATATTTTGTTATCTATTACATGTTCATATATCAATGCCTATTCTCTTATAGAGACATGAAATTTATAGGGAACCCCTTAACATATCTCCCTTGTCAGCCTGATGCTCCATACATTCTTTGTGGTGGATTGTGGTAGGTTTTTCCATGTGCCTTGTTCCTTGCCAACATCATCTCCCCTTTTAAAATTATGTCTTGTCCTCAAGACATGCTTCAATTACTCGGGAGAATATGCTTATAAATGACCTTCAAATACACTAGTGTTGTATCCCACTGCTATTTTGATTTTTGTAGCACTTTTATGTACCCTTTTATGTTGATTAGTGTGGCTTCTACTTCTGCAAGGGTCTTAGAGATCTAGATATGATGTGTGGAAGCTCTAGCCTCTCCTAGTACTCCACATAAATGTGCAATTTTGATGCTAATTATTTCTTAGGGTTGTTTCACCTGCATTTGTATACTCTCCCTCTAGTCTTGTAGCTATTGTATCTAAGTATATGTGTTCTCTAGTTGAACCCTTATTTCTCCATCCATATCTTTCAATGGATCATATGATGTTGTAGCTTGTACTATCTGGCCCTCTACTAGTGTTATATGATATTTGAGTTATTTTGTAAGATTAGGCCATTGAAAATAAAATTTATAGAGGAAATTAGCCTCTACTATGCTTCTCTCCACATTCTTCAGTTGTGAGTGGGATACTACACATATTTTTGTAGCCTCTTCTATGTTCTTTTTCTATACCTCTTACTGGGCCTCTTGTCTTATGTTCTCGTTTTCTTCCTTTAGGTCTACTTGGATGCCATCCACTAGTTATTTAAGTTGTTGTGGTAGTGGAAGGGAAGTGTTCCTTTGCATCTATGGAATGGAGCTCTACAAAGTCTAGATTGCTTCTTCCAATTTCTTTGTATTATCCACATGATGTTGTAAGATCTCCTCTCTAGCATTGGCATGAAAATATCTTCCAATTGTAATTTGTGTAATATGGAGATACTTTCTAGATTAACTTGTGAGCCCATCACTGGAAGTTGTATGAGCTCAGGAGTGGGTGTTGGTTGTATTTTCTTTTTTGCACCAGAAAATACTTGATGGATTAGATCAATGATATTGACATAGTTTTCTCCTCTATCTCCTATGCTTGTTCCTCCTCCTCATGTATGCTTGTTGGGCTTCTTGTTGGAGAAGATTATAGCTATTTCTTAGATTTTTCCTCTTCTCTGATGGAGTCTAGGAGTTTCCTTGTGAATTTTTTTGTTTCCTTCTATAACTTAGCAATCTCTTCCTATTGTCCCCCCATTAAGGTATCTACTCTCTGCTTAGAGAAGAGCTCTTGTAAGTTTCTCCTTCTAATCTACGATAAGATCAAACCCTACCTCTAGGATAGCTTTTTACCTTATTTATTCTTCTTCTTTGAGCGCTTTCTCCCTTCTTTCCCAGATTGCAACATCAATAGGTTGTGGAAAGTCTTTGATAACTTCCTCTAAACTTTTATCATACTTTCTTATATACAATACTAGACTCTAGACTATCCTATCTATATTATTAGTCTTTCAATCCTCATTTATGGATGAGAATTGCAAAAGAATACTGTGATAAATGATGGTGTTGGTAGTCGCCATCAAATCTGTGGGAGATTATGATTGCTCTGTTGCCTCTGGTTATTGAATTTGCATAGTATGTTCCTTCTTTTTTTAACAGAGTTTTTTGTACCTCTTCTACTTATTTTTCTTCCTCCTCCTCCACAGAGTGATGATTTTCATTTTCACCCCTTTTTTTGGCCTTTCCTTATGGACCTTCTTCTCCCCACTCATTTGAATTAGGGTCTCTGATATCTCCCATGCATCTGAAGTTGTTACTGTCTGAGAGGATGATGCTAGAACCTCAGATTGGGTGCTAGCAGCTCCATATAACCTCCTAGACCTTCTTGTGGTAGGTTTTTATGTTATCAAAGCTTGTGTAGAAGAATATGGTTGTGTAGTCTCTTTTGGTGGGATACCCCACTATTTTTGGAGTTTCTCCTTATTCTTTTCAAATTTCTCCTAGGTGTTGTTCTTATGGATTTGGTCCACTATCTCTTTATAGTTTCCAAATATCTTTTTATTAGGATCCGTTGGTTTTATTAAGATTTTTTCCACATATGCATCTACCTCTTTTTGTGAGATCTCATAGGGTAGCTTCGGGATCCAAGTCATTCTTGGTTTTACCACTTCCATGTATGTGTAATCCTTATCAACTAGGAATGTGATTGTATTGATGTATTACTTTATAGAATCATATGAAATCCACTCTTGTGCTTGTATTTATTGTTTGAAGCTTTTGAAGAAGCCTGAGTATATTTTCATGTATGTTTTCTTGTTGGAGAAATGACGAGTGTGCATCTTAATCTGAGTAGCTATGAATAAATGTGTTTGGCATGCTTTCCCTTTGAATCCTGGAAGCTCGTTGAGGAAGTAAAAGAACAAGAATATGAGGAGTGTTCCATGGAAAAAATTGTAGCATGAGGTATTTATTTTCTATAAATTTTCCATAAGTTTTATTTGCATTACCTCACAAAGGTCAAAATCCTTCCCTTCTACCACCATTTGATATGTGGTGTGAATTATTGTGGTGGTGGCAGAGTCCTCTCTAGGATCCTATCAATGGAACCAATGTTATCAAGAGGACGTGGGGAACTAGAATCTAAATATTTGTACCCTAGTATCCCCTTTGTAGTTAGTTTATACCCCATAGGGTACAATGGTAGAAATGAGTGATTGTGGTAAGGAACTTTATCTAACAGTAACTCAAATATTAGTTAACCATAAAAAGTGATCATCCATAACACATATATCCATTGAATCCTTATAACTCCATATATATGTGTGTGTGTGTATTTAGATAATAATTACATAAGCAAATCTTAGTCTTTGTTTTTCATTATAACTCTTTGTATATCTATCTCTTTGATATGTTGTTATCTATTACATTCATATATCAATGCCTAGTCTCTTATAGAGATGTGACCCTTATAGGGCTCTCCTTAACCTATACCCCTTGTCGACTTGATGCTCTGCACATGCATTGCAATGGATTGCAGTAGGTTATGTCTTATGCCCTATTCCCTACCACCACTCCTTTTTCCATGGGTGTGATTGATTTGGGATTAAATTGGTTCTTTTATCATTTCCCTTGGTATTTATTTGATATATTTTATTATTGGTCACATATCTTTGAGGATCCTTTTCAGAATCTCTTCCCCTTCCCATTCTCCATCCCCTTGGTTTCTAACGCCCTCTCACAAGGTAAGCCCTAAGAGGATAGTTATGCTAGTTTTCATATCTTCTTTGATTTTCTCTTCTTTTCTTGTGTCCAATTTTAAAAAATTTAAATCTTAAGTATTATTATCCTTTATATCACCCTGTCGAGGGTTCGATTATCCCATAGGTGATTTTACAATTTTTGAAATGGCCCGGACAACTGAAATTATTATTTTTAACTAAATCTTCACATTAGGACCTATGGCAGCTAAGCTGTGAGGAATTTGAGATGGTACAAAACAGAGTCTCATCAAATTTTATTACACAGATTCTAAGAAATATTTTTTTTCAAAATTTTTGGAATCAAATTTTTTCTTTTCCATCTCCGAAAATAGATTTTTCAGAGAAACAACATTTTAGAAATTGGCTTTACCCATTATAATGCATAACTTTTTTTCCTGGAAGGATAAAATTCTAATTCTTTCAAGAATTTAGATTTGTAACTCTGATATCTAGTGCTTCCACGCACTTGGTTAGATAGTTTTTTTATTGAATATTTTTCCTTAATCAAGTTTCAAAGTCAAATGAATTACAATTCCGGAGACCACGGTAGCGTATTATAGCAGCAGTAACTTTTTTTGTATATGTCAAAATTTAATTTAATTTTTTTTGTTGGATCAAGGACTTAAAGAACTGGTGCACTCATATTTTTCAATTTTTTTTTTTATAATCTTCTATTTTTCCACATGTAAAGAACAAAGAAATTCATTTTTGATGAAAAACCTATGTTTAATAAAACTTAAAAAACAAATACATAACAAAACCAAAACATATTAAAATTATATTCATTGGATAGCTTTTTCTAAGGAATACCATAATCATTTGAAATAAATTTTAAATGAATTCATTTGATCCCAAATCTAAATCAAAAGTGATTTTTATTAGCATTTTGATAGGTGTAAAAGGAGACACATTTATAGGTATGGTTTAAAACTGGCGAGGTTCTATCCAAGGGGGTTTGATCTAAGGTGATTTGATCAAACCCTCTTCAATTGGAATCCTTAAAATGGAACTTTTTAAGGCTTAAATCATTATATTTTCTAAAATATGTGATTTCAGCTAAAATTAAGTTCCTCTGGTGTAAAACCACTATTGTAATGAAAAGCACCCACAATGAAATCCAATATTAGAAAGAAAATTGGGAAACATAGACCATATTTCTAAGCCCCAAGTGCTTTCTAAGGAGTTGTAGTTTACATACCTTGGACTCGGTCATATAGGAAATATTATTTTGATTTTGACAGGATACAAATTGATTAATTAAATTTCATACAGAATTGGTAAGATAACATCAAAATAGAATCCCAATAATCATGTTTATTAATCATAACAAATGAATATGGTCAAATCCTTCCCTATGCTCTGCAATCCTATCACGGAGCCTTTTCTATAATGAATATTTCTGTAAATGGTTATAATTTGCCCTATGATATGAATCAAGATAGATATTTCTACTTACATCTCTTTCTCTGTTATTAATATATTTCCCTATACATATATCTATGATATGGAACATGACCCATCTATTCTACCCCTAACCTAGATGGTATATTTTCAATCTTAAGGTCCACAAGTTCTTTGCATTAAGATGCAGTAAGACTTGCTCAGTGGTGTTTGCATTGTTTCTCTTCCCTACCAATAGTTTTCATAGCCTAAGACCTGTACACATTGCTACACTTGTACCAACTTTGAAACCATAAAATTTAGCACTTTTGGACTAGGGCGGCTAGTGCTAGGGATTATTTTAGTGGTGAATCTTCACCAATTGGTGAATCTAGTTCATATTGGCCAATTTGAAATTGAAAAATATATTGCAACCAATGGGGTGGCCAAATCACCCAAATGTTATGAATTATCATTCCAATGCATTTCAATTCACCACCAATTTATTTCATGAGGTATATGTAATTAATAATTTTTCCATAACAAACTATATGTTTCCAATGGTTTAGTTAATATTTTTACCTATACTTTTGGAAACATGTATTAAATCACCCACATATTCTCCAATACTATTATAAAAACAATGTGTATTAGGACACATTTCCCCAACAATATTAAATGTTCACTACATGTGAGGACCCATTTTTCTAATAACATTAAAAAAAAATTGTGTATGAGGACCCATTTCATTAATATTGCAATAACTCTATGCTAATCCTAGGTCCATAATCACCTTAAAATTATAAATTATATATTTTGTTGAGGTTGGATCGTTGTATAATCACACAGGATTCACCAAATTTTTACTCTAAACTTGTGAGATCTTGATTCATATCATAGGAAAATTATAACTATAGGAATTGATGCATTAGTGAATATCGAGTCAATGAAAACCTAAAGGTAAGTGATCATTGTCATAGTGTTATAAGATTATTTATCTCTTTGTTATTCTTGCTTCATTCTTACAAATGATATTGAGTAGGGAATGGGATACATCTAGGACTTAGGGATCTATATTCTATGGTTCCTTCTTAAACAAGAACACATTTTTTGGTAGATTTTATTTTGTGAGATATGTTGAGTAGGAACAAGAGTAAGAGTCCTCAAGGTGGTGAAGGGAAGCCATCAAAACAAACAAAATATAGAGTTACCATAATTTTGTACTATGGAAATGTTTCCTATCCATCAAATCAAGATGGAACTACATCATCAACACTTGCACCAAAATTAACAAAGAATGCAACACCTCAAAGAAAGATCAAAATGAGTTAATTAAGTCAGATCAGGATGAAAATTCCACAAAAAATGTTACAAGGGATACCCAGGGTAGCTATAATGATTTAATTGACCTAGATGAGAATGTCGACACCATAGATGATGTCATTGTAAGGAAGGGAAAAAGAAAATCCAAATAAAATGGGGCACGAGTGGGATATGACAATGAATTTTTAGATTGATTAGGTGTCAAAGTCCCCATTCATTGAACTAGTAAAAAATGCAAACAAAGGTGAACCTCCAACATAATGAAAGTGTAATATTTATAGTTGGAAGTATAAAAGGGTCAAAAAGTTGCAACTAAAACTTGACACCATAGAAAAGCATATTGGTAAATTTTATGAAAAAAAAAATCAGACAAAAAAGAAAAATTAGTAATAAGATGGAAATCAAAGGAAGAATGTATTCATGCTAAGCATGCCTTGAAATATGATGAATATATGAAAAGAAAGGTGAAACTTGCTGAATTTGAAGGTTCAATTCAAGATCTATTTGGAAAGATAATCGCAGGAGCACAATTGGCAAAAATTGTTCAATTGAGTGTTGTTTTTCTTATTTTGACTATAGGGTGTCCTACAATAGATTACCTAGAATATAATAATTTATTATCTTTTTGGGGAATTCCTAATTTTCCCAGCACACATTGGTCAATAAACTATGGATGGGAATGGGAAAGTTGTCTTGTTGAGGTGGGAAAACAAGATTTACATAAAAAATTAAAAAAGTCAACCTTTATTACATGATCTTTAAATGAAGTTACTATGAATACTTATTGGGTATTTATGCATGTGTATACTATACACAAACATGTCCACCCACCTCATCTCCTTTGTGTTTATAAAATGGAGAGTTTGATATCGCAAAATCTATTTGAACTAGTTAAGAAATCTTTGAATGAAATTGGAGGTGTCGATGACTTCATAATTTCTAAAAAGTTGGTGTGTAGGAGCTAATGGAGCTTTAGCAATGTAAGGTCATATGAACGGTCTTTGTAAAAAGTTACAAACTATTTGTTCACCATACATGATTGTCATTCAATACATGGCCCACATAATAAATTTATTATTTAAAACTGTAAGCAAGTTTCCTTTAGTATCAAAGTTAAAAATCTAGTTTGCGAGCTCTACTCATACTTTTTCTAAAATCTTAAACAATTTGTAGATTTTTCAAAAAAATCTGATGGAATAACCATAGGAAACAAGCTTCTTAAGGATGTTGATACCATATGGATCTCCTTGCATGGACCAATGCAACAAGTTTTTTTATAATATCAATCCTTTATTGGAGTAATGCATGAACATCCAAACATGACATACAAAACTCTTGACCTCTTACATAGGTTAAGCAATATAGAGACACTCTTAAATTTACCCGGTCTTCTCCCCATGTTGGAGGAAATGAACAATATTATGAAAAAATCCCAAGAAAGAACTATGTATATTTTAGAATATAGTAAAATGACATGCATGACCCTCATTAATCTATATCTATCAGATTATCTATTTGCAAATCCAAAATTTAGAAGCTGGTATTTAATTACAAATTTGAACTATCTTGATATTTTTTATAGTTTATGACAAGTGGGACTTTTGTATCTTTGTATGCAGATTTAAGATACCGATGCACTATTGTACGATAGTCAAGCACTCTACTAGAGAAGTAACTGTAACAAAGAAATATTTTAATGGCATTGTTAATTATATACGTACTACTCTAAAAGGTATTGCAAAATCTATTTCCTCACTACTGGTTAACAGATTATGCAGTTCTTCAAAATTTATATTCTTTACTCTAATGCCTAATTTGAATGCATATCAATCACCAACAATTGAGTTTATTATTTATATGGTACAACTCCCTCTTCTCATAAATAATAATTCATTTGAGAAAATTTAAAATGGGTGTGCTTTTAACTCGAAACAAATAAAGGTAAGAAATCAAATTCCAATGTTTTAATTTTAGAAAATTTGAACTAAAATAGATGAATCTTTACCATGAAAAGCATACAACTCATAGACTAATTTGTATTTTGAGAAATATAAAATTAAAATTTAAAGTTGGAGCCAATATCAAAACTAATATAGATCTTTCCAATAAAAGAGATCCACACACTTGCACAAAAATGTAAGAATCTCATAATTTAATCAAAACACATAAATTATGATAGATTCCTTTCATTCGATCCAAGTAATATGCTCATAGATGTAAATTTTCAATTTCAAATATATTTTCCTAAAATTGCTAAGATAGTTTTTGGTAACATCATATTACATATATAAGAGCAAATGTAACTAATTCTTGTAGTAACTGAAAAATAAAGAGTCCTTTTGACTTCAATAACATATAAAGGTTCATTATAAAATATATCCAAATAAAATAAGGAACTATTTTCGAGGTGTAATACCCTTAACTCCTTGGGATGACTAAGCAGTTGATGTGGAAGATTTAGCTTGATAGGCATAAAATTATTTTACCATTGGAGGCATGTCACCATGTTGAGGAATGATCACATTTTTTGTTCTCAATTTCCATAGAGCCCTATTTTCTCTTGCTACATCTATCTTCCTTGAGTACACGGTTGTAATTCCATGGAATTGAAATAACACTAAATCTATGCTGTTGAGTTTCCTCATGCTCTCCATGTTGAATTTTGTTTTTATCACAAAGGCTCTCAACTATCCCTTTTAAAACTTCCCTGCAAATTCTCTTCATTCTCATCACTAGGATCACCTTATTTTTGGAGATTGATGTTGATGCCCAAAAGGTTTGTTGAACAGTCTAGATAACTGAGAGGGGGGGTGAATCAGTTATTATAAAACAATTTTCTTGACTTTAATTAATCTGGAGCAAACTTAAATCAATCATATGATAATCTAACAGATATGAACATGAAAGCACATAACAACACCATGCACAACGAACACCAGAATTTATGTGGAAACCTAAGAAGGGAAAAACAACGGAGAATGCTAATTCTCAATTATAAAACATCAGTTAAGATGACACCAATTAAGGTGATTTTTACAAGGGATCACTACCAAATTGCTCACTATAGGTAAGGATCACTTTCAGTGGGCTCGTTGCCCGACTATTACAGCCAAAGATTAAAAAAGGCTCACTACCAAAAAAAAAAGGCTCACTGCCAATAGAAAATGGCTCACTGCCAGAAGAATGATGAAAGGGAATCCACCATTGAAATAACTATCACCAACAATGGCACCAGATAGAATCTCACTGTCTGCTACCTCCAGTCATATACTTTCACATACTTCACAATGTCTAAATTTTCAAATTCGCATTCATCACACTTGCTTTCATCGAATAGAATCAACTTTTACTTATACCATTCCATGCTTCCATAAACTGTAGCACCCCTCCTCTTTTGTTCCTTCGCGTCATATGAGTAAGTTGTGTATTTGTGACTTGTGAGATCTTGCCGACTTTTGTCGTTTAGGTATTATTTTGGATTTTGTCGCCCGTAATGGCAACATTGAAGTATTAAATTAAATTATTAAGTTTATTAATTAATTATTAAATTTGTTTGAAGGAGATAATGATCTAATAGATTATATTATTTCTTTATGAAAGACGAAACTATAAATTGCAATTATAAATCGTGAATATTTTAAATTTAACATGGATTAATAATCCACTTATTATTGAAGTGAGATAAAAGAATTAGTTGATTTAGAACTTACATTTTTTTTAAAATAAACAAATATCATTAAATAAATAAAATGATTTTAGATTAGTCTAAAATAAAGGAATAATTAATAAATAAATAAATATAGGAATAAAGTAATAAAGTGAAATAAAGGGGGTTACAAGCTGAATAATATATATGTGTTAAAGAAAAGGATTGCGGAGAAAGGAAAGTTTCTCAGTTTCTTTTTATCCTTTTTCATCTGGCAGTCTTCATGCTGTACATTTGTCTCCTAACTTGAAAATCTGCTTACACCTGTCAACTTGCTTACACCTGTCAATTGCTTTGTTCTGCTTGAAAGCTTCTAAAGCTGGGGAGTTTTTGGACATCGGGAATTTTTGGATTCACGGGGAAGGTGGCTCTGAGTTTTGGCGTTGGCAAGCAGAGAGTTTGGGGAAGGTAGAGAGGACACGGGCAAAGGCTGTGGATTCACTTGCTAAGGTATTTGTTCTTCCCAAACCCCTTTTCCTCTGGTATTGACTTTTCACATCTCCATTTTGGCGAACTACAGCATGAAAATTTGGCTTCAACAAAGGTTTGAGGATATAGATGATAAATGATAATTTTTGTCAAACAGTTCTTATGCCCTGTCCATGTTTCTGCATTTCGGCATACTTGACTTCCAACGCATTTGCAACCTCAACTTCTGACGAACTTCTCCCTTCCTCTGTTCTTTTTTTTTTTGTTCTTGGTGGATGTTCTTCCCCTGTTTGTAAGCTCACATTTTGGCACAGGCAGGGAGTGCGTTGCCAAAGGGTGAGTATAAATTTAAATAATCTCCCTGACACCAGCGGCAGTCTATCGCTGCTACAGCATTTTGACCTTGGAGGGCATATAAATTTTAATACTGTCCCTGATACCATTTGCAACCTACCACAGCTAGAGTATTTGGGCTTTAGAGAGTGTACAAGTTTAAACAGCCTCTCTGATACCGTTTATAGTGGTAATTCATCCAATAAAAGGAACTAATCTCCCTTAGATTCCATATGAACATTTATCACTGCAAGTGTATACTTAGTGATCATTCTTAAGCTCCTCTTTTAATTAACAGTAAGTGAGAATTTGGGCTTTCTTGTAAACAAAGTCGAAGATCATGGCTCTCCATCGATGTTGAGACCCTCTTTGATTATTCCGCCGTCACACTTTCATACTTTCGAATCGGCCTGAACAATCTTGTATAATCTGTACATAAGGAGGTAATTTTGTAGTTTCCAGATTTAATAATAGGTATTTCTATCAAACAATTTTCTAAGTTCTGTGGGGAAATTTGTTCTTATCACCATCTCATGATCTTTTATCAGAACTGTGAAGTTTCTTCTCGTATTACACCTCCTTAGTCAAGTAAATTTGAACCTCATCATATCGGCTATGGGATTGATTTCCTTCTTAATGTTGCATTTTGACACTTATGCTCAATTCACTCCTCTTCTTCCTTGTTTCCTCCAAGTTTTGATGATTTTCTTTTTATGCCATGCGAGGTTCATAAGATAATCTGGATTGACATCACTCTTTTTTTTATCTATGGTGGGCATTTGATGAAATAGATAAGCCTCTTATATTTTCTTCTTAATCCAAATTACTCTGTTCGATATCTCGGTTTCATATAGCCTGTAGATGACTATATCATCCTTATAATTATGCGGGTGAATCCTTTCAACCCAAGCCAAAATTATAGTGCTATCATGGCATTTCAATATACCTGTGGGTCAGTGAGGCATTCTGTCGAACATTTTACATGCCTGTCTGCTTCTGCAAGAACATAAGCCGCAACATTTTAGGATTCAACTAAAAAGCAGTGTTGCTGGAAATGCCCAGCCTATATTCATATTTGATCCACAGGCACCACAGGTTTAACTGGCATCTCTTTGAGGCATTCAGTGAATCAGTTCGCACGCCTGTGTATGGGTGAATTATCTTTCATTAGCTGGCATAATTCTCGAGATTTTTTTTTAATGAAGGTAATTTACATGTCAGTAAATGTTTTAGGCTTCCGTGTTCCTAAATAAGTGACTCTTCATTTTAATAGTGAGTGGGGTTTTTAAAAAATGTATTTTAATTTATGGTTAAAAGATAAGGGGGGAATTCTATTACTTTAAATAAGAATATATTAGGAGGCATTTGATTATAACAGTAGAGTAGTGTAAATTAAATATATAAATAATAAGTAAATGGTAAAGAGAAGTTTTAGAATGTATTTATTTGTATAAATTATTCTTTAATTTTAACTCTTAAATATATATATATATATATATATTTGTTTTTAATAATTAAATTAATAATAATTAAATATTAAGGATAATAATGAAATATAAACTGATAATATAGAATGTCTTCAAAAGGGATATTTTGAATGTATAGGGAAATTTATGATTAATTCATTAAATATTAAATGTGTATATATATTTATAAATAGATATATGTATTCCTTATGATTTTATTTAAAAGAGTAAAGATTATTGCGTGAAGTGCATAGTTAGTGGGATTACAAAATATATATTTTTTAATGTTTTCTATAATAAATTTAAATGTTCTTTTGAGTGAGAAGATAAAATGTAAATGATGTTTTGAATGAAGATATTGCTTGTCGATTTGTAGTAATAGTAAACTAAGTGTGATAAGATATGTAATGGGATAATTAGGAAATATGTTTATATAACTTCTTTAATTATTTTTAATGACTTTTTAATTAATGAAGATTAAAATGTAACTAATTATTTAATGTTTTCCTTTTAAGTGTATTACTTGAGCGTGTTAGTGGATGTAATTGGTCGGTGTAAATATGTATTGAGTTATTTACAAATATGTTCAATAGAATGTAATCAATGGTTATCATTCCTTAGGAATAATACCTTACATGTATACGTCCATTTTAAGGGGTATTAGAAGATAAGATAGAGATGAGATATTAGTATCAATGCCCTTTTGGTATTTATCTTTTGGTTAATATAACTTAATAGTAGTTAGTTGATTTAGTGGACTTAGTGGTCATTACAAAATAAATCGAGTCTTTTAAATTGAATAGTTTTATTTTGAGTAGGAAAATAGAATGTATGTGATTATTAAAAATGTTTCCTAATAGTTGTCTCTTCGTAACTATTAGAGAAATGTAATGATGATTTAAATAATCTTGGAACTTATTGCTCTTGGTGTTTTAATGAAACTGGGAAGATGATTTAAATGTTTCAATGTTTTCATTTCGATGTGACTACCCTTTGAGATGCTTGGTTTGGCAGTGATTTTTCATCGGTTCGTGTTGGATTAGTGGAGTATGGGTGAGTTTGTAATGGTGCAAAATAGAAGTAGTGTCTAAATCTTGGAGTATTTATGTTGTGTTGCAAGGGTTGTGTGAATTGAATATTGTGTCGTTCACTGATTATTGCGATCGATTTGTATGGAATTGTTTATATTAGCTTTGATTGAGTTTGAGGATCTTGTTATGATATTGTCACTCTTATTCTTCACTTGTTTTTTTGTGATTGTAAGTTTTTATGTAGCCTTTTTTTTGGTTCCATGTTGTGAGACTTTCTCTTGTGCTAATGTTGGAAATAAGAAGACTTTATGTGATGACTTTTTGTAGTCATATTTTGAGATGGTTGGGAACCCGAAGTGTTTGAATTACCTTTAGTGGAGTTTTGTTGTTTTTCAGTGTTTAAGGCTTCTAGAGGCAATGGAGAAACTTGGTTTATGTTGATTCTTCCATGATTGGACCTTTGTGATTCATTGATCCTATTTCTGATTTTTGCGTTCTTGCGAGTGGTACCTCTTTTGTTCTTGATTTCAGTGATATGGAATGGGCTTGTGAGATGGTTCTTGCCTCATATGTTGTGAGATATGTACACTTTGATTCTTATGTGAGCTAAGGTACACCCCTTTCTTGTATTTATTTTTTGGTGTTGTAGGGAGAGTGGCTCTTCATGGGGGGCGACACACAAAGGGGTTGTTAGGCTAACCCATGGAAAATTTTCCTAAACAAGTGATAATATAATTAATGAACTAGTAGGTTTGGGTAGATAAACACTAAACAAGATTGATTATGAGCCTCACCCATATCGTTAGTTCTTTCAAAGGCTAAGGATGGGATGAGAAGACCTGGTTGGTAAGATCAATGCCTTGTCCTCATGAAAGGTAAGTGGTTCTGCATGAGTCACCCTATGGAGCGTTCGCCTTGAGATAGGCAGCCTAGATAACCATAGATGGAGGCGGTACCTTGTGATAGGTTGTTTGGCTAATCCATGTAAGGCCTTGCAATGACACTCTCCTATAGTACCTATTTATTTTTCCTTGTTTGGTTGCCTCTGGGAGTGTTTCTTGAATTAATGATGTTGAGGCAATTGGTTCTTGGTGTTTGTTGTTGAAGCCTCCAATTTCTATCTCTTAGTGTTGCACGCATACCTCATGGCAACTTGATTGATGTTAATGAAGGGTGACCTTGATATTTATTGTTGGACGATATTGCAATTTCATTGAAGGCTTTGGATCCTATTGTTGTTGGCACCTCTTATGGTTATTTAGTGTTGATCTATAATATTGGCATTTGGTTTTGTTGGAATTTTCATTATTTTGTTGTGGCTATGTGATGGCAATGTTATGGGTTGTTATCTTATATTGTTGTTATCCTTGTTGTGGAGTTTGTCTTGCTATTGGTTTGTTTGACTGTTTTGGTTGAGGAATGGGGATCTTTCTTGTCAACTCCTAGCATGGGGGTGGACTTTCGAGTCCATGTGGTCAGGTGGAACGTGCTACGCACCCCATTGGGTCCCCAGTCGAGGAACGAGATATGCAGATTGTGGCACTTGTGGTGACTCCAGAATTGTACCCAAGTTGGCACCAATCTTGTTACTTTGTATTCACCTTTTCAGTTGTATTATTCTATCTTATTATATTATTCTCGTATATGTTGAGGAACACATATGTATCATTGTATCTCTTATACAATGTAACTTTTATTATCATTGTAATGATTGTAACCTTGACCTTAATTTATGATCTCTAATGGATGTTTGTCGTTCATGAAATGTATATAAATACTTGGTACTTTTATGTGTTAATTTTTCATAGTATGTAATTCTTAATGGTGTTGTATCTGTGGAAATATTTGTAATTATGTTCATAGATGTGATGGATGGTTAAATATATAAATTATGTCATGGATATTTGATCGTCAATTAGTAACTCTATATAATGGTTAAGTGGGATACTTGTAGTTAGTTAAATATCATCTAAGTGGTATGGGTTTACATTAGTAATGTTGTCATGTGTACCCCAGAGGACATGATATATGATGTATATGTTTAACTGCAATGTATATGTTAGTTGTTCATGTTCATTCTATGTTATATTTCACTTGCAAAAAAAAAAAATTATTGTGATTTTATTGTAAGTTTCTTGTTGTCCTTTGGGGTTCACACGACGGGGCATTACATAAACTCCTAAGTTGGCTAAACATAATGTCTTCATAATCTCCTAAGTCATCCAAACACAATTTGAATTAGGTCACCACAAAACATTCCTACAGTGGAAAGGAATGAAATGTGGACCAATTAGAACCTCCTCGTTCAAATCAACATGCTACATATTAACCATGATATCCGAGACCAAAGAATAGGATATACACATTACAATGCAAACAATATTTCATATCACATTAACCAATTTCCAAATTGATCCAGACCCATAAGAGTCTATCTCATTATGTTACAAAATAAATGGGACCAATACAAGTACGACCAAATATAGATCATCACAACACAACATCTGGAGCACACCAATCCAGATCACCAAAGCATCAAAACCGAACCTTAATCAATCAACCAAGATATGCTGACATCAATGACAACCATTAATGAAAACAATCAACAACAACACATTCCAACAATCTCCCCCTTTGTTATTAATGGCAACATCCATCAACAACAAGCCAAACAACTCAATTTCAACATCAACAACATCAAGGACCTTCTTTTCTTCTCCCCTTTTGACATCAAGGACAAAGGGAAAAAACTCCCCCTGAAAACTTACTCCGCTCCCCCTATGAGGAAGCCACCCAACATTGATCCAGATAAGAATGAGCATCTAATACCCTAGACCAATGCACACCCTAGTGAAAATTATTGTAGACTAGGAGGGGGAAAAACCCCTAACTTCTACCAGAGATACTCAAAAGTATCTTTGCTCAATGGTTTTGTGAAAATATTTATAATCTTCTCTTTTGTAGGTACATATTCAAGTCTTACCTAATTGTCCAATACCTTATCTCTCAAGAAATGATATCTAATGGTTATATGTTTCATTCTGAAGTGTTGTA
Organism: Sequoia sempervirens; assembly: GCA_007258455.2. Classification (NCBI taxonomy): domain Eukaryota; kingdom Viridiplantae; phylum Streptophyta; class Pinopsida; order Cupressales; family Cupressaceae; genus Sequoia; species Sequoia sempervirens. The sequence goes on from VDFB02252509.1 coordinate 84,242, forward strand.
CCAGATTCTTGGAAATGTTTATTACACTGGTATTATCACACAATTGAGATCAGTTCATCAAATGATATGCCAATATCCTTCAACGTTTGTTTCATCCATAGTACCTAAGTGCAACATCAGGATGTTGCAATGTATTCAGCTTTAGCAGTAGATAGAGATACATAATCTTGTTTCTCACTTGACCAAGCAACCAACCAGGAGCCAAGGAAATAAGCTCCACCACTTGTGCTTTGCCTGTTTTCAACACATCTAGCCCAATCAACATTAGTATAAGTTTTCAAAGTGAAATCTAAGTCCTCTGGACACCATAACTCCATATCTTTTGTACCCTTCAAATATCTAAAGATCCATTTACTGCAACATGTGATTCCTTTGGTTATTGCTGGAATCTAGCTGCTAAACATGCAACATACATAATGTCTGGTCTGGTAGCGGTCAAGTATAACAATCCTCCAATCATTGACCTATACATACTTGCATTAGCTTTAGGTGAATCATCTTCTTTTGTCAACTTGCATTTGGTAACAATAGGTGTACAAATCGGTTTGGAGTTCTCCAACCCAAACTTCTTCAACAATTCTTTGGTATACTTGGACTAAGAGATGAAAATTCCTTTGTTGTTATGATTTACTTGTAGTCCAAGGAAGAAATTTAACTCACCTATCATAGACATTTCGAATTCCTTCTGCAAATTTTTTGCACATATCATCATTTCCTCCAAAAATTATGTCATCAACATAAACAACAACAATCTACATTTGATTTGAGTGAATTTTGTAGTATAAATTACTATCAACATATCCCTTCTGAAATCCTTGTCCAATCAAGTACTTGTCTAATCTTCCATACCAGGCTCTAGGTACCTACTTCAATCTGTATAAAGCTTTCTTCAACCTACAAACAACATTCGAGTCACTTATGGACTTACATCCCTCTGGTTGCTCAATGTTGACTTCTTCCTTCAGTTCCCCATTCAAGAATGTTGATTTTACATCCATTTGATAAATTTTGAAATCCTTAAAAGCTACAAAATCTAAGAACATCCAGATTGCTTCAATCCGGGAAATAGGGGCATATGTCTCTTCAAAATCTATGCCTTCGATCTAAGTGTAACCTTTGCAAACTAATCTTAACTTGTTTCTCATACTTTTCCATTTTCATCCATCTTGTTCTAGAATACCCACTCTGTTCCAATTATATTTTTTTCTATCGGTCTAGGCACAAGTTCCCAAGTCTTATTTTTCTCTATCTGATCAAGCTCTTCTTTCATTTCCTTCACCCAATTCTGATCATTGCATGCTTCTTCCATATTCTTTGGCTCAATTTCTGAGAGTAGACACAATAATACCCGCTCTTAAGATTCTTTGGCTCAATTTCTGAGAGTAGACACAATAATACCTGCTCTTAAGATACTTTGCTTCTTGTGATGATTCCCTTATTCTTATCTCCAATAATCTAGTTTTTGAGTGGTTTCTCTATACATACTTTGGAGTTTTAGTTGTAGTTGTCAGAGCCTCCTTTGTCTCTTCTTCTTTCTTATCCTTTTCTCCTTTGTCAAATAAGTTATTTGATTCATATTCAATATGCTTGTTGTTGGCCTCCTACAATGATCTTAATAACTAAGCCTTTACAACCATGATTCAAAGATTGGACATCTAACTTGAATAGCCATTTCAATCATCATGAAGGTGTATTTAACTTGTCAACCCAGGGACGTGAACTTGAAATGGGTCAGCACAATATGCGCACTAGGAACTCAAAGTAGCCATCCCATTCTACAACTAAGGAACACACAATACTGAAAGTAAATTGTTTGAAAAGGAATAAAACAAATATTGAACATCAATCAATGACTATGCTAAGCTGAAATGCATAACATGAATGAAAATTTGAGCAACAAACAAGACAATGTTTTGTCTACTTTGGTTGCAGGAACAATCACAGAATGAAATTCTAGTGGCTGTAGAAATAGTCGGTGCCATATTTCTAACTAAGTACTAAACAAGAAGTAATACTAAACTAATGCTAAACTAAGAAGATAGATTACTCACCAAGTGGGTCCCCTTGGATAAGTATCCTCTAAAACTAATGAAAACTCAGATGCTCGAACTCAAAACTTTATTTTATTCATTGTGAATCATGAGTACAAAAAAGTAATGTATCTATATTACTAAAAATTGGAGATTGCAAGTACAATATCAAATCGTGCAACCTCCTGAAGAAGGAGCATCAGATCATTATTTATACTAACAACTAAATGAGGTAGTCAAATCCACAACTGGAAGGATGCCACTTAGGGAAAATAGAGGAAATGGAGCGATGGCGGTTACGCGTGCATGGAATCTGGTTAGACATGCAGGTCCAAATGCAGATTCAACTCAACAATAATGCATGTGCATGTTTGATCATTAAAGTCCACTACAATGCGGTTATGTTCAGTTGCATGAAGAATCTTCTGTCGTCGGCCTCCTTTGACTTGGAGCGATTCCTTTGTTGGATGTTATGGTGCATGCCCAACTGGCGGTGTCTTCTTTAACATAGTATATTAAATTTGCATGGTAAAGTCAGCATGCATAATAACTGCACATCTATAACCACCTTAAGGAACATTCATTAACCACATGAAAAATCAATATAGATAATCCACATATTATGCCAAATGCCATTAAAGCTTGCAGAGACAGGATTAAGTCCAATGCCAATAGTTTCAGGGAAACATTATGCAAATACAGACATTTAACATTAAAGTCCATGACATCTACTAGCAAATAAACTATAGATTTTACCCAAAATTGGACCAAAAACTAGGCTCATCACTCCCCCCAACCTTTAACGTTTTGTTGGTCCTCCAGCAGGGGAAGGGTTTTTCTTCTACTTGGTCAAAGCTCTAAAATTTGCAACTGATAGTTGTCCAACATCAGTGGCTACAGTGTGTGAATAAGGATCCCAATAGAGTCCTCCCAATCTATCAAATCTATTATATCTCTGCTTTTCTGAAGCAATGTCATACTAGTAGAATATGAAGTTTGGCACGGGCCACATGAGCATGGGTGGCTAGAAAGTTAGGGGAAGCTAAGACTGCCCCTGATTTCTCCCAATCTAAATATGCCTATCAATCCTCTTTAGTGTTGTAGCATAATTGTGGATGGAATGAGGCTCAGCCTACTTCAACTCATCAGATAGACTATTCCATATTTGTGATAGACATCTTCTCATAGTTTCCTCCTTTGTTGTTGTCTTTACCTCATACTCACTGTAAAATGCCTCAATCCAAGGCATAATCATGTTTCCATAACTAAGTCTAAGAAGCATTTTGTACCATTCTCTATAAATATCCCTTGGGCTGCTTGATTTAGCTCTAATGGGTAGAGGGATATCAAACTCCAATTGCTTATAAGCTCCATGTTGTTGTCCCCAACTAATCTCATTTTGTACCCAAGACATAAATTCCCTCAATTGGACATCCCAAACATACAACAACGAGTTCCAATCATGGTCTTGAGTTACAGCAAAATTATGTAAATAAAAATTACACAGCAAATTCTTTATTTCAGGGGAGGCAATCCTATAAGCATTGAAAAATTCCATAGGGGCGTCAATAGAAGGATTCAAACCTAAGGAAATCCTTGACAACTTAAAAGAGAGATACTTCCCTTTCAGGAGCAGAGCATAGACCCTTGTAGGGGTCCTATATTCCAAAATCTGTGGTGCCAAAGCTACCATATCATCCACCCTCTACTTCAAGGTGGCAATATTTGCATCTTTATCTTCGATCTTTTCATCCTTCTTTTGAATTTCCTTCTTCAATTTTTATTTTTTCTTTTTCCATTCTTCCTCCCTTCTTTGTATTTCTATCCATAAATTCAAAATTGTTGCATGTACTGTAAAATCAAGAGGATTATGAATTCCTACCAATCTTTTTGTCGATGATGGCTCCTCATATGGCACTATCTGCATGGACTCAAGTTGTCTAGTTATATTTGGCTGTAGGGGTATTGTTTCTTCTTTTGCCTCTTGTTGCAGGGACTCTCGTTCTTGTTCTTGTTGTGGTTGTAGGAACTCCTACTCTAGTTTTGGTTGTTGTTGCAAGATATCCTGCTGCAGGACTTCTTGCTCATGTTGCAGGAAATCTTGATTTTCCTCAAACTCTTTTGCATTGTTAGAAAGATCGACCAGTGTTATATTTGTTGCTCTCCCAAATATATCTTCTTCAACATTCTCCCACCCATTGGAGCTTCAGGGTCCTCATGTGATGTCTCACCAGGCTTAGGGCTTTCCTATGGAGGCGTACCAATCATAGGCCCAATTGGTCTTGATTTCTTGGGAGGTTTCTCACACTTTCCTTTGGCTGCAAGTTGAATAGTATCAACCTTCCTCTTTTTAGAACTTCACACCTTTCTTTCTACAAGTTGTGTTTTGGCCTTTCCTTTTCTCATTTCTACTTCTCTCTTTTGTGCCCTAGTTTTCATCAGGGTTTCAAGTGGAATATCATCATCAAAATCAAAGGAAGAACTTTCTTTTTCTAAGTGCTCTATTCTAGAAGAAATAATTTCTATGGTTTCTTCTACTGTAGCAGGATTCACACAAGAGCCAACACCATAGGTTGAAGCACCAATAGGGGCTTCAATCGTGCTCAATATCCTACTAGACCTATGGGGTTGAGGTAAAGCCCTACGTTGCAAGTACTCAGGTCTAATTTGATCAACATTTATAAGTTCTTAGGTTATTGTAGATACATCATGCAGAGACTTTTCTACCAACAATTTAATCAGACAATGGTGGGAAATAAAATTATTCCTACCTTTTTGGGTCTCAGACGCCATGATTGAGAGAAGATTGTATAACACGTTGGGCACATTCATCCTCCTTTCGTGCCTCATGTGATTCAAAAGCTTAAAGTGTATAGAATGAAAATTTGACTGGCAACCCTCACAAGTGATGTATTTGATAACATAAATGACTATCTGCTTCCATGGCTCAGGTAGAGACATTCTCTTTGCACCCTGTTTATCAATGCTCATTGGGGGGTCATTCGGCTCTGTAAATTCAGCCCTGGCTAATCTAGCATCTCTAGAGGCAGGGTAATTTTTTCCATCAGTTGGTAACCCTATGACCTCTACAATTCTTTCCTCAATTGCCACAACTTCCAACCCTTTTACTGTGGCTTTCCCTTCAGAAAATGTTTGGGCGAATTCAACGGAAATGCTTTCATCAAAACCATCTAGCTTTAGGAAGTAATCTGACCATATGTAGTTTCTAAATTTGGTTAGGCATTGTGCATCCTACAATAAAACATCATGCACCGTGAGTTCATTTCGAATTAACCCACCTCCCATTGTCTGCTATCAAACAAATGCTCTGCAACTTCTTTCCTACAATTCCCGTCTGAAAATCAAGCTCACTTTCCTGTAGTACCTGCTAAATTTCCAATGCCAATATCGATTGAATTTTCTTGTATTCATTCCACTTTTTTGCTTACAACTCAAGATTACGATAGGGGCAATAATGGAAAGAAAAGGAGAGATAAAGGGGAATTATGATGGGGAGAAATGGCGGCTGCAGTTAATGTTACTTCACACATGCAAGTTGTCCTCTCACTCAGATTTCAAATCAGCTCATTTTAAATTTTCTGATGTAGCCTAGCATAAATTGACACATGGGCAATATATTTACATCGTTTTCTTTCCCTTTCCCCAACCTAAATTTGGACATGTGTCCACACATGCAAGATGGGAGTGGTGATTTGACAAGGAATGATGGCATTTTATGTAAACTTCTATACTAATATACAATGATTAAATGAACACACTTAAAAGATGATTAAAGATAGCAATTAATGTGCACATACATGAATGTGTGGAAGATTTTCTAAAAATATCGTGGAGAAAGTACCGCTCACCTTGTTGGAATAAATTGAGCAATTAATGAAAATGAAGTGTAGTGAGGTGAGGTGGAATGAAGTGATGGAAGAGAGAGAAAGGTGGTGATGAATGGGTGGATGGGCCGATGGGTGAAGAAATGGACTTCAACATAAGTGAAAGTATTTATTATGAGAGAATACGTACCTTAATTAACCAGAAGGAGGGATGCTAGGTCCATTCCCTTCGGCTGTAGGAAGCTTGGGTGTTGAATGCTAGGTGAATTGCTGCAGGAACTCTTCTTTGGAAACTGGCTTGTGATATAATCTAAGGCGATGACCATTGAAAAGTAATTTGAACCTAACAAGGTCAATGGTAGTAAGTTGAACAGCTCCATTAGGGAAGACCTCAAAAACTTCATATGGTCCTAGCCACCTTATCTACAATTTTCCTGCATTGTCCTGGTATCTTGAATCATAGAGCAGGGCCCAATCTCCTGGTTGGAATTTCTTGTCCTTGATAAATTTTTCATGCCACTTGATTCTTTGATTCTGCACCACTTCTGTATGTTGCAGGGTTGCTCTTCTTATCTCATCCAAAGCATTTAGCTGCATGATTCTTTCTCTTTGTGCCTCAGAAATATCCATCCCCAAATCTACTACAGTCCACAGAGTATTATATTCAAATTCAACTAACATCATAGTTGTCTTTCCACATAGCAACTCAAATGGGTTGAATCATGTAGTTGTTTTCCAAGTTGTCCTATAGGCCCAAACAACTTCTAATAATCTATTTTCCCAATCCTTTCTATGAATAGCTACTATTTTAGTCAGAATGGATTCAATCTCTGTTGGTCACCTCAACTTGTCCATTAGCCTATGGGTGATAAGGAGTAGACTTCCTGTGCCTTATGTTGTACTCATTAACTAGTGTTGCAACAAGGGTTGATGTGAATTGTGCCACTTGATCATTCACTATTTCTCTTGGGACTCCATATCTTGTGAAAATATCCTCATAAAGAAATTATGCAACCTTGTTATCTCTTGCATGCTTCATGGCCTTAACTTCTACCCATTTTGTCACATAATCAGTGCATACTAATATATAAGACTTACCATTTGATGGAGGGTCAATGGGTCCCACAAAATCCAATCCACACTTGTCAAAGAGAGCGATTACTACCTAAGGGCATAGTGGCATCTCATCAAACCTGGTTGGTCTGCCCATTCTTTGACATCTATCACATTTTCTGGTATACCTTCCTGCATCCTTGTGGAGTGTTGGCCAGTAATATCTTGTGTTCAAAACCTTCATTGTTTTCCTCTTGGCTACAAAGTGTCCTTCACATGGTTTGTTGTGGCATGCATGCAAAATTTCATATGTCTCATCTTCTCTCACACATTTCCCCATGACATGGTCAGGTCTAGTATAAAACAAGCATCCAATAATCCAAGAGAAAGGAAAAGATTTTTCAATGAGTGCCCTTTTCTCTCTTGGAGAGAAGTGAGAAGGAATTCTACCTATGACCAAGTAATTGGCTATGTCAACATACCAAGGTGTTTGTACACTGAGGGAGTATAGATGCTCATCAGGGAAAGAGTCATCTATGGGTTGATTATCTTTTGATGTAGTCAACATTGAAAGAAAATCTGCAACAACATTGGCCTTCTTTGGCTTATCCACAATGGTTATATCAAACTCTTACATCAACAATAACCATCTTTCCAATCTACCTGTGATCAAAGGTTTATTGATGAGATATCTAATGGCTACATGATCAGTGTGCACAAAGATTTGGTAGCCTATTATGTAATGTTTGAATTTGTTCAATGCATAGATTACTGCGAGCATTTTTTTTTTGTCATTGTATAATTGAATTTAGCTCCTTGTAAATTTTTGTTGACAAAGTAAATGGTGTTTTCAACAACTCCTTTTTTTCCTAAGACTACTCCTATGGCATAATTTGATGCATCAGTATGGATGTGGAAAGGAAGCTCCCAATTAGGCCCTTTGAGTATAGTAGCATGATTCAAAGTTTCCTTCAAGTCAAAAAATGCCTTGTCACAGGCTTCAGTCCACTAAAATTCAACATCTTTAGTGAGAAGAGTGTACAATGGTGCTGCTACCTTGTTGAAATCCTTGATGAAATGCCTATAATATCTTGCATGACCCAATAAACTCCTAACATATTTTTGTTGTGCAGGTGTGGGCAGATTTGTGATCACCTCATTCTTTGCAGGATCTATTTGAATTTCCTATGGGAGATGTAGAGGCCAAGAACTACACCTTCCTACATCATCATGAAACATTTTTCAGTGTTTAAGGACAAGTTTTGGTCTTCACATCTCTACAGGACCCTTCTAATATTTTCCAACGCTTGATTAAAATCAACACCATAAGTGGTAAAGTCATCCATATAAATTTCCATGAAATCATGAGAAATGTCTGAGAAGATGTTAATGACTGCCCTCTAAAAAGTTGCATGTGTGTTGCATAAGCCAAATGGGAGCACCGAATAGGCATAGGTCCCCCATGGAAAAGTAAATGTAGTCTTCTCCTAGTCCTCTGATGCAATTTTGATCTGGTTGTAGCTGTTGAATCCATCTAGAAAAGAAAAGTATTGATTTCCTGCAAGTGTGTCCAAAACTTGATCAATGAAGGGTAAAGGAAAGTGGTCCTTCTTGGTGGTAGCATTAAGTTCCCTATAATCAACACAAACTTTCCATTTACCTCCCTTCTTGGGTGCAATCACTAATGGAGACACCCACTGACTATCTGAAATGGGGTAGATAAATCCTACATCTAGTAATTTCTGCAGTTCACCTTTCACAATCTCTCTTAGTGCAGGGTTAATTCTTCTTTGTGGCTGTCTTATTGGGGTGCAATCATCTTTGATGTAAATTCTGTGTGTACAAAGTTTAGGATCCAATCCCATAAAAATGCATGCTAATGGGTCCCTAATAGGTTTTCCAATAACAATTTTTGTTCTTCATTTAATTTACTATTAACATTCAAATATTTTCCTTTTGACACCTGTACTTGTGTAGTTAACTCTATCATGGCTACTTCATTAACACTTGGTACCTTTAGCTCATATGGTAGCAATGTATAGGACATACCTGTTGCTGCAGGAAGTCTGTCTATAGGAACGATGGCTACAAGAAAAGTGGCTGCAGGAAGAGCAGGTAGAAGAATGTCTGTAGGAACAGTGGCTACAGGAAGAGTAAGAAGAAGTGTCTTGACTGGAGTAGTAGAATGAGAAGATGATGCTTCCTCCACTTCACAATGGTTCTAAATGATGTTAGCCAATACTTCATCCTCATCTTGGAGTTGCACGAAAGAGCTTCTACCTAGCATCATAAGCTACACCACAAAGTTAACTTCCTCGCCCTCTTCACCAACATGTGGCCATACTAGATTATGTTCATCATAAGATGACTAAGCAGGTGGATAGAGAACAAAATTTTTAGTTCTCCTCCCATCTGAAATGGTCATGTCACCTGACTAGTATTCAATGTATGTTGTAGTTGCTAACCATGGCCTTCCAAGAATAATGGGATACCCGCCTAGTGTAGCTTTAGGAGAAAGAATCATAAAGTTTGTTGGGTACTCCCAGGAGTGGACCTCATGCTTACGATATTTAGTTTTTGTAGGATGTCTTTGTTCATTACATTTATTGTTGCCCCTAAATCAATCAGAGCATTCTTTACTTAGATTTTGTTTATAACAACTACTACCATAGGACTATTTGGGTCATTATACTTGGGAATAGTCACTTTTCCTAGCATGATGTCAGCTTGTTGTCCCACTACATGAACTATAGTTGGGTCCTTCTTTTTCCTACTTGGCTTCTTAAGACATGCCTCCTTGATTTCCTTTCTGTAGATTGGAACATCCTTTATGGCCTGAAATAGAGGTATTTGGACACATATATGCTTTAGCTGATCCAAGATATCAAAAGTTGTATCCTCCATTTCTTCCTTCTTCTTGGCAACTTCCAATCTTTAAGGGAATGGTGGCTCTTGTTCATTCTGCTTGACTTGGACTGGTTCAGGATTTTTAGGTACACTAGGCTAAATGAGATCATTCAGAGGTTCCTCTTCCTCTTCCACAAGGAGCTCAGTTATAATGGGCTTGGAAGGGGCTAGTAGAGTAGTACCTGAACGCAAGTGGATATCACTTACACTCACAGCATATGCAGGGAATTGATTTGAATAAGCAAAGTAGGCAGGCTACTATTGTGGTTTGTTATTTGGATTGGATGTGGGTTGAGCTAGTAGGTTAGTAGGTTTAGGTGCATTTGAGCTGGGATTAGTAGGTGGATGCATTGTAGTAGACTATTGGGGTTGAGAAGGTGGTTGCATGTAACTGGTTTTCTAAGTAGGCCATTGTTGCCCTCCTCTCCATTGATTCGTTTGTAACCAATTTCCTGGAGGTGGTTGCCAATGTCCTTGAAATTGCTGTCAATTCCCTTGAGGTTGTTGCCACTGGGGTGGAGAACTTTGATGACTGGGCCAAGCATTTGGAGGGTTACTCCAAGGATGCGGTGGATATCCTCCATAACTGGGTGGATATGGAGGCTGCAATTGGTTACTAGAGGAATAGGAATTGAAACATGGCCTAGCATAGGATAGTGGATCCGGTGGCATACCTCATCTTGGAGCCCAAGGCTTCCTATGTGCAACATAGTATACTTGGTCTTCTTCAATCTGGATTGGCTCGAACTCAGGTGGAACCTGCTTGTTTTCAAGATTAGCTACCATCTTACATATGTAGTCCTTCTTTTGTCTGCAATGGGGGCAATACTCTTTCAATATTGCCTCTACCTCCTCTTGCTTCTTCTTGGCCTAAAGTGTATCTAGCTGAGTAGCTAGATTATTGATAATGTCTTGCTTGAAATCTACCAGCAAATGAGTAATCTCCATTCTTGAGAATCCACCGGTAGTTGACTTACCCATGGAAGATTGGTAAGCTCTCCCTTTCTTTGAAGCTTCCCTAGAGTAGTTCTAGCATATTTTCTTAATATCTTCCCAAGGAACTTGGGAAATATCTCCTCCTCCCATGAGGTCCAAGGCATCAGTGTAGCTATCATTGATTCCTCTTAGGAAAAGAAACTTTTGTGAGTCTTCATTAAGTGTATAGTGTGGAGATTTTTGTAGGAAAAATAGAAACCTTGCAATATAGTCTTCCAGGCTCTCATCTTCCTTTTGTTGCATCCTAAAAATGTCACCTCCTCTCTTGTCACTACCTCTACAATATTCCTTGTATTTATCAAGGAATTTTGTCTTCATGTCTTCCCAAGTTTCCATAGTATCTCTGCCTAGGCTCATGAACCATCTTAATGTAGCCTCTTTCAAAGTGGTAGGAAATAGCTTAAGCCTATGGGCATCAGTAGTATAATCATAACTCCTGCATAGTATTTCAAACTCAAATAAAAAGGTATCTAGATCTTTTGTGAAAAGTCCATAAAACTTTGGGAGTGCTGAAGCAGGAATGTTCTTGATGTTGTCAACTTCATTCTAATGGGAAATGGGAAAAGGAAAAACTGGTTGGTTAGGTCTATTCCTATTTGTATCACCCATGTCTGCTTGATGTTGTTCCAAAGCAAAGGGGTTCTCAAGCTAATTTTGATCTTCAGAGGAGACTTTGGAACTAGTCAGATCAGGATATGCATCGGCAAAGGGGTGTGGATCTTCTTCTTCTTCTTCTGGTAGATTCAGATATTCAACTAGTTGGAATGGATTAGGATTGTTAGGAAGGAATCTCCCATAAGCATCCATTCTCCTTCCTCTATGCATGCGGTATCACTCACTATCAGTCAACTCACACAAAGAATTTGTTAAGAATAAGGGGGGTCATTACTTCCTAAATGAGGATATACTAAGAACAACTTTCAAAAACACTACAACAAGGAAAACTACCAATGACTCCAAAAGACTCCCTAGTTTGACACCATCCCTGACAATGGTGCCAAAAATGTTGGCCTCCTACAATGATCTTAATAACTAAGCCTTTACAACCATGATTCAGAGATTGGACATTTAACCTGAATAGCCATTTCAATCATCATGAAGATGCATTTAAATTTTCAACCCAGGGACGTGAACTTTAAATGGGTCAGCATATTATGTGCACTAGGAACTCAAAGTAGCCATCCCATTCTACAGCTAAAGAACACACAATACTAAAAGTAAATTGCTTGAAAAGGAATGAAACAAATATTGAACATCAATCAATGACTATGCTAAGCTGAAATACATAATAGGAATGAAAATTTGAGCAACAAACAAGACACTACTTTGTCTGCTTTGGCTGCAAGAATAGTCACAAAATGAAATTCTAGAAGGATTACTCACCAAGTGGGCCCCCTTGGATAAGTATCCTCTAAAACTAATGAAAACTCAAATGCTCGAACTCATAACTTTATTTTATTCATTGTGAATCATGAGTACAAAAGAGTAATGTATCTGTATTACTAAAAACTAGAAAGTGCAAGTACAATATCAAATCGTGCAACCTCCTAAAGAAGGAGCATCGATTCATTATTTATACTAACAGCTAAACGAGGCAGTAAACTCCACGACCGGGAGGATGCCATTTAGGGAAAGTAGAGGAAATGGAGCAATGGCGGTTACGCATGCATGTAATCTAGTCAGACATGTAGGTCCAAATTCATATTTAGCTTAGCAATAATGCTCGTGCATGCTCGATCATTAAATTCCACTACAAGGCCGTTAGGTTCAATTGCATGAAGAATCTTATGTCGTCGGCCTCCTTTGACTTGGAGCGATTCCTTTGTTGGACATTATGGTGCATGCCCAACTGGCGGTGTCTTCCTTAACTTAGTATATTAAATCTACATGGTAAAGTCAGTACGCATAATAACTGCACATCTATAACCACCTTAAGAAACATTCATTAACCACATGCAAAATCAATATAGATAATCCACATATTATGCCAAATATCATTAAAGCTTGCAGAGATAGGACTAAGTCCAATGCCAATAATTTGAGGGAAACATTATGAAAATACTGACATTTAACATTAAAGTCCATGACATCTACTAGCAAATAAACTATAGATTCTACCCAAAATTGGACCAAAAACTAGGCTCATCACCTGTCGGGATTTCTTTGAACATCTTCATCTAATTTCACATTTGCACTTTCAACTATCTTGTTCAATCTCTTGTTGTAACAATGATACACTTTGTTTCTTGTAGAGTAACCCAAAAATATGCCTTCATCAGCTCTACCGTCGAACTTTCCAAGATTGTCCTCATCTATCCAGATGCAGCATTTGTTTCCAAATTTTTTTGAAGTACTTTACTATGGGAGCTCTTCCATGTCATAGCTCATATGATGTCTTTCCATATTTCCTCCCGAATAGTACTCTATTAAGAGTGTATATTGTTGTGTGTATCACTAATCTCCAGTAGACTTGTGGTAAACCTACTTCATTGACCATTGTTCTAGCTACTTTTTGAACTATTTGGTTCATTCTTTTCACTACACCATTCTGTTGTGGTGTTCTAGAGGCAGATAGTTATCTTTTAATGCCATGTTTTTCACAAAATTTGTTGTATTCATTAGAAGTAAACTCTCCTCTATTAGATCTTAAACACTTGATTCTCCTATCAACTTCATTCTAAACTCTTGCCTTGAAAATCTTGATTTTTTCTAAAGCCTTTGTATTTTCTCTTAAAAATGCAACACAGGTTAATCTGGAATAATCATCTATTAAAAGAATGAAATATCTCTCACCTTGTAAGCTTTTTATTTTGGTTGTACCGCATAGGTCAATTGTACAAGATCCAACAAACTGGTAGATGATTCTTCTTTACTTCGTAATGTTTCTCTAGTTTGATGTCCTTCTTGACATCCTTTACAGATAGTGTTGTCGAGTTTGGTCAGTCTTGGAAAATCTCTAATTGCTCTTGTTGAACTTATCTTTACCAAATTGTCGAAGTTGATGTGACACATCCTCCGATACTAGAGCCAACTATCATTGGACTAAGAGAATAAGCATCTCTTTGTAGCTCCTTCCAGTTGATACATATTCCCACTTGTTCTTTTTCCAGCTGCAATAATAGTTTTAGATTTATTTTGGATCTCACAACCATCATCCTAAAACACCACATTATAGCCATTTTCACACATCTATCTAACACTCAAAAGATTATGATATAAACCCTTCACATAGTAAACATTTTCAGTGTTATGTTTTCCATCAAAGGTAATAGAACCAATTCAAACAATCTATGTTGTTTTATCATCTCCAAATCTAATAGAACCTTCATCATATTTCTCAAGCTTCACAAACTTACTTTTATCACTGGTCATATGATTCGAACATCCACTATCAATCAGCCATTCATCTTTGTTTCTTTTAACAAATAATGCAACTTCAGTGTTATCATTAGATTTCAGAAAAATATTGGAGATATCAAATCTAGGTTCTTCCTTTTCCACCAAAAACAAACAATCCTCATGATTTGATTCATCATATGAAATACTGGCATTTTCATTAACATGATAGGCCTTCTTATTGATCTTTTTAAACTTTTTCATTGTTCCTTTTTCCAGACACTTAGTTGCTAAATGACCAATCTTTCCACATCTTAGATATTTAAGAGGTAACATACCTTTGTACTTGTCGATACCTTTCTTTAGTTTTCTTGTGAAGTTTGCTTCCAACTCATCTGAACTTTCACTATCCGGATCTTCTTCTATCTTTGTGGCTTTGAAGGTTGTTTTAGATTTCTCCTTTTCTTTTCCAAATTTTCTCATCTCAAATGTAGTCAAGGTTCCAAACAGTTGCTCTCTGGTGAATTTCTTCATAACATAAACTTCATCAATAGCTAAGATCTTGTCACTATAACTCTCTGGTAGGGTCATCAGAATCTTCTCCATAACATCTTCATCTATCAGAGTGCCTCCTTGATTTTTGACTTCATTCACTGCACTTTCAACTCTCTAAAAGTAGCTTGCTATAGCCTCACCTTCTTCCATCCTCAAGTTTTCATATCTGTGCTTAGCTGTCAACTTCTTTGATAATTTGACTCTATCATTTCCTTCATAGATTTCTTTCAACTTTTCCCAAACTTCATAAGCGGTGCCCAATGAAATAACTTTTTTTTACTCAGTATTCGACAAAGCACTAAAGATTGCATACCTTTCCTTTCATTCTCTTTATAGGCTGCAATCTGATCCAAAGAAGTAGGACCACTTGCCAGTTCAACATATTTTGTCTCATTAACTTTCCAAGTCTTGTAGCCTAAAGAGATCAAGTATCCTCTCATTTGCACCTTCCAGAAACTGTAGTCAAATCTATCAAACATAGGAATTGTCAGTTTGTGCACCATCGGATCTACCCCAAGCGGTTAAGCTCTTCTTTGAGGAATCAAAGCTCTGATACCAATTGTTGAACAGTTTGGATAACTGAGAGGAGGGTGAAACAGTTATTATAAAAAAAAATTCTTGACTTTAATTAATCCAGAGCAAACTTAAATCAATCAAATAATAATCTAACAGATATGAACATGAAATCACATAACAACACTATGCACAATGAAAACCATAATTTACATGGAAACCCAAGAAGGTAAAAACCATGGAGAATGCTAATTCTCAATTATAAAACAATGATTAAGGTGACATTGATTAAGGTGATTTTTACAAGGGCTCATTACCAAATTGCTCACTACAGGTAAGGCTCACTACTGGTGGGATCACTGCCAGACTATTATAGTCAAAGATAATAAAAAAAGGCTCACTGCCAACAAAAAATGGCTCACTACCAGAAGAATGATGAAAGGGAATCTGTCACTAAAATAACTATCACCAACAATGACACCAGATAGAATCTCACTGTTTGTTGCCTTCGGTCATATAATTTCACATACTTCACAATGTCTAAATTTTTAGATTCACATTCATCACGCTTGCTTTCATAGAATAGAATCAACTTTTACTTATACCACTACATGCTTCCATAAACTCCTAAGTCAGCCAAACACAATGTCTTCATAATCTCCTAAGTCAACCAAACACAATTTGAATTAGGTCACCACAAAAAATTCCTATGGTGGAAAGGAATGAAACGTGGACCAATCAAAATCTCCTTGCTCAAATCAACATGCTACATATTAACCATGATATTTGGGACCAAAAATAGGATATACACGTTACAATGCAAGAAATGTTCTGGAGCACATTAACCAATTTCTAGATCGGTCTAGACCCATAAGAGTGTATCTCAGTATGTTGTAAAATGAATGGTACCAGAACAAGTACAAACAAAGATAGATCATCACAACACAACATCCAGAGCATGCCAATCCAAATCACCAAATCATCAAAACCAAACCTTAATCAATCAACCAAGATATATTGACATCAATGACAACCATTAATGACAATAATCAACAACAACACATTCCAACAAGGTTTTTCTAGATTTTAGCTCTCATTGTGTTACACTCAATTAGTAACTTATTCTACACTAACGTATTTTGTTTAACAAATGAGAGATTCTATTCAATACTCCTTTTCCACATGATACACCTATTGTCAATAGCACTTGGTAAGACCTGCTTAGGTGTCAATTTATCTGTACCTATATCCAACATTTCTTTGAAATCATTATCATTTTTACCCAAATAGATTCCTCATGCTTGGCACTGGCAATATCTTTATCAATCTTAGTCCTCAATAATTCAATATCTTCACATATTTTCTTCATATAAGAGATGAATTTATTTCCTTTAACTATAATATCTACAAACCATTCTTCAATAACCCTTCCATATGTCTTATAACCTTTAGTTTTACTCACCATTTCTTTTCTTATAGAATATGTTGAATCGAATGGGGCATTGGCCTAATTGATTGGTTGGGGAGTGAGATCAATTAAGTATTTTAAGCAATCAGTTAAAATTTTTACATGATTCTTCAACTCATCTTTTCTTTTTTTATCCCTAGTTATTATTTCTACCAATCTAACTTCTGCCACTTGGAAATTATGTACATCCCTATCCCTAGTGGAAGGCCCTAAGTTAACTCTAGCGATATTTAAATCACTAACAATTGCTTCACCTATATCATTCTATAAATAAGGGTGTGCTACTTCTATGTACATGTTTCCAGTGTCAATATCCTCCATTAACTTGGATGTGGTTTTCAATTTCTTGGTTTTGGGATTCCTCTGAATCAATTGACCATAAGAAGATTTAGTTGAACTATTTTTCTTTTCCTAGACAATGTCTTTTCTAACCATGAGGTGGAAGTGGGTGTAGTCATAGTTTGGAACTATGAGAAGTGAATTGCAAGACCCTTCTAAGGGGATGAGTATTGGAATTTCTCATTTTAGGAGAAGAGGGTGGAGCATGGACTACCCTAGGTGGAGAACTCTAAGATTCATTAGGTGGAGGAGAATCACAAGAAGAAGAATCACTTGCCTGTGAAGGAGAAGAAGACACATTAATTGTTCCTCTTCTTCAGTTACCTATTTGTCTTTGTCTATCTATGCTTGTTTTGAAGCATCTTCTCCACAAGTCTTTTCTAGCAATATTTTCTTTGGATGCCCTTCATCACCACCTCCCTATCCTCTTGAAATCATTTATTGAGCATAAGATGATTGTAAAGTAGAAGATGAAGGGGCATGATTGCTTTCCCCTTGATGAGTATCATAAGACTTAGGAGGTACAACCTTTTTTTTTCTATAGTCTTCTTTGCCACCAAATCTTGAGTTCTCCTGAGTACCACTCCAATTTTGGCATCAATAGTTTCCACCTCTTTAACACTCCAACCTATTGATATAAGTGGTTGTCTTTGCACATGAGTAATAAAAATCAGATACAATAGGTTAGATTTATCATAATCTATGCCTTGGACATCCCAATCTAATCTAAATTTCATAATTTGTCTTAGTTTTAGCCTCATCCAACTCCTTCAAACTTCATACTCATTCGTACAATTTTCCCAGTAATCCTCTAGATATGGAATATGATAGAAACCAGGCCTCAATTGCAAATTATCTTTAATGATATTCATGCTATCAAAGGGGAAACTCCTCTCATAAAATTTCATTATATGTCTTCTCAAATATATTTCAATGTTAAGAGCATTAGTCATTGAATTGCAAGAGTAATACCTGAGACCAATATGGAACTAAACACATACCTTTTTTCTCTCTTTGCATCTTTTGTTTACTTCTACGATCTATTTGCATACTTCAATTAAAAAAAAATCTTTTGCATACTTGGGTAGCTTATAGGGAATTCCATCAAAATCCTCAATCCTAATATAAGTGAACCTTTGGAACTATATGGAATGGCTACCATAAGTTTCAATTAATTGCACAAATTCATGAGATATCCTCAAATCTATATCCCCTTGAATTTCTCTTACCATTCTCATGGTGAATGCATAATTCACCATTCTAAAGTGTCTAAATCTCTTCTTTGGTTGGAGCTTATCATAATAATCATATATCTAAACTTCCTCATCATGAACACTAATTGGTCTTAAGCTTGGCCAAGGCCTAGTACAGGTGATAACATAAAACAAGTAGGAAGATATATATATAATGATTTGTTAAGAGGAAAGTGAATTATCATAGAGTGCATTTGATCACATATTAGCTAAGCCTAGTCAAGGTATTGTTCACCATGAATAATTATTTGTTTGAATAAATACATCCAATATTCAAACTCATTAGCTCTTTCATTATGTTTTATTCTATGTAAAAGCACAATCATATCAGATATTTCATGAGAAAAATGGGTTCTGTGTAGCTTCTTAGGCAATTGAGATTTACCTATCTTTGGAGTAGTGAACCATTCCAAGGAAAATAACATTTTTATTGTTGCAAGGTGTGCACCCTTGGTCTCCTCGTGCTATGCAACGTAGAGCTTGGGTTTGTGACATGACTTAACCACCTCTCATGGATTCATTAACTTTGGAAACTGTATCAGGCATTAACAAGTCAATTTTTTGGTGCAACGACAACCGTTTGTGTAACAATTGGTATCAGAGCCTAGGTCATGGTTTTGAACCCCTCGCTTGTGTTGGAGGGGGTTGTTGCAAGGTGTGCACCCTTGGTCTCCTTGTGTTGTGCAACACAACACTCAAGTTCATGACATGGCTTAACCACCTCTCATGGATTCATTAACTTTGGCAGTTGTATTGGGCATTACAAGTCAATCTTTTGGTGAAATGAAAACCACCTGTGCAATATTTGCATTGTCCCTTTTTCTCTTGGAAGTGCTGGTAAGAGAGAGTGAAGTTGAAATCTATGTATACCTCTCTATTTGGCAATATCAAATATGAGGAAAATGTTTCCTTGTTAATTTTGACCACCAATATGTTATCACTTGTTCTAATTTCTCTTATATTGGGATCATAGTGGTTACATTCCAAGACCAGGTCAATGCATTGTACTGCTACAAGGAAGGTTGTGACTTGTACCAACTCACTTTCAATTAAATGCTAAGTAATTGAGAGCCTATCTTCTTTCCCAGTCATCTCCAAGAATTCATGCAATTTTATGTGCCCTAAATAGTATTCTTGATTTCTAGAAATGTATTGGAAAGACCAAACAAATGCTCATAACCCAAATTCTTAAACTTCATAGTGTATAAAATTCAAGCAAATATAGATGCAATTTTTGTTTGGGAATGATTTAATTGGATTATATGATCTATTTAAACAATAATCAATTCAAAAAATTTGCAAGAATTCCCCTCAAATTATTCTATGATAAGCTAGGGCTAAGAAGAAAACCACTATACCTCTATGTTAAACTTGAACGTTGCAAGAATCATTTCTCAAAGCTTTTCATAATTTTTTTCTTTTGTCCTCAATAAAATCCATCTTTGAATGCTAATTAAAATGAACTCTTTTGGCAATAAAGTTGTTATAGAGGTTCATGTAATTAATGTTTGAGGTTGGTAGGTGGTAATTAATAACACTCTTAAAATTGGCACATGTGAGCTTTCCCATCGTTCATTTAGTTATGATATTTTTTGAAATTTTAAATGGGAATGATGAGAGCTATAAGAGAATTAATTGGTTTCAACAACCCTATTGGAGTTTGACAATAGTTTTGAAACCTTTATCATTATTTGAAAGTCTTTGTTGAAACATTATTTGAAGCACCCAAATCTATAATGCAGTTACTCAATCTATACCCTTTGATAAAAAGAGATATATAAAATGGGTTTGGTTTTTCTTCTGAACTATTCGGGGTGAGATTTTTTTTCTAGAAGACAAACCAAACAATGATCCCTCAACATTAATGGTTTGATCTTTAGAAACTAAGTTAACTTCATAATTTTCAAACTTAACAAACTTAACTAGGTGATCTAATTCCTTAGGATTCATCTTTAGATATTTAGCTTGAGAAATATATATTTTTGAATTCTTATAAAAATCCACTATATCAAAAGAATTCATAGGTTTCTTAATATAATGTCCACTGTCAGAAGATCTTTGAGTCCCATGTGGTGAGAAATTATTCTTAGGATTAGAATTAGATTTAGTTAACATGAATTTGGGATTACTTTGTAAACTTTTCTAATTTGAATTTTGTTGGCCACAAGTCAATACTACACAAGAGTCATTCGAAGTATTATAAATGTCACCTTTTCATATTCTGATTCATATTCAAGGAAATTGATGGTAGAGTCACCATATGGATAAAAAGTGCCTAATTAATTAGTTATCTCCTCAATAATCTCCTTCATGGTGGTAATTTGCATGAATCTATTCATTTCTAGACAACTAGCTCCATCATGATCCATAGTTAAGTGAAATTTCCACATGTTAGTTTTATTCCCAGTTGGTGGTGCTTCTAGGCTAGTCTCTACTTTGAAAGAGGTAAAGGCAATATTATGTTGTTTGGTTGCATGTTTCCTTTCTTAGGTATATCTTGACATGGATGCAACAACTATTGTGAATTCTTTTGTACCTACCTCTTTGGATCAAATGAGGTATAAGGCTTTTTTTTTTAGCATGAAGCTCCTTTTTCCACTTTCTAGCAGTGATAAGGTCATCTTCTAACTCTACTACCATACTTTGTGTTGCAACCAAGTCAACCACTCATGCTCTCCTCAGATTAATACTAACATTAGGGGGTTGTGCATTGATAAAAAACACTTTTGATTCTCAGGGGTAGGTCTTTAGGAAACATCAATTTAATTTACCAGTTTATTGAATTTGGCCACAAACTCCTGCATTGGTTTGTGCACTTCCTTTTTTAATTGTGTCAATTGCGCTAGTAAAGAGTTTTCATCTTTAATACTATTAAATATATATTCAAACTTACTTCTCATAACATCCCATGTGTTAATAAAATCATTTGAAATTTGATAAAACCATTCAATGGTAGCATCTGTGAGTGATTCAACAAATAATATGATTGCTACATCCTTGTGTTGAACACCTAAAACTCCATAAGAAGAAAAAAATAATTTAAATGTTTATCTTTCAAAAAAATTCCATCCCCTTTAAAATTAAAGATATTCTTTCTTGAAACCTTTGGTAAATTATGCAACTCATTTCCAAGAGCTAATGGCCCTATTGCTACTCCCCATGGTATAGGTTTTCGGTTTGCCATATTTTGAGTGAAATTGAAAATTAAAGGGACTATAGTACCATGCAATATAAGTAATTGATAAGTAGGATAATTTATATCTCTAGATGGAGAGGAGGGTCTACTCCTAGACTTAACTCTTCTAGTAAAAAAATGAAGAACCAAAAAATTCTCTTCTTGCAACATTTAAAAAATTGAATCTATGACACCCTTGTTATGTTCACCTCTTGCATATCTTCTAGAATCTAGTGTGACTATTAATCAAGTATAGAACAAAACCAATTATCTTGTTAAAGTTGGCCTTAATTCCTTCTGATATGGGCCCTAGGAATGGCAACTATTCTTTCAATAATCTATAACTTCTAGCCAAGTCTAATTCTTATGATTTCTTCCCCTAAATCCCCTCCTTCTTCCAATACCTAATTAACTCTGTGATACTCTTTACCGCTCCTCATATACCTCAAGGAAAAGGTATTCAACTATGATATTATATCCTCTTGCTCGGCTTGTATCCAATTGAGATTCAAATAGGGTATTGTAATATCATTATTATGAGGCAAAACCATGATTACACATGAAAGAGAACTCAATATATATGAAAGAAGACAACTATTATTTATTTTCTTGTTCAAGTCCCCAGTAGAGTCACCAATAATCTGTTGGTTAATAGATTATTCACTTTTTTAAAATTTAATTTATTCTCTAATGCCCAATTTGAACGCATATCAATGACTAGTAGTTGAGTAAACTATTTCTATGGGAAACATTTTCTTTCTAAATTTTATGAGGTACAACTTTCTCTTCTGATAAATAATAATTATTTTTGAGAAAATTTGAAATGGGGTGTGCTCTTAACCTAAAACCAATAAAGGAAGGAAATCAAATTCCAACATTTATAATTTTTAAAAATCGAACTCAAATAGATTAATCTTAACCATGAAAAGCATATAGTTCACAGACTAATTTGTATTTCACAAAACATAAAATTTAAAATTTAAAGTTGGAGACAATATCGAAATTTAAATAGATCTTGCCAATAAAATAGATCCACACTTGTACATAAATTTAAGAATCTCATAATTTAATCAAAACACACAGATTATGACAAATTCCTTTCATTCGATGATCTAACTAATATGCTCATAGACGTAAAATTTCCAATTTCAAATATATTATCCTAAAATTGCTAAGAGAGTTTTTGGTAACATCATATTACATGTATATATATAAGAGCAAAGGTAACTGATTCTTGAAGTAACTAAAAAATAAAGAGTTCTTTTGAATTCAATATGATATAAAGGTTCATTATAAAATATATCCAAATAAAATAAGGAACTATTTTTGAGATGGAATATCCTTGACAACTCCTTGGGATAACTGGGTAGTTGATGTGGCAATTTTAGTTTGATAGGCACAAAATGCTTTTACCATTGAATGCATGTCAACATGTTGAGGGATGATCATATTTTTGGTTCTCAATTTTCATAGAGCCTTATTTTCTCTTGCTAAATCTATCTTCCCTGAGTACATCATTGTAAGTTCATGGAATTGAAATAATGCCAAATCTATGCCACTAACTTTCCTCATGCTCTCCATGTTGAATTTTTTTTTTTCGTAGAGGCTCTCAACTATCCCTTTTAAAACTTCCCTTCAAAGTCTAGTGTCCTCATCACTAGGATCGCCTTCTTTCTAGAGATGGATGTTGATGCCCAAAAGGTTTTTCTAGATTTAAACTCTCATTATGTTACACTTAACTTATTTTTCTCTAAAAAAATTTATTTCACAAATGAGAGCTTTCTATTCAATACTCCATTTCTACAAGATGCACCTGTTGTCACTAGCACTTGGTAAGACCTGCTCGGTTGCCAATTTATCTGTACCCATCTCCAATATTTCTTTGAAATAATTTTTAGTTTTTAGCCAAACAGATTCCTTGTGCTTGGCAATGGTAATTTCTTTATCAATTTGAGTCATTAACACTTCAATATCTTTACATATTTTCTTCATATGAAAGATGAATTTAGTTCCTTTAACTAGACTATCTACAACCCATTCTTCAGTAACCCTTCCATAGGTCTTATAACCTTGAATTTTACTCACCATTTCTTTTCCTATAGAATATGTTGGATCAAATGGGGCACTGGCTTGACTGATTGGTTGGGGAGTGAGATCAATTGAATATTTAAGAAATCAGTTAAAATTTTCACATGATGCTTCAACTCATCTTTACTTTGTTTATCCCTAGTTGTTATTTCTACCAATCTAGCTACTGTCACTTGGAAATTATGTACATCTCCATCCCTAGTGGAAGGCCCTAAGTTACTCTAGTGATATTAAAATCACTAACAATTACTTGACCTGGGGTGTGCTACTTCCATGTACATGTTTCCAATGCCAGTATCCTCCATTAACTTGGATGTGGTTTTCAATTTCTTCAGTTTGGGAGTCCTCTGAATCAATTGACCAAAAAAATATTTTTCAAGAAGATTTAGTTGAAGTATATTTCTTTTCTTGGATAGTGTTTTCTAACCATGAGGTGGAAGTGGGTGTAGTCAAAGATTTAGAACTAGGAGAAGTGAATTGCAAGACCCTTCTATGGGGAGGAGTATATCCTACCCTAGGTGGAGAAATATAAGGTTCATTAGGTGGAGGAGAATCAGGGGAAGAAGCATTGCTTTCCTATAAAGGAGAAGACACATTAATTATTTCCTCTTCTTCTGTTACTTATATGTATTTGTCTATCTATGCTTGTTCTGGAGCATCTTCTCCACAAGTCTTCTCTAGCAAGATTTTATTTGGAGGCTCTTCATCACCACCTACCTATCCTCCAAAAATCATTTTTTGAGTGAAAGATGATTGCAAAGCATAAGAAGAAGGGGCTTGATTTCTTTCCCCTTAATGTTGAGTATCTTGAGACTTTAGAGGTACAACCTATTTTTCTATAGTCTTCTTTGCCACCCAATCTTGAATTCTCCTGAGTACCATTGCAATTTTGGCATCAATAGTTTCCACCTCTTTAATGCTCCAATCCACTGATATAATCGGTTGTTTTTTCACATGATTGACAAAAAATGGGTATAGTAGGTGAGATTCATCATCATCTAGGCCTTGGATATCCAAATCTAATCTAAATGTCAATTTTTTTATTAGATTCAACCTCATCCAACTCCTCCTTTGAAATTCATACTCATCTAGAAAATCTACCCAATAATCCTCCAGATATGGGATATGATAAAACCAAGCCCAAATTACAGATTATCTTTGACAAAATTCTTACTATCAAATGTGATGTAACTAAACTAAAGAACAATGTTCAATGGAGAGGACAAATAGAGCGAGTGGGAGAGCTACGAGCGAGAGAGTTGGAGGTTTGAAATCCAATGATGGAGAGGACGATGGTGCAAATGATGATGATGCAGCTTCTAGTTTGTGCGAGGATCTCCATGCTTTTTGTGTGGAATGGAGATTGGTTCTTGTGGGCTGAAGGGCATTTTCCCATTTTGAGATGTGTTGCCTTCTTTTCTTTCTTACGGTTCTTTCTATTTTGGAGGGCTCGATATTTGTGGATTTTCTTTAGTTTATGCAGTTCTTGTTGTTCTAGAGGGCTTGACATTCGTGGATTTGCTTTAGTTTATGCATTTGTAGGGGGTGCTTTCTTTTCTTAGGTTCTTGTGTCTTATCTTTGTGTGGCCCTTCCCTTTGGAAGGAGGTGTCTCTTCTCTTGGATAGTTGGTTGGTTCATGTGTTGTTTGTTTCTCTACTTTGGTGGTGGGCTTGTTGTCCCCTATTTGTGGGTGTTGTGAGCTTGTTTCTCTCTCCGGTTTGTTGCTTTTTGGCTTTTGTTGCCCACTTCCTGGAGGTTTCCTTGATGTTGGGTGTGGTTTGTGGGTGGCCTGTGATGGGGTTGTTTCTAGTTGGAGTGTGCATTCTTTCAGACCTTGACTGGCACATTGGGTCGGATGGAGTTCTTAATGGTTTTTCCCTCCTCCTGTTCTCTCCTTTTGCAGGCCTCCCTTGCCTTTCTCTACTCTGTTGGTGCCCTTGTGGATTTCAACTTTTGGCTTCATATTTGCAGTCCCTTGGGTCTACTTATTTTTTTGAGGCTTTCTATGCTTTGTTCTTCTTTTCTCTTAACTCTCCTATTGTGGGGGTCTGGTGTGGTGTTATTTTCTTCCTTGGTATTGCTTGGAGGACTTCGGTGGTGTGTGGTTGTGGGGGTTCCTTTTCCTATGAGGTGGATTTTTTGGAGGATTGGCCTATTCTTGGTCCTATTCGATGCAATGGGATGGCTTGGGGGCTTTCTATGCTAGCTTGTTTTCAAACTAGTTCCTTCTAGGTTTCTTGTATCCCATTTTTTATGTCCTTTTGGTGGTGTTGTGGTGGTATTTCTTGCCTTGGATGTGTAGTGGGTGCTCCTGGTTTCCCTTTTGTGGACTAGTGGTGCTTCCCTTAGGTTGGCTCTGTGGAGATTTGGCCTATCTTTGGCTTTGACCAGTGTTGGGGCAGCTTGGGGGATTTATCATTTGGCCATCTCTCAATGTCCTTATTGGGGCTCCCTTGTCCCTCTTGGGCCCGGTTTGCTTACATTTTTTTTGGGGGATCTCTGCTCGTTATGGTGCTTTGGTGTGCAGATTTTGGTTTATCTATGGCTAGTTGGGTTATGCTCATGGTGTTATCTTTGGACCCAGTTATGTGCTTTGTTTGAAGAGTTCCTTACTTCCTCCTACCTATACCTAATGTTAGTGCTACCTTGGGATGTGGTGTCTTCCCTCACCTTTGATTTCACATTCTGTTGGGATCTACAACTTGAGTCTCCTATTGAGGGGGAGACTATTCCTTTTGAGGTGGATCCTTCTTCTATTGAGGTGGAGTTGGTAGCTGTAGTGTTGCTCGATAGATCTTCTCCTTTGTGCTAGCTCTTTTTGAGGTGTTTTTGTGTAAGGAGGAGAGTGGTGTTTTCAGAGGTTTTGGGTCTCATTTCATCCTCTCTTTTGGAGGTGAGCCCCTTCCTCTTGAGGTGGAGGTTGGGTTGGCATCCTTGGTGGGAAGGTGTTGTTGGGAGGCTACTATTAGCAGTTTGGTGGGGTGTTGTTGCAAAAAATTTGTTTGTATGGGGATGTTTTCTTCCTTGGCTCAGCCATGTTCTTCTCATATTGAGGTTGATAAATTGGACAAGTTGTTTGCTTTGATTGGGAACTTTGGCCGCCCTTGTTTTAATTGTTTAGATGCGAGTTGGAGCTACATCAGTGATGTTTTTCCTAAGTAGATGGTTTATTGTTGCCTGGATAGTGCAGGCAAATTTAATGTTCACTTAAGGTTTCCAGGTCCTAGTTAAAATCTTATTGTTTAGGGATCTTGTCCCTCTCTTGTTATTTGATGCAGCTTGTGTAGTCATGTCTTCTTGTTAATTGCTACTATTGTTTTGCTACTAATTGTATGTGATTTTTCTTTTCTACACTGTGCCTGCCTTAGACAAGGTTACGGAGCCCTTCAAAACTGGTTGTAATGGGTTTTGGGGCCCCATCAAAACCTACTTTACCTCTAATAAAAAACTAAAGAACAAAAGAAGCCATCACATCCAAAGAAATAGATACTGAAACTCAAGAAGTAAATTCATTGAATTCTTTATTACTCTTGTCCATTCTGCCTTTACAACTGAAAGAGAACGCCTTGTATCTAAAAACTAATTTTTTTTCCAAAAATTACCATTTTTGGTAGTTTTTAACAATTGTCATATTTTTCTAATTTTGGTAATTTCGCATACATATCCCTTTGAACTCAATTTTTTCCCAAAAACTTCCTAACACTATGGTGACATGATTTTCAACTTACAATTCAAATTGGAAACATGAGTTCCAAGTTATTAAAGAATAAAAATTTTCTAAAAAACTCAAAAAAAAGCAATAAAAGTTTATTTTGAGGGCCCATATGAAAGATTTGGCTCCTGAAAAAGATTCAAAATGGCCACCTACCAAGCTAAGCTCCATCAATAATCCAAAAAACTCCTCATAGTGCATCACCCTATAAAAATTGAGCCAAAAAGGATATTTGAGTCAAAAGTTATGACCTCTAGAAGTCCCTACATCATTCTCCTCTAGTTGAAATGAACGCAGCTCTTGCAAGTTATTATCTTCAAACTGTTGCCACTTGTCTTGATCCATCTTCTTCAATTCCCACTCTGTAATCCATAATGTTATCTATTATTGCTAATCCTTCCCACTATAACAAATACCTATTGTATTGACCCTGTCGAGTGGAAATTGTTTTTTATCTAGCACATGTGCAATATTCTCTCTTGGCTTGTTTGAAATTTATTGCTCCCAATTCACTTCTCCTAAACTATCTTCATTATTATCTTCACCATGGAAATCATATAAATCATAAACATTGAACATAGGAGAAATATCTAAATTCTCTGGTAAGCCCACTTCATAGGAATTGTCATTTATTTATTTTATAATCTTGCAAGGACCAATTTTCTTGTACTTAAACTTGTATGTTCCTATGGTAAATCATTCTCTTCTTAGATATACCATTACTAAATCACCTTCATTGAATGCCTTATTCCTTCTACCAACATCTATTGTAGTTTTGTATTTATCATTACTCTCCTCTAGTTTCTACCTCACCTCTCTATGTAATTGTTGAAGGTGTTTAGCATATCCTTCCCCATCATCACTAATTGGTAGTTATACCAACTCTAAAACCCCCTTGGGATTCCTGCCATAAACAATATGAAATGGTGATTTTCCTATGGACCTATTCACTGAGCTATTGTAGGAAAATTTGGTTTGAGGTAATGTTAAGTCCCATTTCTTAGTCTTATCTCCAACAATGCCCCTCAACAGGTTTCCCAAACTTTGGTTGACAACTTTTGTCTGCCCATTTATTTGAGGGTGGTAACAACTACTGAACTGTAGCTTAGTCCCCATATTTTCCACAGACTCCTCCAAAAATGACTCAAAAATTTGGTATCTCTATCAAAGGTGATAGTCCTTGGGATACCATGTAGTCTAACAACTTCTTTGAAAAACAATTATGTAACGGTGGTTGCATCATTAGTTTTATTGTAAGCAATAAAATGAGGCATCTTAGAGAAGTGATCAACAACCACAAAAATGGAACCATTACCTCATTGTGTTTTTGGAAAATCAACACAAAATCCACACTTAATATGTCCATGGCCCTGTAGATACTGGAAAGGGCATATACAACCTTGTTTTTTGTGACTGTCATTTAGCCACCTAACAAATCCTACACCTTGACACATATTTGGTTATATCTCTCTTTAGCTTTGGAAAATAATATTTATCTTCTACCAAAGCTATTATCTTATCCTTGCCAAAGTGTCCAGCCAACCCATTCCTATGAAGCTCTTTGATAATGATTTCCTTCATAGATCCAAGTGGAATACACAGTTGTTTTCCTTTGAAAAGATATCCTTCCTACATAAGATATTCACCTTTGATGTGCTCTAGGTTGTCAGTTGTTGGATAGTTCAACTATTCTATAATCTCCTAAAAGTCATTGTCAGTCTCATACAGATCCTTGAGGGAATAAAAACCAATCATTTTATTTTCCATTATTGTCAAAACCACAACACGCCTACTTAAAGCATCTACAACTTGGTTCTATTTTCCTGCTTTATGCTTTAGAACAAATGTGTAGCCTTGTAAAAAAGATACCCATTTTCCATGCCTGCTAGTCAATTTCTTTTGAGTGTTATTATATTTTAATGCAATGTGATATGTAAACAATACAAAATCCTTGGGCACCAAGTAATGCCTCCAATGTATCAAACCTTGCACAATTGTATAAAATTCTACATCATACTTGGAATAGATCTTCCTTACATCATTCAATTTTTTACTAAAAAAGGCTATGAATTTGCCTACTTGACTAAGGATAGCTCCAATACCTACATGTGAGGAATCACAGTCCACTTCAAACACCTTGTCAAAATTTGGTGATGCCAATATGGGAATTGAATGCCTACCTTCTTCTCTCTTGGCATCTTTTGTTTACTTCTATGATTTTTCTTCATACTTCAATTAGGAAAAAATTATCTTCTACATACTTGGGTAGCTTGTAGGGAATTCCATCAAAACCCCCAACTATAATATAAGTGAACCTTTGGAACTATATGAAGTGGCTACCATAAGTATCAATTAATTGCACAGCTTCAAGAGATATCCTCAAACCTATATGCCCTTGAATTTCTCTTACCATTCTCATGTTGAATGCATCATTCGCCATTCTAAAGTGTTTGAAGCTCTTCTCTACTTGTATCTTATCATAATAATCATATATATAAACTTCCTTGTCATGAACTTCAATTGATCTTAAGCCTAGCCAAGTCCTAGTGTAGGTGAGAGCATAAAACAAGTAGGAAGACATATAGAATGATTTGCTAAGAGGAAAGTGAATTATCATAGAGTGCATTTGATCACATATAAGTTGATCCTAATTGAGGTACTACTCACCATGAATAATTATTTGTATGAAGAAATATGTATCCAATCTTTAAATTCATGAGCTCTTTTGTTACATTTACAGTCTATGCAAAAGCACAATTATATCAAAAATTTCATCAAAAAAGGGTTTTGTGTAGCTTCTTAGGCAACTAAGATTTACCTCTCTTTGGAGTAGAGAACCATTCTAAGGAAATAATGTTTTTGTACTATCTATTTTTCTCTTGGAAATGTTCTTAAGAGAGGGAAGTTAAAATATGTGTATACCTCTCTCTTCGACAATTTCAAGCATGAGGTAAATGTGTCCCTTTAAATTTTGACCACCAATCTATTATCGCTCATTCTAATTTCTCTTATGTTGGGGTCATAGTGTTTAATACATTCCAATATCAACTTAGTGCATTGTACTACTATAGGGAAGTTTGTGGCTTGTAAAAACTCACTTTCAATTAAACACCAAGTAATTTGGGGCCTATCTTCTTTCCCAATCCTCTCCTAGAATTCATTCAAGTTTATGTGCCCTAATTTAGTATCCCCAATTTTTGGCAATATACTAGAAAGACCAAACAAATGCTCATAACCCAAATACTTAAACTTCATACTGTATAAAATTCAAGTGAATATAGATGCAATTCATGTCTGGGAATAATTTAATTAGCTTATATGAGTTATTTAAATGACACTCAATTCCTAAAATTTGCAATAATTCTCCTCAAATCGTTCTATGATAAGCTAGGGTAAGAAGAAAACCACTATAACTCTATGTTAAACTTGAACACTACAAGAATCACTGCTGAAAACCTTTCACAATTTTTTTCTTCTATCTTGAATAAAATATTTCTTTGAATGCTTATTAAAATAAACTCTTTTGGCAATGAAGTTGCTATATATGTGCTTGCAATTAATGTCTGAGATTGATAGGTGGTAATTAATGGCGCTCTTAAAAATTGGTGCATGTGAGCTTTCCCATTTTTCATTTAGTTCTAACATTTTTTGAAATTTTAAACGAGAATGGCTATGAGAGCTATTTGGAGAATTAATTAGTTTCAAGAATTCTGTTGAAGTTCGACAACAATCTCAAAACCTTTATTGTTATCCATATTTTTTGTCAAAATATTCTTCAAAGGACAAAACCTTTACAATATGAATTTATTTGACTATAGTCATGGTTTTGACAACCTCGTCCAGACCTGACAGAGGTTTCGAAACTTATATCAAGTTCTGAAATATTCATTCTAATGTTGAATTTTCTTAAGACCTTTGAAATGTTATATTTTGAAGTTGATATTTCACTTTCTAAAAGTACATGGTTGGACATGAATGAGGTTTTTGAAACCTTTTTGGAACCTGACAGAGGTTTCAAAACCTTTGAAATTTTTGAAACTCCAATAATTTGATCAAGTACTCAACTATTCTCATTTGGCTTTGACCTTTGGCTAGGTTGTGAGAATTGTTTTGGGTTGTTTTGGTTTTTCTCTATTCCTCCAATTTTTATCCCAATATTTTGTATTTTGTTTCAATTCGTATATATTGACTTGTAAATTATTTTTTGAGGCATTGGATTTTGCCACATTTTATTTTAATTTTTTTGAAGTGGCTTTTTCATCATCATATTTCTTGATGCTCTCATCTAACCTTTTCTTCAGTTCATTCAATTTAAGTTCCACTTGTGGTTGTTCATCCTCTTTGCTTATAGATTTAGAGGTAAAAAAAATTTAGTCCTTTTCTAATGCATTGGTTTTATTATATTTTTTTGATTGATTAAGCAGGGAAAGGGCCCTGACCCTTATAGATTAGTATAGCAGACCAAAGAACAACATCTAGTCAAAACAACACAAAGAGGAAGAAAAACAGAGAAATGCTTCCCCCACCAATCAACCAAAAAACTTAACCTATGCCCTTTGCATCAAACATTATAGCCCTATCATTCATACCAAAAAAGTATATCCATTATATCTTAAAATCCCACCACAAAAGCATGTTTAAACCTCATAACCCTAAAATAGTGTCCAATCTAAAACCAGAATTCCTAACATAGATACAACTTGAAATATTAATTTTTGGGCCCCTACGGCCAATAACAGCATTATAACAACCAAGATTAACAAAAAATACCATAGTAGCATGTGAAAAAAAGTAAGAGAACCAAAAGCCAAGGATCAAGCATCCTCAATCAAGTTCCAAGCCTTCAGTAGGTCTACGACAGAGTCTTCAAAACTCTCTTTGGGTTCTTAGTATATGTTATTTTCCTCTTCACTTTCTCATTTTCTAGGTCTATTTGTAATTTTCTATTTGAATTTGCAACCTATTTTTGACTCTCTCTTGTTTTACCAATGATGTACACCACTTTGTTGTTCTTTTTGATACATTAATTTTGTCATAATTTTTCAATCAATAAAAATCTATTTGGATGTTTCTCACCTCAAATTCAAAGTGATGCATCTAATTCTCTAGTTTATTTAGACTTTGGGAACAACAATCATGTACTCCATGGTTTCTATATTTGGGTCAAATACGAGTAATACCTTGATTGTTGCAGGCTCTAAAGTTATAGTAGATGTACTCTATCATTTGCTTCCTTTATTTGTATACATTTTTTATTTCTTTCTAAGCTCTTCTTAGAGAATCTGGCATTTTTACTAAAGTAGATCATCAACCACCTTTTACATAAAAATTGTTGTACCTCCATATTGACTTCTCTACTTCTCTTTGTTGGTGCAATACCATTATTTTTGTGGATAATTGTTTAAAATAAATGTCTTTGTTGGCAATAGTTTCCTCCATTAATTTTTTGACCTCAATGCTCATTGCATGATTTTTTGTTTTTCAATATTCATATCAAGGGTTTAATTTCATTTTGAATTCTACTTAATACATTTTTATTGGCCACAAGCCTTGTTATAATGACATTGTAGGGGTCATACTTCCAATGAGATTCAACATCATAATTTCTTTTTTTTTATAATTTCATGTACCATATTGAATGCTTTTCCCTTGAATGTGAAACCTCCACATGAAAAAGGTAAAGAAGGAAATTTTCTTTGATTTTGCTGACTAACAAAGTATAGTTGATATGTACTCTTCATCTATCATATAGATTCCAATACAAAAATCCTCCATGTCGCATATATTGGAAGTTTGTAGGGCTCTAATCTTGATCCATAAAATCTTAGCATAGGATATTCTTCCATGAAGTACCAATCAACTAATTGTATTTTTTATCCCAGTTGAATGTAATCTCTACAAGGCTCGGACAATCTAGACATTGGAGTATTTGTAATTGCTTGATACAATGGAGCCAAAAATTAGTCTACAAAATGATTGTAGTCCCTTTGAGTATCATGCATCTTTATCTTAGTGGTTTTATTGGAGCTGATGTTTTTACCTCAACATTCATATAGGGTTAAATCTAAAGATTGTTATCCAAAAACATTTTAATAAATTTAAATAGAAATAAATAGCACAAGTAGGTTGTGAACCTAAATATCTTAGTGGAAATAGTATGGAAATAGTATCCTGAACCCATGGTTTAAAAATAATTCATAATTACTAGCAAGGTTTTCTAGGTCAACATGGACATTTCCAAAATCTTCGACTATAAACCCCAACACATTTCCAAATTCTTCTATAGTAATGGATAATATTTCTTCTTTACTATCTTTATTAACAATTATGTTTTTGTATCATCATAATTGTGGGCGTAGACCATGATAAATCTTAGGCAAGAAAAAACCTCGAGTAACATCATGTGTCCTAATCCAACTACCCATAGTGTAGTGACACTATTAATTGAAATTATTTTACTAGTAGTAGTTTTTATTTGCATTGTAGCCTTATTATCACATGAAAATCTAAGTTTTGAGTTAAGCCTACCATAGATTATAGGATCATAAATATCATGGTATTCATCCATGAAACTTGGGGTTTTAAGTACCAACATAGTCTATTTTTATTTGCTTTTCCTTTCCCAATAGCTAGTCTAGTATAAAGTATAAACTCTCAAACCTAAACCCCTAAACTGAAAAATTAAAAAATGATTAAACATAGGATTTCTATCTTTCACTTACCCAAAATTTGATTCTTAAGAAGATAAATATAGATATAGGTTCAATTGGTTCTGTTGGATCCCAGAATCTCCATGGTGCATGAGCAATCTCCCTAACCCTCTTCAAAATAATATCACTTAGCAATAGCAAATTGATAATCTTTTTTCTTTTCTTTTCCTCCAATATTTTAAAGTGATTGAAATGTGTTACCTCCCAACTACATAATTAGTGCATTAAAATTTTGTATTGACACTTCAAACAAAATTCAACACTTGGCCTACATTTTCTGCAACTTCAATTAATTGTTCAATTTCAACGAGAGGTGATATCATTCGATCT
The DNA here is from genome assembly GCA_007258455.2 of Sequoia sempervirens. NCBI lineage: Eukaryota > Viridiplantae > Streptophyta > Pinopsida > Cupressales > Cupressaceae > Sequoia > Sequoia sempervirens. The sequence continues at coordinate 118,553 of VDFB02252509.1, forward strand.
CAAATAAATTCTCAACTGTTGATCTCTACATATCTAATAGTTCTAGGGTGATTCTAAAGGTTTGAGTTTGCAAATCTAGCACTCTATATATTTTATTTTGAAATTCAACTACAACCATCTATCAAAATTTAATCGAACAATCAAATAATATAATAAATTATTTATAATTTTCTCAGTCATAATATTATATCGTATTAATATGAAATGAAAAATATTACATAGTTAACAAGAGCATGTGATTAATTAATTTCTTGTGGCACTAGTAGGATGATGCCAATTAGGAATGACATGAAATACAATTGGATAACACTTTAGCACCTAAATGCCACATATCATCATACAACACCATCACAACTTGAAGGCTTTGCAATAAATGAAAACACACGATGAAGTAAAAGTGTGTAATGCAGTAGTAATGTGACATTTGGCGCCAACAAGGGTTAAAGCAAGGACTACCATATAGCTACATAACAAAGGTGACTTAAGTGATTTTAAAAGCACATATGTTAATGTTCAAAATGAGTCACTAAAAAAAGGGGTCAATTAATCAATGAATATAAAGGCTTTCTATTACAATTTAAGAAAACGAGAACATACCGAACAAGTCTAATATTGAAATATGTTGACACTTGTCCAGGTAGAGACTTTATGTAAGAATTTGGGTGTATGGAAAATTCGACCTAAAATAGATCAATATATTATTATACATTAATTATATTATATTATATTTTTTATTTATAAATTATAATTAAATATTAAATATAGTAATTGTTATATATTAAATACTAGTATATATCATTAAGATAATTTATATAAAACATGTCGAAAGATATTGAGCAAAATAAAAAAATCATTGTATGACTAATCAAATGAAAAAAACAAAAATCATTATAGTTAAACAATGAAAATAGAATGTTGTATTATTGTCCACTTTAAAAAATCAAAAAAATCAATAAAAAATCATTGCACATGAAAATTAGAAATTAGAATGTATTTATGAGGTTTTATTATATATATATATATATATATATATATTGATTGGTTATATTAAATGATAATATTATATTATTGTCAATACATTTTAATTAATATATTAATTAGTCTTGGCGTTTAATTTTTATTTAATATGTTAATTAATATTATTATATTATTGTTTTTTATTAGCAAAAAAGTAGGTTTTGGAGGGGCCCCAAAACCCTTTTACACAAAAAATAGGTTGCTAAAAAGAAAGGACAATGAAAATAAGCAACCCCAAGCCAAAATTATTGTTACAAAGAAAAAGCATTACAATACCAACAACAAAATGTTAGCCCTGGCCATCAACAAAAGAGAAGATGAAAACTACTGAAGATTCTTCAAGATCTTTGCAGCCTCCAGGTTCCTTGAAATCACCTTCTCATGCATCTCAACCACTTTAGCTAGTTCTTGAGCCGCAGTCATAGTATTATTCTCTGTATTGCTTCTAGTTCTAATGCATGGGCCAACATCCACTTTATCCTGACCCGCCTTCATCCCATAAACCTCCATATCGTCCATATCTTTCCCTTTAATAAGTGGTTCCCCTGTCCATTTACGTGCTTTCTCATTCAACACAAAGAGCCCCTGCACACTATTATGAAGAGAGGCTTGGCTAACCTGCACCAAGGTACTCAAGTCACCTTGAATTTTTCCAATCTTCTCCTCAAGAGAAGTTAGCTTGGATTCATGATATTTTCCTAATTTTGAAGCATCATCGGCCACCCTATTCAAGACTATATTCATATACTTAACCTTATTATAAATAGTCACCTCCATTTTTCTATGTTAGCTACCCCTGCATTAATGTTATCCATAATGTTCAACTTGATATTAATTTGCTTCACTTCAGAAAGGAGCCATTTGAAGAGTTTAAAAAGGTTGTCGATCCCATCCTTCACCATCCTGATGACCGCATCAATGTCAACCTTCTCCCAATTAATAGACTCATCCTATAGGCTGACCGACTCCTCAGGTTGAACTTCCTGTAGGATATCATCTAGAGAAAACAAATTATCTTTGTCTTTACCAGTAGAACTAACACCTTTTTCATCAACAGTAAGGGAATCTTCTAAGTCTACCAAGACATTTCCAAACCTATTAACTTGAGTGTCCACATCAGAAATCGCCAGCTTCTCAACATTCCCTTCCTTTGTCATGGTATTACATTGCATCTTCTCCTTTCCATCTTGGGTCTTATCTGAACCAATTTTCAGATTTTTCCTCCCCACCACACACTTACCCTTCCCCCCTTTCACACTTTCCATATCCAAAATTTTCCTTTTAGCATTTGAAGGAAGAGACGATTCCCTTTTTTTGGTGCTTTGAACCCCTAACTTTCCAGAGGTATCCATAACATCAAGGGTCTTCTTACCTTTATTCCTAGCAGCAACCATAGGAGTCTCCTCATTATCCAAGTTCATGTACAAACCACCCAACCAAGAAGATGAATCAACCTTTTTAGCCCGTTTCCTAGGCATTTTGTCAAACTTCTTTTGGGAAATATAGTACACTTCAATAGAACCATACGCTTCATCCCCTCTAACCTTTCCCTCAAAGTCATTACCGATTTCATATCCTAAGGGGACCTCCTTAATCCTACAAGCTCTAGCTGATTTAGGAACTTCATGCATATAATGAGATTTGACATATTCCATTATCAACAGAATCAACCCCTCATATAGAACCAGGTTGCTAGGTTTTTTTCTAAACTCCATAATACCATTTTCTGACAAAAGGAGAAAATAATAAGGGAATGATAGGTTTTTATTATGCCTCAAGTGATTAAGCATCATGAAATGAAAACCATAAAGAGCAGAGAATCTATCGTCAAGTGTGAAATACCTCATTAATGCAATGACCACTTCCCCCAAATGGGCTTGATAGAGCGTCTAGCATATCCTCCATAGGCCAACTTCTTAAGCCTCTTCCTCTCATTACCTTTGAAGAAAATGATCATAGTCGATTTAGAAGCTAAACTTTTGTGATAAAATTTCCTGCCCACAGAAGATAAGCTTGTATAGCAATAAGATCCTTTGTAATACTGAATTCCATTCCAAAGACTCTCAAAATGTGATTATTTCAACCATTTACGAACGCTTGGGTGCTTTGGGAATGAAATCCATGAAGCTTCTGTATAGAATGGGTCACCCCGCCTTTCTCCAAAATCTCCCATACCAACTCATTAGCTTTAGTTTCCTCATAGGAAACCGACTCCAACCTACACCTATCACCCCCCATGGCCAACTAAGCATAATGAAGCATAGGAAACTCCCAGAAATGAATAACAAGTAGTTGAACAAGCCAAACACATAGAAAGAAGGAGAAATAAGCACCTAGAAACCATGCATTGTTGACAACAATATGACTAAAACTCATCATTTCCATTACAAGTGACATTTTTCCCAAAGCTCCACCATCATAATCTATACTTGAGTCGAGCTTCACATGTCTTTTCCATTTAATGAAGGGATTATGACGCGGTAAGCATATCCTTCTAGATTTTAATAATCCGGCCTTCTTATGAAGTTTGATCATATTTGATATTATTTTGAATTTCAATGGGTAAAGTGTCATGTGAATCCCATTGCTTAGGAAGAGAGGACACCCCAATGTTGGCAAGGCCATCGACCACCCTATTAGCCTCAAAGAAAACATGGGAGATATAAAACTCATAAAAGGAGTTAAGTATAGAAATAGAGTCTTCTATGAAACTCTCTATGGACCAAGAAGAAGCTTGAACCCTCTTAAGGCAGTTGACAATATTTAAAGACTCTCCTTGCAACCAAATTTTCTTTAATCCCCTCTCTTGAGCCAGCTTTAGGCTTATTATATTATTGTTAAAATATTAATAAAATATAATAATAATTATATTATTGTTAATATTATTATTATATTTTATTAATATTAGTATTATACTATTATAATTACTAATATTAACATTCTATTAGCACTTGTCTCTTTTTTAGAGTCTTTATATAGGAATTTGGGTGTATGAAAAAATTGGCCTAAAATAGAATGGTAGAATAATTATTATTGTTTTTGAAAGATCTGCCACTTGGTGGCTAGCACTGATACATTAAATTAAGAACATCAATTTGGATTCGAGTTGTTTAAATCCTAATGTTACACCCCAATTGTGTAATTACTGTTTACTATTACTATGTAGGGTAAAATGTGAATGTAATAAGAATTAGGTGGGTGAATAAATTGTGTGTGCACTTTGTTATCACTGCCTTATAAATGAATGAAATCTCATTTAATGTTATATGAAGAGATGCATTTATGTGATTGGATGAAGACTGTGTTGATATTCTAGCTATGGAGATGTATTATGTGTAATGCATATTTTGTTGAATAGCTAACTACCTTGGACATGTTTTGAGAATGTGGATACAGGTATATGTTCATTCCTCTAGGCAGAGGGGAAGGATCACTCAAGAGAAGGTCTTGGTCAGGTAACCAGTAATGTAACTTATTTGATCTTACACACACCACGGTAGAATAATTGAGTCGAGTTATCATGTTGAGAATAGGTAAGTCATCCTTAGTTTGAAGTTTTTGCATTAGTAAGGATCTTGTTTACTATTGAGTGCATTATTGGGTGATGTTATTTGTTTGAGCTTGTGAGCCCTTCCTCATGTTACTGTGCTTGTTTGTGTGGTTGAATGAGTATTAGGATATATGCATATATGCATATGTCATCATACACGTATGATGGATGTAATGGGACGTCCATATGAGTATGATGACATATGTATAGAGATGCATATATGTGTATATAGATGAGCGATATGATGCCATAGTCACGTAGGTCATAGTCATTCGGATGTTGAATAGATCATTTGACTATCATGTTGATAGATAATATATAAATATATGTTTGTATATATATATATATATATACACACACATAAGCGTAAATGCTTAATAAAGGGGGGTGTATACATATATATATAGATATACAAGATATATTATTACTATGTGATTGCTATCTTCTATTCTTTTGTATATCGAATGAATCATTTAACTATCATGTTGTAAAGAATATATATATGTTTGTACACACACAAACACACACATATATATACATATACATACGTAAGCATCAACGCTTATTCAAGAAGTATATATTTATGTATGTATACATGCATATTGTTCAAAGAGAAGGATAATTTGGATGTATGTATTTTAGATAGTGAATGATCTAAGTATACTATCTATAGTCAAGTAAATGTATATCATACATTCGATTATCGAATGTTGCTTAGTGAAGTAATTATATATGCTTGTAAATATATATATGTACATAATATAATATAAGAATATATATTATATTATATATAGTATAAATATACAAAGTTAGATTGAATGATTATTTTATTTCTAAACATTGTATATATCTGTTTACATATGGAAAAATATCCATATACCTTGAAATGCATAAAACACATGTATATGGTAAGCGCATATTGAATATTATGAGTAAAAATATATAAATATATATATATATATATGAAAGCTATAGATGTGTAAAATTGACTTAACACCTATCACAACTCGCAATGTCTCGAAACAACATTGAATCAACTTGCAATGTCTCGGAACGACTCTGGATCAACTCGGAATGTCTCCAAATCAACTTGAAACATCTCTAAAACATCTCAGAACATCTTGAATCTTCTCAAAATCATCCCACGACATCTCACAATGCATCAAATGGCATCAAACGGCATCGAACGACATCAAATGACATCAAACAGCATTGAACGACATCGAACGACATTGGACGACATTGAATGACATCAAACGACATCTGAAACCCTGATTTCCTCTATTAATTGAATAATACAATATTATTTAATTAATTCACTTTTTCACCATTCTTGGCAAATTAAATAAATATCGTTTATTTAATAAAGTCTTGAAAACCCTAATTCTACTATTAATCGAATAATACAACATTATTTCATTAATTCACGTTTCATCGTTTCAGCCAATTAAATAAATTACATTTATTTAATAAATTTCTAGTCTAATCTTAGTTTATCCTGATTAGTCAAACAATGTTAATTATTTGATTACGTCACTAATTCACCTTATTCCTCAAAATTGATTAAATAATTAAATCATAATAATTTTATTATCACACCTTCCCTCCAAAATTTAAATAACCAAATCAAACTATTCAAATCAATTATCAAAAATCAAATCAAACTAATGCAACTCTATTTGAAAAATTCAAAGTTGATTTGCACGTTCAACACAAAAAGGAATTAATTAATTAAATTAATTAATTAATATTCCTCGCCCACTTTTTGATTGAGGAAATCATGGATTGCTAACTAAGCAATCTAATTTTGCTAACTCAACCATCTAATTCCTAACTAAACCCTAACTGATCAATCAATTGCTAACTAACCAATCTAAAACCCTAACTAGCAAATCTATTCTTCAATCACCCTAATTGTGCAATCAACTTTGCACAATTTTCTCATCTCTAAATCCTCTCAACACAAGTTGATCGTTGATCTGGATATTCTCCAACATGATCTTGACCGTTGATTCAAAATATTTTTCCTATATAACAAACTCCTCTCCTCACAAATAAGGATCAGAGAATCAACATACCTTATGCAATGAAGTGTCGTTGAGATCATCCTTGAGAGAGCTTCATTCCTTCCTTTGATCAACCAAGCATTCATCCACACTTTGCACACAAAATTTGGAGGCTTCGTTGTGATAAGAGCAATCCAACATCAAGTGAATACACTCTGCTGCGAGATGGTGAAATTGTCTTTTGCTTTCATTTCATTTGGTAATCAGTAGGTTTCTTATTATGTTTGCAATAGTATATCTTAATCTCGTATGTGTAGGATTTTTAGATTTTAGATGTGTGCATTTGACTGTAGATTAGATTCCTTTGTCAAATTGCACTCTTGTTCATCATGAATTTGAATCTAACGTCCTTTTTCCCCCTCACACCTTCAGGCACACCCGGTGGGACCAATGGTCCTCAATACTAATGTTTTCATGAGCTGAATTGAAGCTACAAGGCTCTAGAGGGATTCTAAAAGGTGTTCCACGCCACTGCCCAAAAGAAATTCACCATTGCCAGAGAAACTCACCTTTGCTACAAGAAGGTCGCTTTTTCTCTAAGAAGGTCACATTTTCCATGGGAAGGTCACATTTTTTGTAAGAAAGTCACATTTGCTTCTGACAGGGGTGCCTTTGTTTACCCTATCTTTAAATGGCCATATCTTGGTCATACAAAAGTATTTTTCAACACTTTTTTTTAAAAAAATGGGGTAGAATTTCATGATCTTTGCATTGGTGTAGGTGATTTTCAATTTTTATGCATTTAAATTTTTCATTGGTGCGCTTAAAGTTAACTTACCTCACAATTTGGTCTAGTTTGTAGGGTTTTTGATGCTTAATCAATTGTCTAACCCTAACATTTGATTGTGTGTTGTGTTTGGAAAGTTTCTAACATCTCTTGGGAAGATCTTGTAGGATTTATGGTGCATTTTTTTATGAAAAAAACTAACACCTTTGTTACAAGGAAGATGATCGGTCCAAGATCTTTGGAGACACAATTTTTTTTTATTAACTTAGGAACTTTCTTTTGGTGCATTAAAATTAACAACAACTCTCACATTTGATTTGGTGTTGCTAAAATGAACCATTTTTAAGTTTTCTAAGTTAGGAATTTCCTTTTGGTGCTCTAAAATGAACAACTCTCACATTTTGATTTTGGTGCTATTTAAAATGAACAAATTTGAAGTTTTATAAATTAGGAACTTCCTTTTGGTGCTCTAATATGAACAACAACAACTCTCACACTTGATTTGGTGGCGTTAAAATAAACCATTTTGAAGCTTTCTAAAGTAGGAACCCTCTTTTGGTGTTCATAAAAAGAACACAAAACACTTCAATTTTGGGCTCTAAAAATGAACACATTTTATGTTTTCATAATTAGGAACCTTTAAATTTGGTGCATAAAAAGAGCGCAAATGTTTTTCATTTTGTTGACACATGTACAATTTACATTTGTTGACTAGTTAGGACCAGGCCTGATTTTCTTAGAAAAACTTCAATTTTGGGGCTTAAAATGAACAAAATGTTTTTGTTGTTTTCACACCATTGCTATCTTAACTGCTTAATGTCCTAAACACTTCAATTGGTGCAAAAATAAAAAGAACTTTGTTTGCTTTACTCACAAATTTTTGGGGTTAAACATCACTTGAGGTGTTTAAAATGAATCAAACTGCAATGAATTGTTTTCTGTGCATACATTGATTGGCAAAGTTGAAGTGTTTTATCTTCTCCCCTCACACCATTTTAGCGATCTTGGGCAAGTGAAGAACATTTTTGAGCTTTGCATTTGTTTTTCAAATTTTACCTTAGAGAGGGAGCTTGCCTTGAGACACATCCCACGCCGGAGAACTCATTGCAAGGTCTCGAAGAACATTTACTGGTTGGCTATATCAAAGGTTGTGAAATCATAAGAAAGTAGCTTCAAGCCATGCTAACAACATATTGCACCTAATCCCATGCCTTAAGTGGAATGAGAACGGTTAAAGAGCCTTAAGTGGCCAGCGGGTGAGTGCCAGATTTCTGTGTTCACAATACACTAAGAGCCAATTGTTTTAGAAGCCATCCATTTACCCAAAAGAGTATTTTAAGGTAGTGCATTGGAATAGCACCGTTCCAAGAAGTTACTTACCATGTTTGGTTTTTGGTTGAGACAATAAAAAAAATAGGGAAGGGACTCTTTTGCTTGGCATGTCAAGATGGTACATTTCCTTGACATAGCCTATTTGTCCATTCCACCTTCTCAGATTAATCATCCTGGGGATGATTGGTAGGTCTACTGAGAAATACGTACCCACTTGAGCTTAGGATTGTAAAGTGCTTGTTAATGTTAAACTTGCCCACTTACATTCAAAAAAACAATTGTGACATCAAATTTTGTGTTTGATTTAAAGAAAAAGAACACATCAAAACAAACATTGAACAAGATGGTCAAACCACAAACCCTTTGAATTAGTGTATACTTGTGAAAGAAGCCCTATGTTTGTACTCCTTGAAAGGATTTATCCTTAAAGGTTTCTAAACATGTCAATTTTTATTTTCAGGCTGCATTGATCAAAGTAAACACTTTGGTAACTATGGCTTGGGTGTTGTGATTTCACAACTTGAGCTATAGACATTCAGGTCACATAAAGTTCATGCTTTTGAGTCGGTCCAGTGCTATTATATCATTTTCCATACTCAAGAACACAAAGAAAACATAAATAGAAGTTACAAACTGCCATTCCAAACTCACAATCTTTTTGCTGACATTTGGAAGATAAACTGAAGTTATAAGGTCATTTGTTCAAGCCAAACACTTGGAAAATCAGATTGGTCACAAAGTATCTCACCCATTATTCCCATACTACTTATTTGAGATCAAAATCCAACAAAACATTAGGATCATTCCTCCACTCAAAAATACTATGATATCAATAGCTACTTGGAACTCATAGATAGTTCAAGTATCTTTCCCACAACATATCCTCTAGACCAAGAAGTGGAATATCAAACCTAGTTCTTCAGCATTTTGATTTTTGAAAAGTAGCCACATTCCAAAACAACACTCAAGCCTTAGGGTTTTTGAGTTTCATAGCAAACCACCCCAAAATATCATCACACCTTATGACCATCTAGCAACCCACAACTCCAATTCAACAACTAGACCTTGTAGCACCTATTATTCAACCTAGTCTCATGCACATTGAAGGTTCCCAAACCGACATCATAAATAGTTTGAGAACCTTCATAGTTGAGAAAAATGAGACACCTCACCAATTTCTCACTGCATAAATCATCTTAAACAAAGAGGAAGAAAAATCAAACATAGTAGTCGGAAGACCCATATTGCTACCTCCTGTATGGCAATAGGTATTGAGTGACCTTATGATACAGTATTGAACACCATAATCACCTCACAACACCATCATACCTTATGACCATTTGGTGACCTACAACTCCCATTCAACAACCAGGCCTTACAAAACCAATCTTTCAACCATGTAACACACATATTGAAGGTGCCCAAACTGACATCATAAGCAATTTGAGAACTTTCATTTTTGAGAAAAATGAACACCCCACCAATTTCTCACCACATCTATCATCTTAGATGAAGAGGAAAAAAAGGCTTACCTAGTAGCTGAAAGACCTATATTACCACCTCTTGTGTGGCAATAAATATACATCCCTCATGCTTTTTGGCAAGCAAAAGATCCTGCCAATATTGGCATGGTGTGATGGTTTATAAGTGGCATTGTTGTTCTTGCCACCAAGGTTCAAACCCCGTTGGGGTGGTATTGTTGAATGGTTGTATCCGGTTCATAGCTCCGGTCAAAAGTGTTTACCCCTTGAATAAAAAAAAAGAAAAGCAAAAGATCCTTAGGCCTGGCAAGAGCAAGATCTTTAAATGGAAATCTATACTTAGGCTCTCAAAAAATCATCCTACAGAAAAGTTTTCCAAAGGTTTCTTCTCAAGGAGATATCGCAATCGTCAAAATTGGCTAGATCACTTCTATTATCACTTTGCACCAATAGGCCACGTCTTTTCCAAAGAATAGGAATAAAAAAACCAATCACAAAATCTTGGTAATTGTTTATGACAACCACAAGGTCACAACACAGAAAGAAAATTGAAGCAAACAAAACCAACACTAGCATCCCATCAAACAATACCATAAGCGATGAAAGTAGCCCTTAGGGCTATAGGCCAAGTGATCTTGAAACACCATAGAAGAGGCCTATGTATAGAAATAACTTCAATGAAGAGGAAATAAATTTCAAACAGAAGGAGGTAATTGAACAAAAGAACCAAGACCCAAACATAGTGGTTATAAAGGAGGTAGACACAAAGGAAGAAATAAATTAGGATGAATTGTTCAAACATTCTAACAACCCCAAGGTTCTTAAACTAATGGACAGGTTATTGAGAAAGGATCCAAACTCCTATTTCTTCAAGTTAGCACAAAGTGGTGCTAAATTACCGATGGATTTCAACATAGAAGCTCTCAAGGATGACAACCTTATTCCCTTAGGGGATAAATTGGTTGTAAGATAGATAACTGAACCTCTAGAAATGCCAAACATGCCACCTGTGTTCTCAAAAAATGATGGTCAACCCAAAGAAAACCCTTTATTCAAAAGACCAACTCAGGTTGAACAAGTAGCAGTAGCACAACTATATCAAGGAGGACCATCACAATATGAACCACCAAACAACAATCCTCCTCCCAGATAGTATATACCTCATAATACCTCAAACATTGAACCGTCCCAAAACATTCAATACCTTCAACAAGGCAGAACACATGGTCCCCCTCCCAATGGTCAATACCTTCAACAAGGTGGAACACAAGGTCCCCCTCTAAACAATCAGTATCACCAACAAGGTGGAACATATGGTCCCCTTCTGAACTAGCAATACCAGCCTCAAGGTGTGCCACAAAGCACCCTTTTCTAGTCAAATCATCAACAAGGTGTCCCACTAACGCATCAATAGGGTAACCTTTAGTTTAGTCCTGCCCAACAATAAGGTGTGCCATACAGCGCCCTTCCTCAATCAACCCATCAACAAGGTGTCCCAATAACAAATAAGCAAGGTAACCTTCAGTTTAGTCCTTCCCAACAGTAAGGTGTGCCATAGAGCGCCCTTCCTCAGTCGTCCTACCAACAAGGTGTCCTGATAACGCATCAACAATTTAACCTTCAGTTTAGTCCTACCTAGCAGCAAGGTGTGCCACAAAGCGCCCTTCCTCAGTCATCCTACCAACAAGGTGTCTCGATAATGCATCAATAGGGTAACCTTCAATTTAGTCCTGCCCAACAATAAGGTGTGCCACTGAGCCCCCTTCCTCAGTCATCCTACCAACAAGGTGTCCCGATAACGCATCAATAGGGTAACCTTCAGTTTATTCTTTCCCAACAACAAGGTGTGCCATAGAGCGCCCTTCTTCAATCATCCTACCAACAAGGTGTCCTGATAATGCATCAACAAGGTAACCTTCAATACACTTCATCTCAGCAACAAGGAGCTAACCCTCCTTACACCAGCAAGGACCTAACCCAATATACACCCAAAATAGTTACCAAGGTCTCATACCTTCACAATATCTGATATACGAACCAAACATGGTGAGACAACAAAGCTATTATACACAGAACTCGCAAACAAACGTGCCAAAAATAAACATGGAAATGAGGCTAGAGGTCGTCACCCAATAGGTAGCAGGCATGTAAGTTGAAAAACAAATGAAAACCTATACTATCCAAGAGATATGCCCATTCCCGTTCGATCAATCTATCAATACAATACCCTTTCCAAAGAATTTTGAAATACCTAGGTTTGACAACAAATACAAAGGAAGAGGGAACCCAGTAGAGCATATATGTGATTTCTATGTATCATGCATGGAAGTATGACACAATGACTCATACCTCATGAGACTATTTCCACGCAGCCTTGCGAGCCATGCTATGGAGTGGTTCACCCATTTGACACCAGCAGTCAAAACCTTGGATGAACTATCTAAAAAATTCATAAGTCACTTCTCCTTCAACATTGAATAAGATGTCACCATCACAAGCTTATCCACGATCAAAAAAAAATCAAGGAGAATCTTTTATCTTCTACCTACATCGATGGAGACACAAGGATAGTAAATGTAAATGACCCATTCTTGACAAGGAATTGGTGGACATATTCATTACCAATGTCTTACCGAAGATCAATTATCAGCTCACAATGTTATGTCTAGTAGACTTTGCGGAAACCATTGAGAAGGGATTGAATATTGAGATAGCCCTCATTGCAAGAGGTGCCTCAAAAAAAAAATCTCAAAAGACAGTTTGTCTAGTTCAAATGAGAAACCTAGAGTCTGGGATAAAAACAAAAATGTCACAAATGATGGAGTGGTTGATGCTAGAACATTATGGCAGGCACATAACTCAGCTCAAAACAAACCACAAGTAACACAAACAAACTATGTTCCAAACAATGCACAAAATAACCAAAATACCTATTCCAAGAACAATTAGGTTGTGAACCCACAAATGAATCAGGGAGGACAACAGAGGTAGTATGATCAACCAAGAAGGAAATTCACAGTATTAGGTGAGTCACTAGAAATATTCATGCACAAACTAGTACAACAAAACCTCCTCAAATCTAATGATCGTCCAAACTATGAGGAACCTAGTTTCAAAACACTGTGGTATAATGAGAAAGACTTGTGTGACTTCCATATGATCAAAGGACACACCACAAACAATTGCATAAGACTCAAGCACCTTATCCAAGATTTAATAGACAAAGGGGAGGTAGATGTCGAACATTGTCCTAGGAATAAGGACCTACAAATATACTCAAACCCAATCCCGAACCATGACAAAGGAAAGAAACAAGAATACCATAACGCCAATTACACATATGGGGACACAGTGTTAGGAACACTCTCACAAGTTGATGACAATAGGGAAAATGTAGTGACTCTACAAGGTGGAGACAATAATTGTAATGTAACCACCCGTCGAGGAAGAGTTACAATTCAAGGAGCCCCACCCAAACCTGCAATCAAGTCACCAAATGACTACAATATTGTAGAACAATTAAATAAAACACCTGCCCTAATCTCAATCTTGGAGTTTTTAAAACTATCACCTGCCCATATGGAAATACTTGAAAAGGAATTGGAAACAACAGTCCCTAATGACCTTAATCTTAGTCAGTTCCAAGCTATGGTTGGTAAAATCACACAAAGTAACTATTTAATCTTTTCTGAGAAAGATCTACCCCAAAGAACATTCCATAACCAAGCCCTCTACATAGAGGTTTGTGCTATTAAAACCATGGTCAAATGGGTACTAATAGATAATGGTGCAGATTTAAACATCTGTACCTTAAAAGTTGTAAAACAGTTGGGGTATTCTGATGATGTGATTGACAAAGGAAAGAGTATCACAATAATAGCCTACAATGACCTAGAAAGAAATTCAGAGGGAACAGTCAGGTTACCAGTACATATAGGGTCATCCCTAATAGAAACCACATGTTAAGTACTGGACCTTGAGTTGTCATAAAACCTCCTCCTGGGACACCCTTGGATCCATGCATTACAAGCAGTCCCTTCCACTTTTCATCAATGCCTAAAGTTTCTCCATGAAGGAAAAGAGGTAACACTATATGTCGATCTTGAACCTTTTTATTTCTATGCCAAATTAGAGGAGAAATACAATAAAATCTAGTGTGCACCTAGCAACGACATAACATTCCACTCCTTTTCTTATGTTCACCCTTCAACACTTCCATCCACCTCAACCAAGAACACCTCAAGTGGCCAACCAAAAATGGAAGCCAAGATTTAGGTACTTGACAAGGGTAATGGGAATTACTATTTCATCCAAGCATTTTGAATTGGCATGCTTCCGCCAACACCCAGAGTATATGGAGTTCCAAAAGAGATAAAGATAGTGCAAATGATTTCCAAGCCCACTATCTTCACTAGGTGGGGAGATATGCAAGATGAAGAAATATTTGAGGACTTTTCATCTATGATCTACAAGGAGGACCAAGAAGAACCAAAAAAGCCGCAACCCATTTTAATTGATCCTACTAATAGAGGTTACCAATTAGTTAAACAGATGGGATATAATGGAAAGGGTGGCCTAGGGCTACACAAATAAGGTCGGTCATAGCCTATTATAATAGAACAAAGGAAGAAGAATATGGGGCTAGGTTATAAAACAAAGGATGTGGTTATTCCAAAAATTAGACGAACCTCTTGGAAGAAGCGAGAAACTTTTGCTAGCATTAAGGCGTTGGATACCTATCATACCTTAGACAATGATTTACCCGTTGAAGACTTATTTGATAACTTTAGAATTGAAAGGTTCCCTCTCCAACATATTCAAACCATTCCCAACATCTACTACAATTCTGGTACAAACTCTAATGAATACGAATGGGATTCTCCTTCCTTCATCACGTGATATGATTCTCCCACTTCTAGCAATGACACCCTAGACACTCAGTGGGAAAAAGACACTCAAGCCATATTGACCCTTTCATCCACTTCCATAGGCTTTGCAAATCAAGATGATAAACTCACACTCCACTACACATAACTCATAGATTGGGATCAACAACAACATACACCTGTTTTGGATCAGTTCTAGAATGATGAGGCAATTGCGAAGTTCATGGGGCTTCGAACAGACATACCAATAGGAGACCACAAAGCAAGATTCATCATGGAACTTGAACAAGAGGCATACTTTGGTGGAGAAATTGAATCTTCCAGTTACAAAAATGAAAGAAAGAACATAAAAATATGGTCCCCTAGAGAAAACCACCTTGTGGCTCTATCGGATCCAAAAAAGAGAAATAAAGGATGCCTCTGAAGGTGAAAACCTCTCGAAGGCACCCGAGGATGGAAGATTCAATCTCCCCATATCAAAATATCAAGAAAGATCCATAGTGCTAGTAGAAGAAGCAAAACCCATAAATGTTGGCATAGTAGAGGACCCAAACATAACCTACCATGTTGCATCACTAGACCTAGAAGAAAAGGACAACTTCATAGCTTTCATCAATTCCTAGAAGGTAAACTTTGCATGGACCTATGCTGACATGTCTAAACTAGATCCAACATTAGTGGTACATTATCTAGCTGCAATCCTTGGAGCAAATACTATCAAACAAAAACTCAAAAAAATGCATCCACAAATAGCATTATTGGTAAAGGTAGAGCTAAAGAAACTACTAGATGTGGGTTTCATCAGACCCATTGACTATAAGCAATGGATATCAATTCTAGTACCAGTGTCCAAACCTACTGGGGGCATAAGAATATGCACAAACTTCATATAAACTTGAACAAAGCTTGTCCAAAGGATGACTTTCCATTGCCAAGTATCGACATGATTGTAGATCTAACAATAGGGCATGAGATGTTATCCTTAATGGATGGTTTCTCCAGATACAACCAAATAAAGATCTCTCCAAATGACCAACACAAAACAACATTTACTTGTGCTTGGGGAAAATTTTGTTGGAATGTAATGCCCTTTGGTCTAAAGAATGCAGGAGAGACATGTCAAAGCACAATGATGACAATATTTCATGATATATGATACACATAATCATGGAGGACTATGTGGACAACATTCTAGAAAAATCAGTCAAAAGAGAAAACCACTTGAAAAACCTAGCCAAGGTATTTGATCATCTTAAACAATACAATCTGAGACTCAATCCTAAGAAAGGTGTATTCGGGGTAACATCTGGAAAACTATTGGGGTACATAGTATCAAGAATATGGATTGAAGTAGATCCGATCTAACCAAAGTAAAAGCAATAATGGAGATGCCTCTGCCTAAGACACTAAAACAGTTGAGAAGCCTACAAGGGAAGCTGCAATCCATCAAGAGATTTATCGCACAATTGGTGGAAAAATTTCACCCTTTCACTCATCTCCCACACAAGGATATCACCTTCAAGTGGGATGGGAGATGTGATCAAGCATTCCAACAAGTCAAGGAGTACCTACTTACTCCTCCTATACTCATGCTACCTATCCCAAAAAAGGAAATGATACTTTACATGTCTACCACACAAGTAGCACTGGGAGCTCTCTTGGCCCAGCTAGATGATAACAATAAAGAAAGGGCAGTCTACTATATCAGTAGAACATTAATGGGCTATGAACTAAACTACTCGTCCATTAAAAGAGTGTCTCAATCGTGTTTTCAACACAAAAGCTAAGACACTACATCCTGAATAGAAAGGTCAAGCTGATTTCTAAGATAGACCCACTCAAGTACTTACTAGCAAAGGTATCCCTAACAAGCCGAATAGCCAAATGGGTAATGATCCTAAGTGAGTTTGATATAGAGTATGTGGATAGGAGAGATATCAAGGGATAGATTATAGCAAACCAGCTGGCCGAAGCACCCTTAGATGATCATAAACCTCCCATAGTGGACTTTCTAGATGAGAGTATCTTGATGACAAAATAGATAGACCAATGGACTCTATACTTTGACGGGTCCCATACACAACATAGATCTAGAGCCGGTATTTTATTTTTCATACCACAAGGAGATAGTATACTCAAGGCCTACAGGATTGCATTCACATGCACGAACAACATCTTAGAATATTAAGCTCTTATCATAGGGTTAAAAATGGCTATTGAATGGAGAATAAAAGACCTACATGTCTTCGAAAACTCTCAGCTAGTGATCAGACAAGTGAATGATGAGTACCAGATAAAAGATGAAAAATTGTTTCCATATAAAAGAATGTTGGATAGCTTTAAGGAATACTTCATTAGAATAAATTTTGAGAAAATTCCTCAAATAAATAACAAAACTACCGATGCAATGGCAACAATAAGCTCACTACTTGATATTCCACAAAACATGCCTAAATATGAGCTCCTCATGGAACAATTGTTGGTACCAACATTCAACATCCCAGAATCAGAATTGGTATGTGTTGTTGTTGGTTCTAACTCCCCATGGTACCAAGATACCTTTGACTACATATAGCATGGTACCATACCCATTGACTTAATGACCACCCAAAAGAAAACCTTCACCCATAGAACTTCCCATTTTACCATCCTAGGAGATACCCTATACCATCGTATTCTAGATGGTATGTTACTTCAATGCCTTGATACAAAAGAAGCACAAACAACCTTATAAGAGGTTCATGAAGGTATTTTCGGATCCCACTCTGGCGGGCTTAACCTAGTCCAAAAACTGCTCAGAATAGGATACTATTGGCCCTCCATGGAACAAGAATGCATACAGTATTCTAGAATGTGTCGAAAATGTCAGCAACACAATGACCTGGTTTATGCACCAGCATAGGAATTGAGACCTATAACCACACCATGGCCTTTCTCACAATGGAGATTAGACCTAGTAGACAAGATATCACTCGCTTCATCCAACAGGCATAAATTCATTATCACAGCAACAAATAACTTCACTAAATGGGTAGAGGCAATTCCATTGACCTATATCACTAGCAAAAATATATCAAAATTCATTTTGAATTATCT
The DNA here is from genome assembly GCA_007258455.2 of Sequoia sempervirens. Lineage (NCBI taxonomy): Eukaryota > Viridiplantae > Streptophyta > Pinopsida > Cupressales > Cupressaceae > Sequoia > Sequoia sempervirens. The sequence continues at coordinate 136,708 of VDFB02252509.1, forward strand.
CATCTATAGGTATGGGATTCCCCAAACAATAATAATAGACAATAGAAACCCATTCAAAAATCAGGATGTCCAAGAGCTCTGTTCCCAATTTTCTATCCACCATCGATTCTCCATGCCCTATTAACCCCAAGGAAACGGTTAGGCTGAGGCATCTAACAAAACCATATTGAAAATACTCAAAAGACTATTAATGAAGCCAGTTGTGATTGATATTTGTAGCTAAATTTAGCCTTATGGGCTTATCGAACTAGCATTCGCACACCTACTGGCGCCACACCATTTTCCTTGGTCTACAGATCAAAAGTCATCTTGCATATTGAGGTCGAAAATCCCTTCATTGTGAGTTTCACTAAAAGGCATGGTTAGCAATGAAGAATACAGGGTATCCAGGATGAATGAATTAGAACTCCTAGATGAAAGACGTTTGAGCGTGTTAAACCATCTGTAGGTTTATCAGAATTGACTCAAACAAAACTATGACAAAAGGATCAAGAACAATAATTTTCAAGTTGGTGAATTAGTCCTCAAAGAGAATCAAAAAGTACAACTAAATTAGGATGGCAAAGGCAAATTTGAACCCAACTGGTTAGGCTTGTTTGTCATCATAGCAAGCTATGACTTGGGGCATATCAATTAGCTACTCCTGAAGGAGAACCTTTAGACAAACCGTTGAACAACAGCCACCTCAAGAAGTTCTACACATGAAGCATGTCAGAATACCCCAGGCAAAAGGGTAAAAATCCAAAAAAAATATTTAAAAAAAAAGAATAAAAAAATACAAAAAAATCAAAAAGAAAATAAATAGTAAAGATAAATAAAATGTTCTCTAAGTGAAAACCACTTTGTGGCACTCTTAGAATAGGTACCGTAGTGAAAACCTAGCAAACAGTCACTATATTTGAATAAAACTTGCATCATTATCTATCGGTACTATCCACGCCACACACCCATTCATTTCATAATAAAAGAGGGTATCCAACCATGGCTTGTCACTGATTAAGGAAAGTCATCTTGTCTACAACTGGGGGCAATTTCAAAAAGCTGGTCATGGATTAGATCTTTGAGGATTCTATCATAAAACATTCAAAACGACAAAAACATCAAAAACATCAAAATAGAAAAAAGACAAAAACATTTAGAAAACCACAAAATAAAAAAAATTATTTTGAAAACATAAAAAAAAAACAATATTGTGGGGTTATTCCTTCACTCAAACAGTCTAAGATATCAACATTTGTTTGAACCTCACAGGTAGTTCAATTAGATTTCCTACAACATATCCTCCAGACACAAAAGTGGAATATCAATCTAGATTATCAATGTTGTGTACCCAAAAATAGTTTATGCTTTGAGTCAAATGATCAAACTACATGGTCTCTGTGTGTACAATGTAGGCAAGGCTTATTAGCCCCTGAGACCCTAGGTCAGTCCCCTTAGGTTTTCAACATGCTTTATTTCAACTTCGTCAAAAATTCAAAATAAAAAAAGATAGTCAAAAATTTCAAAATCCAAAAAGACGGTCAAAAAATTCAAAATCCAAAAAGATAGTCAAAAAATTCAAAATCCAAAAAGACAGTCAAAAAATTCAAAATCCAAAAAATCAAAAATAGAAAATCCAAAAACATTCACAAAAAAAAAAATTCAAAAACATTCAAAACAAACCAAGTGAACTACGAGCCTTTGCGTGTACAACATAGGTAAGGCTTATCTTTGATGAGCCCCTAAGGCCCTAGGTTAGTCCCCTAAAAAATGTCAAAAACAACATCATAAAACTTAGAAAAATCAAAAAGACCCATGTCTGCCATCACAATTTGCAATAAGACCATCCAAAATAAACAGATCGTCACACTCACCCTTTGACAAAACAAACAAAAAAAGCAAAGCAAGCATCAACATTTGGAACCTTCAAGCAAACAATCACAAAAGAATTTGATTGCAAAACAAACTAAAACAAATCCAAGTATCAAATACATATCTTTTTGACAAGACCCAACAACATCTTGAGATATGTCTTAACGGATCCATTCCTACGATAGATAGGATCAACATTGGATAAATAGACCCACCCCAAACAGATATGGCAAGTGATATAACAACATTGTTTTATCTTTTTGTTATCTTATTTTTGTGATTTACATTATTGACTCATTCCCAAAATCTCTCGAGGATGTCCATAAGGATTTAGAGAAGAAGGAATGGGGGCAATTGAGCGTCATTTCGATTTGTTGTTTGTGGATAGTCTTGTTATACTACCATGGTGAATACTTGCTTTGTTTTGTTGTGTGGAAGTCGTCTTTGGAACATTTCGTGTAACAGTGACATGTTAGGTTCTTAATACCTCTTGTGTTACTGGTCTGGCATGTTTTTAAAGCTTCTCACCCATACACTCTAACAGGGTTTATGTATGTTTGGTATGAGTAAGAATACTCCTTGTTTGTAGAGTCAAAGTCCATGCAATAGATACAAAGTCACCTTGGTCATTAATACCCTGGTGCATTGTATATGTTTGCTACATCAAAAAGGATTGTTCAAACTACAAAGTCTCTAAAGCAAATCAAAAGCAATTCATCAACTACTAATTAACATCATATTTCTATCTATCATAAATATTCTTCTAAATTAACATCACATCTCTATCCTCATCAATATTTCCTCTAATTAACATCATTTTTCTATCAAATCATCAACTGAGTGAAATCAATATGGCAATATCATTAGTACCATGCTACATCCACAGTATCAGAAACATATGTCATGATGATAATAAACCAATAAAAAAACATCAAGTATGGGGCATTCATTCATATCAACATCATATAAACATGCATTGTCATATGAGCATAAAATGAGAATGAATCGAAGAAGGTATATATCATATATATCATCATCAAAAAAGAGAGTACATCATTAGTGTGATAGGATATACAAAATCATAATATCTATACGAGGCCTCAGCTGGGCTAATGAATATAGGCATACAAAATACATGTCTACAAAATGCCTCTAGGCAATGAACAACATGAAGGTCAAGTACAAAAGTAAGACCCCAACAGGAAGGATAGAAACCCTAATTTCATCTAGGAAACCCTAATTTCTACTTGGGGAAACTTCCTACTTTCAAAATAGAAGCTCAGAGAAACATCAGAATGAGAAACGAAGGACCTATAAACTTGATTTTGCAACCTAAACACATCGAAACAGAAATAGAAAAAAGTTGTGAGCCTGACCTCAAAACTTGAAATTTTTGGTCAACCTCTCAAGGGGGCAACATAGAGTCCTACCATCATTCCACAAAACATCAGGGCACAGTGGGGCATAATTTTTTTTCAAAAAACTTGATCTTAAAAACAAAATCTTTGAAACAAAGCAACCAATACTTTGTATCAAAGAGGGGTAAAATGTAGACATATAAAATTGACTTAACACCTATCACAACTTGCAATGTCTCAAAACAACTCTGAATCAACTTGCAATGTCTCGAAACGACTCTGAATCAACTTGGAACGACTTGAATCAGGAACGACTCTAAATCAACTCAGAACGTCTCAAAATCAACTCAAAACATCTCTAAAACGTCTCAGAACATCTCTAAAACATCTCAAATCATCTCAAAATCATCCCATGACATCTCACAATGCATCAAATGGCATCAAATGACATAGAACAACATCAAACGACATCAAACAACATCAAACGACATCAATGACATCGAACAACATCGAATGACATTTGAAACCCTGATTTCCTCTATTAATTGAATAATACAACATTATTTAATTAATTCACTTTTTCATCATTCTTGAAAAATTAAATAAATATCGTTTATTTAATAAAGTCTTGAAAACCCTAATTCTACTATTAATCGAATAATACAATGTTATTTGAGTAATTCACGTTTCATCGTTTCGACCAATTAAATAAATTACATTTATTTAATAAATTTCTAATCTAATCTTACTTCATCCTAATTAGTCAAACACCATTAATTATTTGATTACATCACTAATTCACCTTATTCCTTAAAATTGATTAAATTATTAAATCATAATAATTTAATTATCACACTTTCCCTCCAAAATTTGAATAATCAAATCAAACTATTCAAATCAATTATCAAAAATCAAATCAAACTAATGCAGCTCTATTTGCAAAAGTCAAAGTTGATTTGCACGTTCAACACAAAAAGGAATTAATTAATTAATTAATTAATATTCCTCACTCACTTTTTGATTGAGAAAATCATGGATTGCTAACTAAGTAATCTAATTTTGATAACTCAACCATCTAATTCCTAACTAAACCCTAACTGATCAATCAATTGCTAACTCAATCAATCTAAAACCCTAACTACCAATCTATTCTTCAATCACCCTAATTGTGCAACCAACTTTGCACAATCTTCTCATGTCTAAATCCTCTCAACACATGTTGACCGTTGATCTAGATATTCTCCAACATGATCCTAGCCATTGATTCAAAATCTCATTTCCTATATAACAAACTCCTCTCCTCAAAAATAAGGATCGAAGAATCAACATACCTTATACAACGAAGTGTTGTCTAGATCATCCTTGAGAGAGCTTCATTCCTTCCTTTGATCAACCAAGCATTCATCCACACTTTGCACACGAACTTTGGAGGCTTCACTGTGATAAGAGCAATCCAACATCAAGCGAATACACTCTGCTACTAGATGGTGAAACTGTCTTTTGCTTTCATTTCATTTGGTAATCAGTAGGTTCCTTATTATGTTTGCAATAGTATAGCTTAATGTCGTATGTGTAGGATTTTTAGATTTTACATTTGTGCATTTGACTATAGATTAGATTCCTTTGTCAAATTGCATTCTTGTTCATCTTGAATTCGAATCTAACATCCTTTTTCCCCTCACACAAAAGCATATTATATACTATATATGTGAAGTGCTTGAAATACTATATAAGTGCTTAGGCTATGTTTGAGCACATGAGTGCATACATATAAGTGCTTGAAGTAATGAATATAGTGCTTCCTATAAAAAAAGTATGTTGTCGAGTATTAAACACATGAGTAGGTGAAGAGATAAACCACAAAGCTTTTAAATGGTGGAATAGTGCTCTGAAAGCACATAGAATAGTGAAAACAAAGGATGAGTGAGCATGCTATGCGTAGAATAGCATAAAAGGATTTGAAGTTGATATCATAGATTACTTGGGGACCGATTTATTAAACTAAATCAAAGTTGAAGTTTGGAAAAATGTGACTATATTCTTAGTTGTTTTTAACTCTCGCTACCCACGTATGAAGAGTTTGTGATCTACAAAATATGCACAACCATAAATTCAATATTTAAGAAGAGAATAATTCGACACCTTGTTATCAGGGAAACAATGGACTTGGTAAAATGTATTGGCATGATACTTAACAATCGATCAAACAGTTGTATAAGCATGGAAAACATATCAATGACTTTGTCTAAACTGATTTAATGAGTGAATCAACACTTAGCATGACTTAGTTGATACTTTAGCTTGATGGCACACTTTTGTTATTGACTATTTCTCTGAAAGAGGAAACCGCTCCATCTATGAGAGAACATAATAATTCTTGGTGCCACCTTTGAATCCTTTAACCTATAGAAGTTTATTTTGTGATACAAATCAAATTCTATCACATGGAGATTTGAATTGGTCTCTATTTTTTGTCGAATATGAAGGTCGGTCTGTAGTTGTTTGAGTTGAGTTTATGCTTTCATATTTTCCACCTTTAGCAAAATTAGATGTGTTGTTGTGCATGCAATTTTCTATCATTATACATGCCTAATTTGTAGGCGCTATGATCTCCAGGTTGCTGTATAAATAGAGGATAAAGTTCATTAGATGGGATGCATTCTTCTATGCATATTTCTTGTGCAAAAGTCTGCATTTTGTATACATTATGTCTGCAATATTCTGCCAATAACAATGAGTGAGAGTCTTGAGTTTTAGAGTGAGATTATTATTATTTTGAGAGGAGAATTTTCCAACTTGAGAGAAAGAGGTTATTGAGTCATTGTTGAAGGATCAATACCAAGCTAGTTGCTGATTTGGGAGTACTATGACTATAGCTAGTTAGTTGGAAGCTTATCTCATGCATGAGGATATTCTCCCCTTGTTTATATTAGTGTTGAATGATTTACTTCTTGTTTGATTGAAGTCTATTATTATTACAAACATTTAGAGAAAAGCATTATTTACTTAGAAAGAAAAGTAGAACCTACATATATTGCTTGTGAAATGCTTGTAATTACTCCATAATAGGATGATTATGTTTATCATAAGTATTGCATACTAGATATGAATAAACATGGGAAGCATAAGGCTTATTCATAGCTTTAAACCCTTTTTAGTCAAAGAGGTGATACTCTTGAATGGATTCCTCTATTTTTATGCTAATTCTTTGATAGAGACCATGCACTATGATTGTATTTACTCCATGATAGGAGGGTTATTTGTTATAGGTATTGTCATTATGCTAGATATGACCAAATGTAGACAAGCTTAAGGAACACTTATAGCTAGATATTTAATTATGTTAGATGGCTAGTAGGTTACTCCTAGGATTGTTATCTAGTGAAGGGAGGGAACTAATAGGTTACTCCTGGGATTGTTATCTGGTGAAGGGAGGGAACTAGTAGGTTAATCTTGGGAATGTTGTCCAGTGAAGGGAAGGAACTAGTACTTTTCTTTATGAGTTGAGTTTCCTTAGGTTGTTAAAGAGATAGGTTATCTTGTGGAGTAGCTTGCCCATGGAGAGGGATTTCCTAAGCATAGATATTATGGCCTTAAGTCAAAACCAGCTTGCTATAGTGTAAGTGAATTGTAGACAATCACTCAAAGTACTAAGTGAGAATACTTTGGCCAAAATAGTGTGATTGTCGAGGCTCCACTGAAGAGGTGTGAATTCTCGAGACTCCACTCTCAGTTCACCATGTCCATTTAAATGCATGAAGGATACCTAGAATAGGTTATAAATCCTATTCATGTAGGGCACAACACTAAGCTCAAAGTGGTATGTCGTACAGGGTTACCCAACCAATACCTTCGTTAAAGGGTAGGGCCATCTATCATTGATAGATGTGCGGGGGACCGCATATGAGTTTGTGGTTGGTGGAAAAGCGCTTGAGTGATGATTCTCCTCCTTAGCAGGTGACAAAATACCAAGGTTTTGAAAGATGGATTCCTGGACCATCTATATCTTATGCTCTGAAGCTCGGTGGAGTTGTGTTTGTAATTGTGTACATTCTTGCAATATTGTAATTTTTGAAATTATTATATTCGAATTGAATCTCTATTGAATATTGTCTGGCATATTTTTTCAATATGAAATCTAAGTTATTGGAAGATTTGTATAATTACTTTGGATTTTCAATGTCAAATTGGAGTTGTGTTATTTCAATTAAGCATGTAATTTACATTATTGGAAGAAATTTTTTTATTGTTATGTCATGGTATCATGTTCTATTCACTTGAGGTGAAAACATTGAAAATTTTACTATGAAGAACAACGAGGTTGTTTCATGTGGTATCAAAGCTACGAGGTTCAGCACTAGAACCTATAAGCTCATTACATAAGTGTTAAGTAAACCTTATCGAAAGATAATGGGTGAAGAGTCGTCCTTGGAGTTGAGAACTCCTAAACCAACTTTTTATTATATCCCCTTGGATTGCAGAAGATTATGCAATCGGGTTATGTAGGAAGGTTAGGAAGTATAGCTAATATATACCTTCATCCTATGGATTGATATAAAACTCTGAGGGATAAAGAAGATTGAGAGACTCTCCCTTATTGATAGCAACATATAGCTTCAAAGATTCAAGGATTCTTGGATTTAGGAAGAATACTATGAGTCTGTGAGTATTCATTATTGGCATAAGGATCGAAGTAGAAATTCAACGAAGGAGGTATCAAAGAGGTTGGAGAATTCTTGACTTGAATCTAATTTTTGAGCAAGGTTACTGACTTGTAAGAAAGAATATGGTACCTTACGAATAAGGGAAAAGACTAGAATGGTCAGAAAGAAGTAATCAAAAAAATGGATATGTTTCCACCAACCAAAATTGATGAGAAAAATTTGGATTTTTGATTGAGATGAGAAAAAGAAACCAAGTAATCTTAGAGTATTTAAGGTCACAATGTACCAAGAGTTGGGACAAAGTCACTTGGAAAGGAGATTGTGAGAAAGAATCCTGAAAAAAGTAAGTCGTGTTGATCTAACAAAAGTTTTTGTTAGTACATAGATAGGTTGAGTATAAGTCGAACTCACCGACGTGTTGAAAAAAACCAACATACATTAGAGGTTCCAAAAGGAAATGGAATACAGTATGACACTATGTGTCAAATCAATAGAAGTTGTTAGGAAAACAACACTCTAAGTTGAAAGTTACATCAACAAAAGAGGCTTAAAGAGTATAGATACTCCAAAAAGAGAATATTGGAAAGAGAATAACAACAAAATTTAGCTTGTAAAGTTGTTGATTATTCATTAGATCTCCTATTGGATGATCCAAAATTTTGAATCTATGAGATAGAAATCAATGAAGAATCTAACTTTGGGAAAAAAGTATATTCAAGGTATGTCATTAAGGCAAGAAAAAGGAAATAGAAAGCCAACAACAAGGAATGTTAAATAATTTCATGAAAGCAAAATGTTTGCTAGGGGTTCAAACTTCTAGTTGAATGAATGTTGTGAAAACACTAAAGGGGGGAAGGAAGAGAGTGGATTGACTCGAATTAAGTACCCCACCCAACAAAAAGCATGGATATGTTTTCAATTTAAAAGAACTTTGACTTCTTAGTAATTCATGATGTCAATAAAGTCATGTACTTCATGACCACAAGGATAAGGTATTGGAATTTTTGGAGAAAAATAGTGGAAAGGTCAAGAGTTGTGACCTATTATCACACCATACCTTGCATAAATATTGATTTAGAATCAATTTCTATTATCTTTGATGCCTTAGAAAAAGATAGGTAGATAATTTGGTCATGGAATGGAAGATCATTTCCTATGGGAATGGCAAGGGAAGATCTAGATTACTCATGATATGTAAGAAAGTGTCCTACAACTGCTATTGCCTTATGGGGAATAGTTGTTGTTGACCTATTCTTAGATAATTAGACTATGTGTATAGTGTAAGACATGTCAATGTCAAGAAACAACTTAGCATTATTATCTAACTATGATAGAAAACCTTGGGGATGATAAGGTTTAGCTATAAATCCATAGAAAAGGTATATAAGATATGATGTGACATTATGTGAACCATATCAAATATCTTTACTAGAATGATCAATTAATCATATTGAATACTCAAATGAAACCCTAGGTTTAGAATAACCTAATTGGGATGAGAAGTTCATTTGAATAAAGAGAGAAACCTTAGGTTAAGTTTTACCTATTGGATTGGAATATGTACTGAACTACTCATTAACACCTATAGGTTGGGAATAACTTATTTGGTTGAGTTGTACATTTGGTCTTGATTGGAACATATAGGGTTAGAGTAACCTATATAATCAGACTAGTCGTTGGTTGATGACTTAATCTAAAGTTTTGGGTATATTGAGATTAAGACTCACCTATGTGATTAAGTAAATCACTTGAGCTAACAAGAAACGTTCATGTTTGGTAATTAGGTATGCAATTAAATTTGATATCTTCTAGGAACCAACATGAGTTAACAAGGATTAATACCCAAAATTAGTACCAATTCTTATCAGGAAAATTAGGTTGAGTTGAAAGATGGATTACATCTTGGAAAATAATATGAGGATAGAAGAAATCCATGGTATGGATATCCTGAGATAAATGGGATTTATCTCCACAAAACCCCTAACCATTATTACTTGGGAAGTAAATGTAGAATGAGACCACAAAATAGGTTTTCACTTAGTCAAAGAATAGACTATTATGGATATAAAAAGAGCCTATGTACCAAAAATTTTGGAGAATTAAGGGTTGGAATGAGAAAGTTGATATCAGAGATTGGACATTGGAGGGACAAAGTTATTTGTCAGCTAAGGAACCACTTTAAACCTATAAAAGATGGAGTAAGAGGCTGCACAAAATGTGGTAGGATAATATCTAGTGTGCCAAAAAATAAAGACAAGATGTCATCATTGGTAGGACATGTGTACTCTCTTGAGATTCCAGAGGGGTAGTGGTAGAATGCAAGATAGTTTAACCTATCTATGTCAGCAGAATTGACATAATGTTGTGGTGGAAAAACTCACCAAGGTAACCAATGTAGCTGGAAGACCTAACTTATGGGATTTTGGTCCTAAATAATATATTGACTGACGTAATTGCTTAGTATTCTTGAGAAGGTTGTCTCACTTGTGAACAAGTAAAATAATGATAAGTTTGTATGGACCAAGATCATACTACGAGACATTCAAGTGAACAAATGCACACAAAATATTATTGTAGCCAAATAGGCAAAAGAGGAAAACCAAATCTTGAATGATTTGTTGAGTACTTATAAACTTCTAACATCAAGGTTTGATCCATTAAACAGAAAGGAAGGTTGGAAACTCTATTAGGCTGAAATAGGATAGGGAATAGGGTTAGCCTTAGACTTGATAGTTTGTCAAAAAGGAGTAATATATTGAAGAGATCGATGAAACTTTGTCGATACAAAGCTTAAGTATGAAGCAGCATCGAAATTGACAGATGTCCAAGAGAAATGTTGTGCTCAAGACAGACAAGTGGTCAAGAGCATTACTTTTGGCTAAAGTAAATAGATTAGTAAGAGATAGGAAAACTCGGCTTCTAAATTATCTAAAGGTGTACATACCAAAGGGAAGGATGGGATCCATGGTGCAGTGCACAATGCATCGGCATTCCTTTTCAATTTGGATTATACTAAGGATAAATTCATGAGCCAATGAGAACATGCTTTCTAGTCACTATAGTATAGGTGTCATGTGTTATTCAGATATTATTGTACATGGGATGTACATATGAAATATTTTGAATACAACACATAAGCTCTTGAGAGAGTAAGTATGTGGGAGGCATACAAGTTTTCCTTATGTGATAGCAAGAACATTTGATGCAAAGTCCAAGAGGGACAAGGTTGCAAGGAGTGGTGCTACATAGGATGAATGTTTTATAAATCTTACGTATTTTGAGAATGCTAAGTAAAACTTTATTTGAATTTATTTGTATGTTAAAGTGCTATAGATCATCGGGAACGATGATTCACAAGGGGGGAAGTATGTTACACCCCAATTGTGTAATTACTATTTACTATTACTATGTAGGGTAAAATGTGAATGTAATGAGAATTCAATGGATGAATAAATTGTGTGTGCACTTTGTTATCACTACCTTATAAATGAATGACATCTCATTTAATTTTATATGAAGGAATGCATTTATGTGATTGAATGACTATTGTGTTGATATTCTAACTATGGAGATGTATTATGTGTAATGCATATTTTGTTGAATAGTTGACTACCTTGGACATGTTTTGAGAATGTGGATGCAGGTATATGTTCATTCCTCCTGGCGGAGGGGAAGTATCACTCGGGAGAAGATCTTGGTTGGGTAACCAGTAACATAACCTATCTGAGCTTACACACACCACAATAGAATAATTGAGTCGATTTATCATGTTGAGAATAGGTAGGTCATCCTTAGTTTGAAGAGTCAGCATTAGTAAGGATCTTGTTTGCTATTGAGTGCATTATTGGGTGATGTTATCTGTTTGAGCTAGTGAGTCCTTCCTCATGTTATTGTGCTTGTTTGTGTGGTTGAATGAGTATTAGGATATATGCATATATATGCATATGTTGACATACACATGCAATGGATGTAATGGGACGTCCATACGAGTATGAAAACATATGTATAGAGATGCATATATGTGTATATAGATGAGTGATATGATGCCATAGTCGCATAGGTCATGGTCATTTGGATGTTGAATGGATCATTTGACTGTCATGTTGATAAATAATATATAAATATATGTTTGTATATATGTAAATACACACATAAGCGTAAATGCTTAATAGAGGAGTAATATATATATATTATTACTATGTGATTGCTATCTTGTGTTATTTTGTATATCAAATGAATCATTTAACTATCATGTTGTCATAGAATATATATATGTTTATACACACACACATATATATATATATACATATACATACATAAGCATTAACGCTTATTTGAGAAGTATATATATATATATATATGTATACAAGCATATTGTTCAAAGAGAATGATATTTTGGATATATGTGTTCTAGATAGTGAATGATGTAAGTAAACCATCTAAAGCCAAGTAAATGTATATCATACATTCAATTATCAAATGTTGCTTGGCAAAGTAATTATATATGCTTGTAAATATATATATATATGTATAATATAATATAAGAATATATATTATAGTATATATAGTATAAATTGTATATATCTTTTTACAAATCGCAAAATATACATATACCTTGAAATACATAAAACACATGAATATGGTAAGTGCATATAGAAGAGTTTGATTATATATATAAATATATATATGAAAGCATATTATACACTATATATGTGAAGAATTTTAAATATTGTATAGGTGCTTAGGCTATGTTTGAGCGCATGAGTGCATACATATAAGCGCTTGACGTAATGAATATAGTGTTGCCTATAAAAAAAGTTTGTTGTTGAGTATTAAACACATTAGTAGGTGAAGAGATAAACAACAAAGCTTTTAAATGGTGGAATAGTGTTGTGAATGCACATAAAATAGTGAAAACAAAGGCTGAGTGAGCATGCTACGCGTAGAATAGCATAAAAGGATTTGAAGTCGATTATCATAGATTACTTGGGGACTGATTTATTAAACTAAATCAAGGCCAAAGTTTGGAAAAATGTGACTGTATGCTTAGCCGCTTTTTACTCTCACTGCCCACGTATGAAGAGTTTGTGATCTGCAAACTATGCACAACCATAAAGTCAATATTTAAGAAGAGAATAAGTAGACACCTTGTTATTAGGGAAACTATGGACTTGGTAAACTGTATTTCCATGATACTTAACAATCAATCAAACAGCTGTATAAGAATGGAAAACATATCGATGACTTTTTCTAAACCGATTTAATGAGTGAATCGACACTTAGCATGACTTAGTCGATACTTTAGCTTGATGGCACACTTTTGTTATTGATTGTTTCTCTGAAAGAGGAAACCACACCATCTATGAGAGAGCATAATAATGCTTGGTGCCACCTTTGAATCCTTTAACCTATAGTAGTCTATTTTCTGATACAAATCGAATTCTATCACATGGAGATTTGAATTGGTCTCTAATTGTTGTCGAATATGAAGGTCGATTTGTAGCTATTTGAGTTGAGTTTATGCTTTCATATTTGCCACCTCTAGCAGAATTAGATGTGCTATTGTGAATGCAATTTTTTGTCATTATACATGCTAATCTATAGGCTATATGATCTCCAGTTTGTTGTATAAATAGAGGAGAAAGTTCATTAGATGGGACACATTCTTCTATGCATATTTCTTGTACAAAAGTCTCTACATTTTGTTTACATTTTGTCTACAATATTCTTCCAATAACAATGAGTGAGAGTCTTGATTTTTAGAGTGAGATTATAATTATTTTGAGAGGAGAATTTTCCAACTTGAGAGAAAGAGGTTATTGAGTCATTGTTGAAGGATCAAAACCAAGCTAGTTGCTGATTTGGGAGTACTGTGACTGCAACCAATTAGTTGGAAAGCTTATCTCAGGCATGAGGATATTCTCCCCTAGTTTATATTAGTGTTGAATGATTTACTTATTGTTTATTTGAAGTCTATTATGGTTACATGCATTTAGAGAAAATTATTGTTAACTTTGAAAGAAAAGTAGAACCTGCATTTACTGTTTGTGAAATGCTTGTAATTACTCCATAATAGGAGGATTATGCTTATCATAAGTATTACATACCAGATATGAATAAACATGGGAAGCATAAGGCTTATTCATAGCTTTAAACCCTTTCTAGTCAAAGAGGTGATACTCTCAAATGGAGTCATCTATTGTTATGACAATTATTTGATTGAGACCATGCATTATGCTTGTATTTACTTCATGATAGGAGGGTTTTTTGTCATAGGTATTATTATTATGCTAGATATGACGAAACGTAGACAAGCTTAAGGAACACTCATAGCTAGATATTTAATTAGGCTAGATGGATAGTAGGTTACTCCTGGGATTGTTATCCAATGAAGGGAGGGAACTAGTAGGTTACTCTTGGGATCGTTATCTGGTGAAGGGAGGGAACTAGTAGGTTACTCCTAGGAATGTTGTCTAGTGAAGGGAGGGAACTAGTACTTTGCTTTATGAGTTGAGTTTCCTTAGGTTGTTAAAGAGATAGGTTATCTTGGTAGTAGCTTGCCCATGGAGAGGGACTTCCTAAGCATAGATATAATGGCCTTAAGTCAAAACGAGCTTGATATAGTGTAAGTGAATGGTAGACCATCACTCAAAGTACTAAGTGAGAATACTTTGGCAAAATTAGTATGATTGTCGAGGCTCCACTGAAGAAGTGTGAATGCCTGAGACTCCATTGTTAGTTCATCGTGTCCATTTAAATGCATGAAGGCTACCTAGCATAGGTTATAAATCCTAGTCATGTAGGGCACACCATTAAGCTCAAAGTGGTATGTTGTATGGGTTTACCCAACCAATACCTTCATCGAAGGGTAGGGACATCTATCTTTGATAGATGTGTAGGGGACCACATATGAGTCTATGGTTGACAGAAAATCACTTGAGTGATGTGTCTCCTCCTCAGCAGGTGACAAAAGACCAAGGTTTTGAAAGGTGGATTCCTGGACCATCTATATCTTATGCTTCAAAGCTCGGTGGAGTTGTGTTTGTAATTGTGTACATTCTTGGAATATTGTAATTTATGAAATTATTATATTTGAATGGAATCTCTATTGAATATTGTCTGACATCTTTGTTTAATATGAAATCTAAGTTATTGGAAGATTTGTGTAATTACTTTGGATTTGCAATGTCAAATTGGAGTTGTGTTATTTCAATTAAGCATGTAATTTACATTATTGGAAGAAAAAAATTTATTTTTATGTCATGGCATCATGTTTTATTCACTTGAGGTGAAAACATTGGATATTTTACTGTGAAGGACATCGGGATTGTTACACCTAAAACCCTAGCTATACCCATGGAACTATTGCTTTTCTTCTATTTCGTTGTTAACTTGTTGTAGCCCATTGAAAATAAATTATGTGATTATCTCAAGCCTTTATATTCATTATTTTACCAACCTTGTTTCCTAGCAACCACCTATCGACGTTTACCCCTTGTGAATTTTGAAATTCTTAAGTTCCCCTTTGAGGCACCCGCTTGAGTGGTCTCCACAAATAGATTGCATGTCATATTCTCATTACATCACGTCCTCTTAGTACATTGTATTTTTATACCCTCCATTGTAAAAATAAGTTACGATATTGTTATATGGTGTCATCTATCAACTTCTCATTTGGTCACATGTCTCCTTCACATCACATTTTTATTTTCATCACACTCTTGCTAAAGTGTGATAGCCTGATAGTGTGCCATTTGTATTCATTTCATTTGGTCACATATATTCTTCACATCGTGAGATCTATTTCTCGAAAGCTATCTAAAGTTGTGATGGTGCACTTGCATAAAGACAAAAGAATTATACACATGGGTATTTCTCATTTGGTCACAAACTCTCGATTCATCACAATTTTCATCTACTCATGGCTACTCAAAAATGTGGCAACCCACTCTTCTTCCATATATCCATGGGCCAACTCTAGTTTGTAGCTAGTGGTTAGTGGATACTTTGTGACTCCTAATTGCATTGCAAGACTCTAATGCATCACAACTTCAACCAAATACTTTTAAATTTTTCTTGTAATGTATTGAGAGGATGACTTACATATTTCTTACATAATGCATTGAAGCTTAGCTAATTGAAAAGTCAATAGGCATACATCCTTTTCCCATTTGAGTGCATAGCAATAACACAATGCATTTTCACTCAAAGCTTTTCAAATCACTTTTACAGTATAGCATATGAATGCACTATTCATCCATCATCTTGCACCATTTCAAGATCAGCTATTGTTATACAAATTTGAGAATGAGTACTTACAAACAACAAGTTTCATCTACATGAACCATTACTGTAGCAATTAAGGCATAATGACCATGTTTTAAAATAATTGTTTTAATATTTTTCATATCATTTATTCAAAATATTCTTGAGTTTGTGGTGCAAGAATTTTGAACTACTCAAAAAATTTTGTGGTCGATAATTTAGGGTTTCTGAGAAAATTCATGAGTAATTCATTCTATTACATCCAAAAGCTTGTGATAGTCCTTAATTAATTGTAATTTCTAGCTAAGGTTTTTTGAGTTCTCTGCATTTTTTTCTCAATATTTTAAAGGAGGTCAAAACCCTAAGTTTTTTAGAACTAAAATTAAACCCTCATTTGTTTAAGAAATACCAAAAATGAGTGAATCCAGTGCTATTCTAGAGGGGTTAAAAGTTTCTTGAGGATGACTTGATGAAAAACTGCCTAGATCCACTAAACGAGCAAAGCATGCTCAAGGCATTGGGGTTTTAACAGAAAAAATTATTGACAAAGCCAACCAGGATAGAGATGCCATTATTTTTTAATAAGAGTGGAACCTTTTTGAATATGGCTACAAAAGAAGTCAGTCTGATAGATCTATTTTAAATTTGTGGAGTCAAGACGGGAAAATTAGTGGTCCCAAATGTTTTCATAAATTTTAATTTAATTTATGCTATAGTATAAAATCACAAGGTTGAGAACAAATTCATCAAAAGTAGTAAAGGAGCACCATTAATGGAAATAAATAGGCATTTCATTATGGAGGTTTTTAACATAAATGTCACAACCAATATGACTATTGATTTTGGAGCTCTAGATAGAGAATTTGCTTAGGATAAGCATAGTTTCAAAGTGATGCGGTTGCCTCAACATAGGAGAAGAAGGCCAGATAGAAAAATGGTTAAACTTGCTAAGGATGAAGTGGAGCCCTTTGATTATGATATTTTTGAGGATTACTTCATCAACATTTACTTTTCTCTTTGTCAAGTGTTAGGAGAGGATTGCAAAGTACAAATACATGTTTACATGATGATGTTAGTTATTGATGTACATCACCAAGATTTAAATAAAATATTTGATTATGCTTTATATATTGTTGAGAATATTCATCAACAATTGAAAGCCATGAAAGATCATAAGACTAGTCTATAATTTAAATGGTATTCTCTATTATGGGCCATTTGTTGATGCACAATGGAATGAAAATTTGTAATAAGCCTATGAAATTGAGAATGATAGATGCCAATGGTGTCTAGTTTCTTATCCAAATATGGACATATTTATGGGATTCTCATTGCTCCTCTTCTAGTTATTTGGTATTTAAGAATTTGTTTGTACAAGGTAATCTAGAAAATTTAGGCCTTTAATATTAGAAAAGATTATTAGTCAAGATAACAAAGTTCCTTAGGCCTTTGGAGTTGGACCCTAGGAAGGAGATTGATCACAATTGTGGTGATTGTTACTTGCATTCCAATTGTATGGTGATTAGGGTCTATGGCTATCTAGTATAATCCTATTTTCTACCAAAATATGTTTGATGGAATTGCTTCCATGGAAATAATGTGGCAATTAAATGAATCAGACAAGTTTCACCTCAGTCAATTAAAAAGGGTTCTCTTGCTCCTAGTGGAATGCACTTTTTAGATTTCAGCATCACATCTAAGGAAGATTTAGAGGTATTACTTTATTTGTTGCAAGCTTACAAAATGAGGGTAGATGTTATAAGAAATTATGACCCTGAGAATTATATAAACAAAATCAGATTGGATGCACTATATTATCACAAGTTTAATGCTTTAAATGATGTCATAATAAATTTCCTTACAAAGGAGCAAGTCAAAAAAATGAAGCAGAACTAGATCAATTTGGGACATATAGAGGAAAGAAGAAAAAAGGAAAACCCATGTCCTATAAGGGAGTTTTTCTTGATATTACAAATCCATTTGATAAAATGATAAAGTTATTGGATAAAGCTAATAATATAGTGTACTAGTAAAAACCTCTTTTTGAGGAGAGGCCCATTAAAAAGGGAGATGAATATTTAGTTCAACAAGGAGCACAGTTAGTGGTAAATCATCTAGCAGCTCTTGGAATACTAAGTGGCATTCAACATTTGGTGGTCTATTATATTGGTATTGAGGATATTGGGGATAATATTCTTGAATATGAGGAAGTGGATCAAGTTTTCCCTTCTCCCTAAAGAGATTAGGTTGAGGAAAAAGTTCCTAAAAATAGGATCGTAATTAACTTTGGTGGTCCTAATGCAATAGCAATTTATGTAAGAGCTTTGGCTTGTAGCCAATTCATTTATAATAATAATTATGTGAAAGCCCAAAAATTTAGAGATTTTATGTTAAGGATCAAGAGGAAAGAATTATAGGAGAAATTTACTAAAGCTAAAGGAGAAATTTATCCTTCACAATATGAGAAATTCACTTACCATGAGCTAAAGGAAGTAGATTTTGATGTTAAGGACAACACTCCAAATGAAAGAAGAAAAGTGGTGAGAGAAAGTGGTTTACTTTTGCTCCCTAAATGAGATATTGCATCGATTATTGCTTTGGATTCCATAAGAAGATAAAATGAAGAAGTTTTTTCTTTTGATGAGCAAGCTAAGAAGGCATATTTTGGATTTGGTTTGAATCCAAAATGGGAAACATTGGAAATATGATCAATGACCCCAACCATTGATAAGCCAAAGGTTGTAGAGACTATACAATAATTGAAAAGGAGTCAAACTATTAAAACATTTCAGATACATCAGCTCTGCAGACAACATCCTTAATAGTTCACATAACATTGTTTAGTGAAGTAGTAGCTAAAAAGCAACAAATAGATTACAAGTTACATAAGACATATCTAAAGCTTTTGTAAGAATATAATAAGGTAGCATGCCAACTGTCACAATCTCAAAGTGTTATTGCTACCCCTTCTACCCCTTAATTAGGGTCATTGGAATTCTTAGCCCAAGATAGAGAAACTATTTCTCTAAGAATAAAAGTAAAGGATCAATTGAAGCAGATCTAGAAAATGAGAAAGTTGCTAAGGAGGAAGTGAAAAAGGTGGCCACAAACATGATTGGTGACCTTCTTGGCCACAAGCTTTCAAATATTTTACATGGGATTGAAGGTTCTTGGAAAGGATATGAAATCTTGTAGAAGGTATGCATCAAGCATATACAATAATAGGTCAGTTTTCAAAGCATAATATTGAATAATTGGATCCATAGGGCTACCTCCATCAAACAAATCAATAACATG
Organism: Sequoia sempervirens; assembly: GCA_007258455.2. NCBI lineage: Eukaryota > Viridiplantae > Streptophyta > Pinopsida > Cupressales > Cupressaceae > Sequoia > Sequoia sempervirens. The sequence goes on from VDFB02252509.1 coordinate 156,143, forward strand.
ACCACCTTTGATGATAATTCTCCCAAAAATATTGCAAAGGTAAGTGAGCATATTGACTTATTGGGGAAGGTTTTAACATTTCAAGTTATATTGGATATGCAATTGAAATCTAAGGTCAAGATGTTTGAAAATATGGAGAAGGTGGTAATGCCAATTATCTTAGATAATTATGGGGTAATCAAGTATCTAAATGTTTGGAAATTTGAGTTTACCAATGTGAAACCAACAATTTCCTCATATATTTATGCTAATGGTAAACCATATTTGACATTACTAAATAATTCAATTAATGAATTATTAAAATTGGAGTTTGATTAGGATACATTTGCAAAAGAAACCAAGGAAATTACCGATGTAAGGTATAATGTTCACAATAATAAGGCACAAGAGCTATTAGAATTTCAGTAGCCATCTAAAGAAGAATATAATTCATGGCTTGAAAAGTACATTTGATTAATTGGCCAATTTTCTTCTTCTTTTGAGGACTAATATGTTTGAATCAATATCCAAGTGAAGTTCATTATTATAATCAGATATTGAAAAGGGTCTACTCACCTAGGTTTTGAAATCCTAAAAGTGTGAAAGGATAAGTTTATCCTCGTCTCCTTTTGTACATAATATTTTATGAATCAATACAATCAAGGGTTTTGGGAATTTGTGTTACACATTTGATTATGTAGAATTATTATTATCTTAACGTTAATATATATATTATATTAGTATTCTATTATTAATATTATTATTATTATTTTATTGGTAAGTATTATCAAAGGGGATAGCACCCGTTTACATTGATTTCAGGTGGAAAAACAAGCCAGAGTACAAACAACACAAAAACAAATAGAAACACCCAACCCTTTACATTATCAGATAATGGTAAATCACTGCCACACTCCTTCCCATACCCAACACCTGAGACAAGATGCTCTCACTGAGGCACGGTAATCATGATTCCATGTACCTAGCAAATGCATCCATGTTGGAGTTTATGACACTTGCTTTGTAGACTTCCCATGCATTCGCTAGAAAATTCTCCCTTGCATCTGCACACTGCCTTAGAGCCTCCACTTCATATACCTCTCCTTCGTCCTCCTATGCATCCATGCCAGCAACGTCAAGGAAGAGCCTGAGGTGACTCACCAAACCATCCTTTGCCAACTCCAAGGTTGCATTTGCCACAACTTGGGCATTAGCCTCTGCCACAAAACCCACAGAGAGCTCCACCATCCTCTCCCTAGAGTCGAGAATGTTGACCAATGGCCCGATAATCACTCTGTATATCTTTCCATTGCACCAATGCCTTTCCTCCTGGAGCACCCCCTTTACCACATTTTCTATCCCTTCCAACACCGCTATGTGATGAATTGGGAAGAGATGCCAACATTGCTCCATTAGATTCTCATCTATGTAGCTACAGCTTAGCCCAAAAAAATGCACCATTCTTGCTTTTTGTATGGCTCTTTGAATCTACTTAAGGAAAGATGTGCATATCTCCCCACCAAGCATGAGTAAATATAACTCATGAATAACAAGTTTTGCAGCGTTCGGCTACTTTCTGGATTCCAACTCCGAACCAAATCTCTGACCAAATCTACCTCATATATCCAGCAACTGCCACCATGCGAGACACGTATCTCAACGTCCAGTCACAGGCCTGAAGTAGCATCAAGGTGATCACTTCAGCTCCTTGAAATATCCTGGTCTAAGATGGCCTGTAGCCTCGGCCACCGATTCGTGAAGGAATCAACGTACACTGAATTATCTTGATCAACTTTGTAATTATCCAGCATGTCCACTGCTTTATTCGCTTCCCTATATGCATGTGCAAGGGAGAAGTCAATCAACTTACCAAGAAGTGTTTTAATTGTCCCAATCCAATTGTCAATTTTCCAGTTAGGTGTTCTTCTTGTGGATATTGCTTGGATGTAGATATGTGAATCGCCTTCTACTTCCACAACCTTTATACCTTTCTAGATGCATAACTCCAAACCTAGCGCCAAGGCCTCCATCTCGGCAATGTTATTTGAATGAATACCCAAACACTTTGACGCTGCCCACACACACTGGCCACCACCATCTTTGATTATGCACCCAACACCAACCCACCTAGGGTTGCCTTTGGCAGCCCCATCAAAATTTAGTTTCCATTTTAATCTCACCAGTTGCAACCAACGTACTTCCTTCCTATTCACCTTACCTATCCTAGGTGCTAAGGACTTGGGAGTTTTGAGGTCAAACCAAACCTTCTGAATCTCTTCATCCCACCTTGTAAAATTTTCCTTAGCACCTATACTATTTTTGTTGTTCATTGTCTCAATGATGGCTCCCTGAATATTTGCAATAAGAAAATCAATGCCAAGAGATTTCTCTTTGAAGATGTGGTTGTTCCTATCCTTCCACAAATGCCACACTACCAAAGAGGGCGCTAATATCCAAATTCCATGCCAATATCCATTCTTATTTGCAATCGGCCAACTATTCAAAAAGTCTTGAAGCTTAACTTGCCTAGGTCCCTGAAGACCAAAGGCCCCTTGCAACTAGTCCCAACAGGAGGCAACCATAGGGCATGTAAGAAACAAGTGATGCACACCTTCCTCCTCATGCTCACACAATACACATCTAGATGGGCCAGCAATCCTGATTCTTTTTAATATTTCACCTATAAGACAATGTTGATGAAGGGCCACCAAAAGGAATGCACCAATTTTGGGAAGAACTTCACGTTTCCAACAAAGAGTAGTCATCCATATTTTCTCCTTGCTATGAGAAAATTAGATACGGTATCCCAGTTTGGCTGAATATTCCCCAAACGCGGCTCCACACAATATTATTGTATCCTCTCTATTACTCAAATAAGTCATTCTGTTGGTTAGCTCTCAAGCCATTGCTTCTTTCAAATCTTACGATAGCGGCATAGAGTCAACATCTTTCCATTTGTAATGTTCGCCTACCAAATCATCACCTCGACACACATAGTCCACCACCTCGGTGTCGTATTCCTCCTGAAGCCTATCCACATATTGCTCCAAATCGAACATCTTTGACAGAATTTTATGGCCATCCCAAGAGTCTGTCCAAAACAATGCTTGTCTACCATCCCCAATTCTCCATGAGGGGTGGCAAGTAATTAAGGGTCTACAATTTATAATATACTTCCACACTGTCAAACCGCCTTCAACATTAGCAATTGTTAAGATTCTAGAGGGCTCCCTGTTATCCAAATATTTGTTCTGTAGGATACAACACCACAACTTTTCAAGGTACATGTACATCTTCTAGATCAATTTGGTGCCCAAGGCCATATTTTGTAGTCTAATATTTCGCAGCCCAACCCCACCATCCTCTTTCGCTTTACAAGTTGTATCCCAACCTATGAGCAGTATTCTCTTTTCATTCTTGGAGCCTTCCCAAAGGAACTTCTTCAAAATCCTTTCCAAGTCATCTTCTACCTTCGTAGGCACTTCATAACATGACATAGTATAGATCAGGATGGTAGACAAAACTGCCTTAGCCATTGTTATTCTCCCAGCCAATGTGAGCCAGTTATTCTTCCACGCCATTGCCTTATTTCTACACTTTCCAACTACTTCATCCTAGTGCTTTTCTTTGCACGCGCCATCAAAAAATTTCACCCCTAGGAATTTTGCAGGCAATTTCCCCACTTGAAATCCCAATATTGAAGTGATAGCTTGTTGCAACGGCAGCCTTGTATTGAAGAAATATATACATTATTTATCCTTATTCATTTGTTGACTTTATTGTTCTTTGTAATCATCCAACACCCTTTTGATACCTCTGGCTTCCCTTATGCTTGTCTCTCCAAGCAAAGTGGTGTCGTCAGCAAATTGTGAATGCGTAATCAGTTCCACATTAGGAGCCACCCGCACACCCTTCCATTCCAACCTCTGGCAGCTATTTTTGATGGCACAACTTAAGGATTCATCCATGATCACAAATAAGAATGGTGATATGGGGTCACCTTGTTTGAGTGCATTAGTGGCCTGAAAGAAACCATGCAAAGTCCCATTTACTAAAAAAGAGAAATGAAAAGAGGAGATGCAAAAGGATATAAGTTTGCACCATTGAGTGTTGAATCCCAACTTCTCCATTACATTCATTAGGAAGCTCCAAGAGACTTTATCATATGCCTTGCATACGTCAAGTTTAATTATCATCCCCCGCCTCCCTGCTTGACTTAAGTGTATGTGCGGCCTTAGAAAGAAGCAAAATGCAATATGTGATTTCTCGAATAGGAATGAAACCATTATGTTCTAATGAAACTATTTTTCCCAACACCAGCTTAAGTTTGTTGGCCAACACTTTAGCTATCACCTTATATACAGTGTTGCAAAGCGAAATAGGCCTGTAATCACTAAAGGATTGGCAATTGGGTTTTTTTGGGACCAAAGCTATCACCAAATTATTTAGATCTTTCACAAATCTCTTGGTCCTTCAAAAATATTCCACAAGTTTCCAAAGGTCATCCCCAACAAAGCTCCAACATGATTGGAAGAACCTTGTTGTGAATCTATCAGGCCCCTACGCCTTATCCAGGTGTAGCTGAAATAAGGAAATCTTAACTTCCTCTTTAGTCACCATGCCACATAGCATATTGTTATTAGCTTCACTTACTTGCTTGCTTATCACATCCAGGATACTACCACCTTCCACCTACGACCTTTGATCTCCAAGTAGGTGCTTGAAAAATTCAACCGTCACTATGCCCACCTCATACATACCATGAGCAATGTGACCGTTTATGGTCTGAATTTCTTCTATCTTGTTAGCTACCCTCCTAGCCAACACCGAAGCATGGAAAAAATTAGAATTTGAATCACCCTCGCTAAGCCAAACCTCCCTTGATTTGTCCCTCCAATAGATTTCCTCCCTCTTGAGGAGCTCGGCCAACTTAGCATTCCACTCTTTCTCTTTGAAGAATTCATCATTCCTCATGCCGTATTTGATTATTTTCTCATTGAGGGCTTCCAACTCATTTTCCACCTTGGCTTTCTCCACAAATATATTTTGAAACTTCTCCTTATTCCAAACCTTTAGCTTTTGTTTGATGATCTGTAGTTTTTTTACTATTTTTAAACTGATCGAGCCTCCCACTCTAGCTTCCTTCCACCAAATTTCCAGTAGGACAACAAGGCTACTATCCCACCACCACATATTTTGAAATTTAAAACTTGTCTTTACCAATTCTGGTTGATCAATGATTGTTAATTCCACTGGGAAGTGGTCCAAGATTGACATGGGAAAAATGTCAGCTTGGACTTGCATACTAGATTCATTCCAGCACAGAGAGACTGAAATATACCAAGCCAATTTTTTTCAATTTTTGCAATGCGATTACAAACACAACATGTACCCATTAGGGTTAGTGCTTAAAACCAAAACAATGCAGAATTCAACTCTAACCAAGAATGCGTCGAATGACGACGAGCATATGGTCAGAGGATCTCAATGCAATGCGAAATAAGAACTCTAACCAAGAATGTGTCAGAGGATGACAAGCATATGGTCAGAGGATCCCTATCATCTAATATGTTGAAAGTAAACTCAACACCCAGAATGTGCTTTCAAACCCGGAGTGGGAATGGAGCTACCATAGGGCAGAGATGTAAGATGTTTCAATGCAATTCAAGTAAATAGGCGGCAAGCCAACCTCTTCCACTTATTCAGTGGGCAATTACAAAGCATGAAAACAAGATTAGAAAAGAGATGCTGACAGTACTACTGTGCAGCTTACAAAATGTTGAAGAACGCCTGCAAGTTCAAGAATTAGAGCTCCACAAAGGGCTGCAATAATAAGGATGTCTTCCCCTAAATCAAATATGAAGTTCTAACACCAACCCTTCACTCATACACAATTTTCTCAAGTCTGATATGACAGACCAACAACATGAATAACAGACCAGCACTCTAGTTCCTCAATGAAATGCTCATATCTCACTCAATACCCACCCAAATGAAGTGAAATCAGATGCAAATGACCCTAAGAAATGTGGCGACCAAGATGGAACCCCAAAGCCCTCCAAAGAACCCTTGATTTTTTTTGCACGAATTTCAAGAAGGGGCAGAATGGTACGGCTGCAAGAGAGGGGCAATTTCCTTTAATAAATTCAAGTTCTTCAATATAAAATCTGCAAATTGGTACAAAGGGGCACCCACCCTAGACAAGAAGAAATAAGCAATACCCAGAATGATTTCTATTTGTATTTTTGATTTATAAATGAAAACTCCAGAAAATAACATGAAATGCATATAACTAATCTCCAAAGGAAAGAACAACACAACAATGCAATCCTCACTACAAAATCCACACAACTATCACTAACTCATTACTAGTTGTTGTTTTGCAAGCAAGAAGCAATGCCCAAGCTAGGAGGCATTCATTCCTCGAAGCGATCCAATACCATTCCGGCAGAGTAACATTACTGTAGACATCTGATAATCCAAATGAAGACCAAGACCTCCTTTTATAAACTTGTGAAGACTTTCCATAAGCTTCTAGAAACCCTAACTTTCAAATTTGAATTTTCACCTTTCCCTCCAAAGATGACGTCCCTTTTCCTTCAAGGCTATTTTGACTTTAATTTAAAATTCCTCCAAGATAGGCGTCCATTTCAAGCATTTGTATTTTAGCCTTAGAAAAATATATAAAATATCCCCATGAGGCGCCACCCCTCAAAGACCACCTTTAAAAACAACTTAAGTTCAATCACTAGGCTAAGGGGGGGGTCAACAGCAAAATATAACATTAAACATGACTTTATTAAAATAATTCAAACTTATCTCTCCAATTGTGCCCCCAAGCCAAAAATGACTAAGCCAACTGAACAGTCTGAAGTAGAAAGCCAACCGTGCCAAAACCAACAGGACCACTGCCAGAAATAGAATTTACTAAAAATAGTAAATTCCAGAAGGTGCTCAGAATTCCAAGAAAAACACATCACCGCGAAGCTCACGAAAAACCCAGAAGGAATCCGCAGTTCAATCACCAATCCACGAGCAATAGAAACCTCCAACCATGAAACCCTAATTTCACCACCGAGAAGCCTACGGGTCTCCAAAATAGGCCAAACGGTCAACAGAAAAAGTCATGCTCGAGAAGGGGACATTATAGAGACCATAAATCTGTCCAATCTTTTGGTGATAGCAGTGAAATCCTTGCGCTTATTGGTCCAAGTAAAGACACTATTCGTTGTTGGACAATCAACTAGTCCTACCTCTACCACGAAGCTTCTTAAGTCAATGGATTCCTGAGAGACACTTCTCACCCCACCACTCTTCTCTGAAAAATCCAAAATGGCATTGAAATCTCTGCTAATAATCATTTTGTCCCTTAAGAAAGGTAAAGCAAAGTCAAGCACCAAACTCCAAAGGGTGGCCTTCTCCGTTTTCGTTGGATCGTAGACATTAATGATCACAAAGTGATAGTTGAGACCAAGATCAAAAACCTTAGCTACCAACCAATTTGCAGATGCACCAATAACATCCACAGATACCATAGCTTCTTTCCACATTATACCCAAACCACCCGCACAACCCAAAGAATCTTGGAAATAGTCATTCCAAAGCTTACATTACTTAAAAAAATTCATCTCATCTTCACTACAGAGCTTAGTTTCTTGTAGTAAAATAATATTGTTTGTGCTTTTTTGAAGATGACACCTAACTAGGCATCGCTTGTCAGGGGCCTTTAGGCCCCTGACATTCCATGTTGTTATCTTCATTGTTTCCCAAGGGAGGGGCTTCCTCACTTGGTACTTAATAATTTGGTAATGTTGGGGAACTTCTTTGCAGCAGCTTCCTCTTCCCTCAATTGCTTGAAGGATTTCCTTCCTCGGGGGTTACCAGATGTTCCAATTTTTCCCACACCCAGATGCTTTGCAGCTGATTGAGAGATGCATCTATCCTCAATAACATCCAATGCATCATTCAGGTCAAAATTTGAATCAAGGTCATCACTTGCCAAGGAGGCAATCTCATCAACCTCTGCATGCTTCTGATCATGACTTTTCTCTTGAACAGGGGACTTAGGTTGTGGATCTTCTAGTTGTTTCCCATCAATCAATGCCTCTGGGGATTTTTTGAGAGGCTCCACAGCCACACTGCAATTCTTTAACATCACCCACTTGAGTTTTTTATACTTCAGAGGCATCAAGAGAGAGCTTGTGTGCAAAAAGAGGCATATCCACTTGTTATTTCTTTCTCCAAACTCTTTTCCTTCCAGAAGTACATTATGACTCTCTATGATCCTGGGCATAGCAATTGAGACAGAACAATTTTGAGTCTTCAACTTCTATTTCCTAGAACCAATGATCCCCATCCACCAAAAGGAAAATTTTATTTGGAATAGTATCAATTGTCATGACTTTCAATCTAGCGTATTTATATAGGTCTTCATCCAAGATACTCATGTCAATCTCCTTTAGGGTGTCCACCGAGTGACTGATTTTTTCCAGACAATCTCCATTCCAGTATTCCATTGAGAGATTGTAGAGCCTAATCCAAATAGGCTAATCATACGGCCTCATTTTTACTAGATCAAAGTTTTGATTCTAGGGCTGCATATAGAAGGGAGTGTCATTCATGAACCACATGTCGCCCTTTGTGATCTGCTTTTCTACCTCCTCATTTGCAAAAACAACTAGAAAGAAACCTTTTGGTAGGAACCTTACTAAGACTTTTGTATCCCACTTCTCTTTGATCCAACACTTGATCAAAGCTCTATTCGGCGTACCTCCAATGAAGCGGCATATGAATGTGAAGTCCCTAAGAATAGTCAAGTCTGCCTTAATTTCCTTTGCTACATCAATTTCCAACACTCCTTCTTTGGCTTTTAAATTAGGGATTTTCTCCTCCCTCAACGCTTGACTTTCTTCTTGTCGCTTTGCATTCCATACTTTCCTAGCCCAATGATTATTTCCCGGCCAACTATGTGCCTATCTCTCCTTCCAACCTTTTTTCCTCCTTCTTGACCTTTGCCTGCAAGTTGAGTATGGTCGATTCCAATTTTTGATGTGTTCTCGTGGTGAGTTTGGTGTACCATGCCTTTTCCGAGCTGCTCCCAATCCTTCCACGGAGGCTAATGAATCAGGGGCATCATGCCTTTTGTGAACAGGGGTGCTTCCATCTCCGAGATCTATCTCCTTCTTCCAATAAAATGGGTGGCACTTGTCCACCCATCGCCCTTCTGCAAATACCCATTGAGGTCAATAACCTTGTTGCGAACCCAATGGATTTTCCTCGGCCACCTCATCCCCCAGCGTTGCTTCACACAGTCATCACTTCTCTGGCACTCGCCATCATTCTTTAGAGACTCACTAGTCTTCCCTTCTTTGCCAACCTTCGCTCCTACACCACTTTGCGAGCCTACTCCACTTTGTGCCATTAATATATACTATATAATATGTAACATCTAATATTTTATTATTAATATATATATATATAATATTATTATTTTATTATCATTATAGAATTAAAATTTATTATTATTATATGATTTTATTTTATTTTATTTTTAATTTTTTTATTAGACTGCAAGAATCGGGTAGCACGACCCCCTATAAACTGCAGTGCGCCTGGTAAACTTTTTAACATGACCGGCAGCGCTGGCGTGACACGCCCTCCGGTACCACAGGGGTGGGGGAGACTAGACCTCGTGACCAACCTCCTGCAACAGGATATGATTTTATTATTATTATGTTATTTTTTTTATTTTTTTTTTACATTAATATGAATATTAGTATTATATTATTATTATTAAATTATACTATTATATCCTTGTCTTATTGTTTAATTTTTTAATTTTTCTAATTAAAAAGTATAACTTAAGTAACTAAAAAAATGATAAAAGTGACAAGATCATGGATTGTGGAAATCTAATAATATTAATTTCATTTACTCTCGATGAAAGTTATTATACTATTAGTTTATTACTTGTAACTTAAATAAACACTTAACACCCAAAATAATTCTTTACTGCAAATGAATAATGAAGAATACCACAATGATTTATTTTATTACAAATGAATTACAATGTTACATCCCTATTTAAAGATAAGTAGTGCATGTAAGCTCTTGTATAAATCAAACATATCACTTTTACCTCAGACACAATTGATACTTGTAGACACCTAAAATTGACCACTAACGTTTGGTCAATATTATCCTATCATTTTGTCTAATCTCCTTCTATCCATGTTAATTAAATAATATTTCAATTATTTAACTAATTTTGTCAATTTACCGCTAATTCTTCGAAGGTCCTAAGGTAATTAATTGATTAATTGCTTACCTTACCGTTTATCCCCTTTCTTCTTTAAATTAAGTAAAATACTTTATTTATTTAATTTAATCACCTCATTTTCCCACAAGAATTAAATATATTATTTAATTCCTCATTTTTTCTCTCACCCCTTGTCACATCCTCCATCATTTTTCATTTCCCTTTAATTCTAATCCTAATCCACATCCTAATGACGTGCACACACTTAATCATGGATTAAGAGGTGTCACATAATCCAACTTTTCCCACTTTCCATCTAATCATTCCTCATTAATCTTAATTATGACCTAACCCATCCCCTAATCATTTACACATTCCTAATCTTGTGATTAATAAAGGGCTAATCCCCTTTCCAATTACTACCCATCCACCTTGTCCTTTAAGCCTTAAAGGCTTTCCCCTTTTGGGAAAGCAACCTCACATGGGTCCTTTCTCCAAGGTAAAATTAAGTAATTTAAAATTCCTTTATTCCCTTCCACCCCATACTTTGGGAATGTTGTATAAGGAAGACCTTTATGCCAAAGATCTTCCCCATCTCCCAAGGTACCTTCCAAGTACCAATCTCCTTCTCAAGCCTCCACATGGTGAAACTTGTCACCATCCTAGGCCTTGAAAGATCACATACCCCCCACATCTCCTCTCATGATGCCACTTCACATCATCTCATTAGTGGAGATGTGTCAACACTTCCTAGCCCTTGATCTCCCTTCAATCAATCCTAGCCATCCATTTATTCCTCCTCTCATCAAGTGAAAAACACATCCATTTTTATCATCTTGTAACTCATCATCTTTGAGCAATTGATAATGTTATGTTGTCAAAATTTCATTGAGCACACATGAAATCCAACCAAAGCAAGGAAATCTACGCATCGAAGGCTTCACTATACTTTGTTTTCATTTAATTCTTTAAAGGTTTGAGCTCTCATAGGCCCTAATCTGATTGTTGCTTGATTTTTGTGTTTATTGGGTTTTCATTGCAATCTCTCTTCATTTTAAATACAAATTTCACTCCACACAACCTAGCATGCCCAGTGGGACCCACACCATAGGTCTACTAACGTCATTTTCTAGTTTTCCTTGAAGTTTAATTTGCAAGATTTTGCACAAAGGTAGTTTCATTCTAGACAAGCAGATTTTATCTATAAATAGGAAACTTTGTTCTTACAGAGGCGACTCTGCTTTGTCCCTTTAGTACCTAGACATCCTTCTCAGAGAATGAGTAGATCTGCATATATAGAGGTGGATCTACTCTAGATAGGTAGATACACTTGCATAGAGGCAGCTTCGTAATCAACCAGATTTGCTCTAGAAGGGAAAATATGTTGGCAAAGGGGTGACTCTACTCATAGGTGAACCTATGCATACAAAGGCAGATTTTCTCTAGATAGGTGACTTCGCTTGCATATAGGAAACTCCACTCATAACCAATTTTGTCTCCCGATAGGAGGATCCACTCTAAAGGGGTGGTTACACTCTTCACTCAGGCGGATCTATGGGTAACTTAAATACAATTGATTTTGCATTTTTTATTTCATTTTTCATGTATTTGATACTAATCCACTAACTTGTCTTTGTGTTTGCAATCATCCTAACTCTTGTGTATAGCCTTGCATAATCTAAGGGTAGCATACAAAACTATTAACATATTCCTTGGAGGATGCCATCAAAGACTTTTTGTTTTACCACTAATCTAGGAACATTTGGATTTTATTAAAGGGTATAGTATCATCACTAAAGCTACTCACCATGTATCTCCCTGAGTAAAGATAGGAGCTCTTTGGCAAGGTCCTAGGACCTCCAAAGAAAGGGAAAAGGTGAGCCTTTGTGCCACTGGATCCCTATCTATTGACTCTTGATCGAGAGGTGTCTTGACCGATCTTGAGATATTAGCCTTCGCGCTAATGGTCCTATGATAGGTTAACACTTCTACTTGATTAATCTAGGTGTGTGCAATATGGTGTGAATTTTTGTGATTACTAGTGAGTTTCTTTCAATCCAACCTATGTTTGTATATTTTTGGTCTATCCTTTACTATCTAGTAGTCATCTCTAGCTAGGAAATCTTGCTTTGTTCTTGGGTGGATACGTTCCTACAAGGGTAGATCTGCTTTATTCATAGGTGATTGTGCTTTCTAAGTCTAGCCAGTCATCCTTGGGAAACCTTGACTATCCTTAGGTGACTCTTTTTCTCTTAGGAATTTTTTTTGTCACTTGTGTCGTCCTTGTTGGGTAGATGCACTCTATCAATGGGCAATCCTATTTTCCTTAGGTGGATCCGTTTTTACACAAGCAATTTCGTCGATAGGTGACATTATCCTAGATAAGCAATTTTGCTTTGTCAACAGGCGATTTTGTTTAGTCAAACCAATCAACCCCTCATTATTAGGTGGATCCACTTTGTAGATAGGAAGATAGGATTTTGGGCAGATACTCTTCTTCTTGGATGGTCTTGTAGATAGGTGATTCCATTTAGGTGGATCTGCTTTGTTGATAGGCATTTTTGTTCTTGGGTAGATATATTTTTAAATAGGTGGATATACACTATTCTTGGGTGAATACATTCCCCATATTAAATATAGAGATAAAATCCTCTTGATTAGAGATATCCCAAGTTGTTACTAATCCAATCCTATAATCGAAACATTTTTGCATCATTGCATCACTCATATCAATCACTTTTAACATATCGCCCTTATTGAAAATCATTGAATCATCACTCTATTAGTACAAGGACATCTCTAAACATACACCAATTGATACCCTCATCATCCTACATTGATATATAGTCTCCTAATACTTTTTTGAGAACTTTAGAATCATCCTCCAATCAATCAATCATCATCATCATCATCCTTTCTTCAGAATGTTGCCTATCCTAAGTCGGTAATCCTCATTGGCCAAATCAACTTACCTCGAGCAAGAGGTTTAGTATGTGTTGAAATCAATCATTCTTGAGAAATTTCCCTATATCAAATACAACCCTATCGTCATCACCTTGTGTGCTTGAGAACATAGCCTATCTCAAGTACCAATCAACCAATTATCATCGACCTAAGTTCTCAAATCAAATTGGAGTGCTAAATCTATCATCAAATCAATTATCTAATCATTATTGTTTAGTCTTGTCCTTTAACTTAGAATCATCATCATCCTTCAATCCATTCATCCTCCCATATTTCATGCCCATCACCACACAGTTACAACTCAAGAAGCTCATGGAACAACAACAAAAACAACAATTCCACCAATCACCTATACCATTAACATCCCTAGTAGCAGAGAACAACAACCAACTAACATGAAATGGTAACCTTTAGATCCTCATTATCTCCATGACCTTGTGTCCATCGAAGATGAAATGGTTTCTCAATTGGAACTCACTCCTAGTCTCCAAGAGAATTATAATAATCTCACGAATGTGTGCATGACCGATTGCCTTATCAATGAGAATTTTGAAGCCATCATCACTAATCTCCTCATGTAAGGCACCAAGCCTCCACCTTGGCTTGATATGACTAAATATTTGGACACAATCTGACCATTGAACCCTCAGGATCCTCCTGAGAATCCTTGGAACTTACTTGAGTTTGGAAATGTAGTGATAGAGGCTCCTCCCTCTCCCATTTAAATCCATATATTAGGATATGGTTGAGCCTTAATCTTGTTCATGGTCCTGATACTACATCATCCACACAGTTCCAAGGCCCAATCCCTTAGAACATCCAAAATCACCCATCACAAATGTCGGTTCATCCTCCACCTCAAGGGAATATGGAAAATACTATGGCGAATCCACCTACATCCTCATCCTACCATATCTCTCTTGTGCCAATTCAACGGGTATATCATACCTCTCATGATCCTATTCATCCTTCTTCCCATGTTTCACCTCCTACTAAACATCCACCACAATCCTATCCTAATCATCCACCACAAGCTTATCCTAATCAAGCATCACAATCCTATCTTACCCATCCATCACAATCATACACAAATTATCCATCACAATCATATCCCAATCAACCACCCCAATCTTATCCTAATCCTCCACCTTCATATTTCTCTCCACGATACCACCAATATCCTACACCAGTGCCTCTTTTGGATCTTCCTATCCAACAAGATCCATATCATTATCAACCTCCCATGACTCCACACCACATGCAACCTCTCTACACCTCACGGGAGCCTATATCTTAATCATATCCATCTCAACCACCTCAACACTCATTATATCAACCTCAATAACCACCAAACACCAATCCTCAACCACCTCAAACCAATCCACTCCAACATCCATCACACTCATATTCCTCTTAGCCACCTCATTGACCACTGCATACATCTCATAATTACCAATCTTACCCATCACAACCCCTTGTGTAATCTTATTGGAATACACTCCAACATCCCCTTCATTACCAATCCCAATTTCCATCATATTCCCATCCTCTATAACACCAATCAAATCACAATGAATTTCAACAATACATATATCTATCTCAATCATCCCAACAACCATCATATTTCAACACTAAGCAATAATCATCATATCCTCATCCACCTCTCAATCAATTTCATCATCTTCCACCTCCAAATAATCCATATACCAACCAGACTACTCCCAATCTGATAGTTCCTCCTTCATCTGCAACACATAATCGATAATGGGAGGACATGAAAGCTGCACTTAAGGACTTACAAGCAAGGAATACTAAGATGTCCTTTAAATTCAAGGAATTGTGCCTATATGCTTTTGATTGCACCATTGCCACGACACCTTTTCTTAAGCATTTTGAGATCCCCAAATTTGAAAATTATAAAGGGAAAGGTGACCCTCATGATCATGTCAGATTTTTTTATCTTTTCAAGAGGTGGCATATAATGATAATTATCTCCTTCATTTTTTCCCTCAAAGCCTCGATGGACAAGCATTGTAGTGGTTCTTGCACCTTCCTTAGGGGTCCATCTCTACCTTTGTGGATTTATTCAAAAAATTTGTGGCATATTTCTCCTATAATATTGAACATGAGGTCAACATGATTGATCTATGTGCTAATAAATAATGTATTAGAGAATTTTTTTCAATATATTTGCAAAGGTGGCAAGCCCAAGCTAGTCACTTCTCATGTCACTTAATCAAGAAGAAATTAGTGTATCTTTGTTGAAAATTTACATACGAAGATGGATTTTCATTTGTGCATTCATTGTGCTTCCACATTTGATGAAATCATTGAGAAAGGTGTCAGCATCAAGAAAGCACTTATTGTTAAGGGTTTAGTTAAAATCTATAAGGAAAATAATGGTAAACCCTCTAATGATAAATCTCATTTTAGGAAAAAAAATGTTGTCAATGATGGCATGACTGATACCAAGCATATCCAAGTAGCTAAAAACTATCAAGTCAATCAAAATGCATCTACTATGCCTACTACCAACACAATATTCATTTCCCAAGGAACACCCAGATCTCCTAATCAAGGCAACGCTAAACACTCTTTTAATCCTTTGGGAGAGCCCCTTGACATGGTCTTTTGTAAGCTAGTTCAAGATAATACAATCATCTATCCAATTACCCAACCTTTTGATGATACTAAACCAAATCCTAATTGGTTTAAGGACAACAAGTATAGTGACTATCATAGGATTAAGGTACATTCCACTAATAAATGTATGAAGCTCAATAATTATGTCTAGGACCTCATCGATAGAGGTGACATTACCATCGAAGGGAACCAATCCACAATATCTAATGCTCAACTGCAAATATATCAAAACACTTTTCCAAACCACTCTTAAGGGACTAGCACACACAATGCTAACACCGATTCACATAATAATAGTCAAACCAATTGAACTAATAATGTTGATTATACCAAAGTCCCCTTTAATTATGATAATGTGGTTGTATGCATCATGCAGGTGGATCCATGTGTATCTATGATTAGAGTGAAAGCCAAAGAGATTCAATGTGTAGTCACTACTAGATGAGGGTGTATCACCATCCCAAGGTCATTCAATGCATTTGAACAACCTTTAGTGAGTCTACAATACAATATCTTGGATCATCTTGGAAAAAATCCTACACAAATCTCCATTCTAGACCTGTTGAAGTCTTCCACCATCCACCAAGAGATCCTCACCAAATCATTATAATATGCTTGTGTTCCTACCAATATTGATCCCACACAATTCCAAGCATTAGTAGGGCACCTTTCCTCTACCTATCAATTGGGTTTTAGTTAGAATGGAATGCCTCCAATTGACCCAACCCATAATCGTCCACTGCACATTGAATTCCTCATTACCAAGCACAAATTAAAGAGAGTCATGTTAGATATTGGATCTAACCTTAATTTGTGTACATTAAAATTCATAAAATAGGTGGGATATACTCAAGTTGACTTGGATAATCTGTAATGTCCCTTTTTTGGATAACCCTAAATATTATCCTAGAATCACAAGATTAATGTAGTTAGGGTTATAACTTACCACCTAGATTCTTAAAGAGAGATAAACCTTGGTTTGGATCCTATGATCATGTTAGAGATCCATTACTCAAGTAGTCTGACAATTGGCACTCCATATTGAACATTAGAATTCAGTATGAGTAAATCTATATTAGACACCATAACCAACATTTCCCATAATTAATCCTCCCCTCATGATACACCATGGTAGGAAGGTAGGATTACAATGGTAAATCCCATGATTGAACTAGACCCAAAGACAACACCCTTTATTCAAAGGCAGAACCCCTTTGGCCCTCGTGGGCTCATCATGTCCCACCCCCGGGTGGCATATCTAGGTAGCTCTGTTCCATGGATTCCCCCTCTTGCGATCCTACTTCCCTATCATGGCGGAACATGGACCTCATAATACAGACAAATGACTGACTATAGACATAGATATTAACAGGGTATATAGACATAGACATTTCTGAATATATTAGAGCATATCATGAGGGAAATGATAATACATAAGTATATATACGATCTCTCCACATTTAGATTAAAGAATTGTAAATACTTATAAGACTCAATAATTGTTGCAAGCAAATTATTATTGCATAATCGTAAAAATTATATATATATATATATTCTTTACTTATATCAATTAGTATTCATATATGTTTATATAATTATTCTTTCCTTATATTTGTATTCATATATATTCTTTATTCATCGCATATTATTCGTTATAAAATTTATCTATATCTATGCATTATATATATATATATATATCAAATGGCTCTATATTTCAATGCACATCAATCATAGATTATATCATTGTTGTTGTTGTTCTGAATGCAAATCATATTTCTCAATGTTTTCCCCTATAATTCTTCATATCTGCCAACACATCTCTTCCTTTTATTTCTTTCTTCCTCCATGAAGAGAGGCATTTCTTGAATAGAAATATCCCTTTGAAAGGGCATGACTCATTATTAACTCCTAATGTTACATTTAAATTTATTTTAATTATCCTTAATGCCATTGTATAACCTGCATTGCTTGTATAGACTCAAGTGTTGCCTTATGAGTTCATTAGTTACTGCCTTAACAGTTGTCTTTATGAATCGTTGCCTTGTTAAAATATATAATCATTGCTTTTCCTAAACTTGTGCTCTTTTATTAAGGGATCACTACCTTGAAGAGTATAAGGTTTACCTTTTATTATTATTTCTGTTTGTATTAATATATTGTGATCTCCCTTATTTAACATATTTAATTTTATGTCTATTTTATATTATTATATTATAATAATTACAATTATAATAATATTAAATTTAATATTTATATTTATATTATAGTGTTACTTATTTTATTTCTTTATTTGTATTTTAATTTTTGGGTTTTTAGTGTTGCTATTTTGGGGTCATGACAATAATCAGGTGATTACTATCAAAGCATATGACAATGCAGATTGGGATTCAACTAGCATTACTTGTCTCCCCATTCAAGTTAGTCCAACTTTATAATACCCCACATGTAATGTCATTGATCTTGATCTCCACTAAAATCTTCTCCTCGGTTTCCCATGGATCCATGCCATGTAGGTCATTCCATCAACCTATCATCAACGCCTCAAGTTCCCCCATAATGGTATTGAAGTCACCATCCATGTTAATCCACATCCTTTTGAGTACTATCATGCTTGTGAGATCACTTTCCATTATTCTCAACATTATCTTAGGGTTGAAATTATGCCTTCCAACACAACTTCATCCTTATTTTATGTTGACCCTGACACACTTCTCACATCTTCCAATCCATCCACTACCCTCAAATCCACCTTTTCCAAGGTCGAGATCATTGATAGGGGTTGTGGGGAATATGAAATAAGCACTGCTCTCAATGTGGGTACCATACCCCTCTCTCCACATACTTTTGGGAGGCCATCTCATTCAAATCAACCACAAGTGTCAATGACAAAAATTTTGGGGTCTGCTACTTTCTAGTCTCCAAGTACTTTGGAACAAGAGCAAATCCAAGAAGATATTAGTAAATCCATGGTATACTGCAAAGAGCCCAAGAGTTCTACTACACTCTTGGAATATTTTTAGGAAACTTATCCTGCCACCCATCAGATGGCTCAAAAGGTCAATTACCAAGGGGAAGGATTGGGGACAAATGGACAAGGTATACTCCAACCTATTGAACTCCTAACCACTATTAAACATCAAGGACTTGGATATGAGTCTAAGCATAATAATTTCTCTATATCATCAAGTACTTCTAATAATGTCACTTTAGATTTTGTTATTATTGAAGACATTACATATGAAGTCATTAAAATATCCTATAATGATTTGGATGTTTCCTCCCTCTTTTCCACGTCCATCTTTTTCATTGACCTTCCACTCTGTCACCCCAAACTCATTGATTGGGACCAACATGGATCCATACACCTTGACACATTTCAAAATGATGAGGCATTTATAGAATTCATGGGTTTACATGAGAATCATAAATCGAGCTTTGTTTATGCACTTGATCAACATGCCTACTTTGGGGAAGATGAACTCCTTAACCACAAAAGTAAAAACTCAAGAAAACAATTTAAGATCTCTTAGTGAAAACCTTTCTAAGGAACTTTTAGATCAATAAAAAGTAAAAAGAAAGGGTGTATCCTTTTATGAAAACCTCCTTGATGCATTAGAGGATGGGGACGTTCATCTTCCCCTCATGGGTTCACAAAAATAAGAAAAGTCTCCTATTTTTATAGAAGAGACTAAAGAAATAAACTTGGGCACTATAATTGAACCATGTCTCACATATGTGGCAACTTCCTTGTCAATAGAGGAGTATCAACACATTCTCTAGCATCCTTCAGAAAGGCTCAATCAACTTTGCATGGTCATATTTTGATATGCCTGGGCTTGATCCTGTATTAATGGTCCACCACTTGGATGTTCATCTAGATGCCAAGCCTATTAAATAAAGACTCTACAAGATGAAACTTCAAGTTACATTATTGGTCAAAGTAAAGATTGAAAAAATATTGGAACTTGGCTTCATTTGAACCATAGACTACTCTAATTAGATCTCCAACATTGTTCATGTTGCTAAGCCAATTGGGGGAATTCATATTTACATCAACTTTAGAGACCTCGACAAAGCTTTCCCAAAAGATGACTTCTCACTTCCTAATATTGACATCCTTGTGGATTTGATAGGGGTTCATGTTATGTTATCATTAATGGATAGTTTTTCTAGCTATAGTCAAATCCACATTACAGTCGAAGACCAACATAAAACTTCCTTTACAACTCCATAGGAACATTCTACTATCAAGTCATGCCCTTTGGTTTGAAGAATGTAGGTGCCACATATTAACATTCCATAACTATAATCTTCCATGACCTCATTCACATCATCATGGAATACTATGTGGATGATTTTCTAGGTAAATCGATGACTAGAGAAGAATACTTGATTATCCTTGAATGCATCTTTGTTCGATTGGAGCAATATTAGTTGTGACTCAACCCGAAAAAGTGTCTTTGGTGTCACCTTAGGAAAACTCTTGGGTTTCATTGTGTCTAGGAGAAGCATAGACATTGATCCTGCCAAATTCAAGGCAATTATGGATATGCCTCCTTTGAAAACACTTAAACATTGAGAAGTTTACAAGGAAAAATATAATCCATCTATTGGTTCATTGCTCAACTTGTTGATAAATGCCAACCTTTCAATCATTTTCTTCACAAAGACCATATTCAAATGGGTTGATTCATTCCAACAAGGCTTTGAAAAAATTGAAGAATATTTTGATAATCCACCCATCCTTATGCCTCCTATATTAGACAAACCATTTTTGTTATATATTTCAACTACTTCAGTTATACTAGGGGCACTTGTTGCACAAAATAATGAGAACGACAAGGAAAGAGCAACACATTACATCAGTTGTACACTTGTTGGCTATGAAATTAATTGCAAAACCATGGAAAAAGCATGCTTAGTAGTGGTCTTTGGTTCCCATAAATTCAGAAATTACATGCTCATTCATTCTATCAAACTCATTTCTAAACTCTATCCCCTCAAGTATCTTTTATTATAAACATCTTTGACAAGTCGTATGGCTAAATGAGTCATTCTTCTTAGTGAGTTTGATATTGAGTGTGTTAATTAAAATGAAATTGAAGGTCAAGTCATCATGGATTAGCTAGCAGATGCCCCTCTAGTGGATGCTTACCCATTGGTCACAAAATCCCAATGAGTATGTCTTCCCTACTATTAAACAAGCTTTGTGGAAGCTATATTTTGATGGTTCATTCACTAAACATGGATCGGGAGTGAGTATTCTATTTTTTACCCCTTAAGGTGACTTTATACCCAAATCATTCATATTAGCCTTCCCATGCATAAATAACATTACAGAATATGAGGTTCTCATCATTGATTTGAAGATAACATTTCAATAGAATGGCAACAACCTACATGTCTATGGAAATTCTCAATTCATCATTAAATAGGCCAACAATAAATTATAGACTAAGGATGATGTTGGTTCCTTACAAATGCATGTTCAATTACTTCAAGAAATATTTCAGCTATATTTAGTTTGAGCAAATTCCTCATCTATTAAATAAAGCAGTAAATGCAATGGCTACCATTAGGTCTTTGTTAGATATGCCCCATGATTTCCATGAGTGTGAATTCTTGGTCGAGAAACTTTTGATGCCTACATATGATCTTCTAGATACCAAAATGGTGTGTGATATTGTTGGTCCCCAATCTCCCTAGTATCATGACATCTACACTTTCCTTCATGAAAACATTTTACCACCTAATCTCACTTAAAACCAACATCAATCCTTAATCCAATGTTAATCTCATTACACCATCCTTGGAGACACCTTATATCGTAGAGGATATGATGGCTCATTATTGCAATGTTTAAACAATATGGAAGCCAGTTTGGATTTAAATGAAGTACACAATGGTATTTGTGGGGCTCACATAAGTGGTATGGTCCTTGCAAAGAAACTTCTTCGAACAGGCTATCATTGGCCTACTATGAAACATGATGCATGTGAATATGTTAAGAAATGTGTTCCTTGCTAGCAACATGTAGATTTGATACATGCACCATCTCAAGCATTGCAATCCATTACTTCCCCATGGCCCTTTTCATAATGGGGTCTTGATTTAGTTGGCAAGGTACATACCCCTTCGTCAATAAATCCTACTCACCCTCATAAATAGCATCCAAATTTCTAAATTTATTCTATATCATATCATCTTTTGATATGGTATTCGCTCCACCATCATTACCTATAATGATAAACCATTAAAAAACCAACATGTGTGATAATTGTGTGAGAAATTCCACATCCAACTTTGTTGGTCCACTCCATATTACCCTCAAGGTAATGACCAAGATGAGGAAACTAATAAAACCTTAATCAAAATCCTTATTAAATTTTCCAATGACATTAGTCATGATTGGAATCTCCATCTAAATCTTGCCCTTTGGGCTTATTGCACTAGCATTCATACCCCTACTAACACCACTCCAAATTCACTAGTCTATGACATTGAAATTATCTTGCTGATAGAAGTCAAACTCCCATATTTACGCATCTCATTGAAGAACATCATTGATGATGAAGAGTATCAGGTTGCACGTCTGAGTCAGTTAGAGCTTTTGGATGAATAATGCCTCAATGCCTACAACCATCCCAAGATTATTAGAACATATTAAACAAAAGATATAATAAGAAAACAAGGCCTCACCAATTCTAGATTGATGGTCTTATTCTTAAAGAGAGTTAGCGGATCCAATAGGATCGAGAAAAGAAGGGAAAATTTGAAGCTAACTAGCTCAGTTCCTATGACATTACAACAAAGTATGGTCCAAGGGGAATATCAACTGGTAACTCCTGAAAGAGAAACTTTGGAGGAGCCTATAAACATCATCCACCTCAAGAGGTTCTACTACTAAGTTAGCTAAGTTATCCCATCTTCAAAAAATCCAAAAAATCCAAAAATTTCAAAAAAATAAATAGTAAATAGTAAATAGAAATGAATTGTCCTATGGTGAAAACCAACTTCAGTGGCACCTTAGACAAGTGAATTTGGTGAAAACCTAGAAACAATCACCATTTTTATGGGGCATAATCATTATTTACCTCACCTCCTCTTTTTCACGTGTTTTCATGCATCCGCTTAT
The DNA here is from genome assembly GCA_007258455.2 of Sequoia sempervirens. Classification (NCBI taxonomy): domain Eukaryota; kingdom Viridiplantae; phylum Streptophyta; class Pinopsida; order Cupressales; family Cupressaceae; genus Sequoia; species Sequoia sempervirens. The sequence continues at coordinate 179,122 of VDFB02252509.1, forward strand.
CACTTGAATCCCCTACATGCTATCACTATCCACCTCAATCCTATCCACTATAAATCTCAATTATCCCATCGATCCCATGGTGTTCATTAGTTGAGAATTTGATGATTCCAATTTACTATCCTAATTCTTGAGCTTCATTCATTTATTTAGAGGTGAATCTCATGGATCCTAATATACTCCTGATACTTGAAGTTCTTTTATCAATTAGGCTTTTGCTAGCTATCATCGGTTTTGTCTCATCATCTAGGACCATCACTATACATACTAGTCATTAGGTCTCGTCATTGTGTCTGTGTGTCGCCAAGATCCCCTATCAAGCTAACACTTCAACAAAATATGTCAACCCTCAAATATTAGTTAACTTTATTATCTCTCGTCATACAAATTGTAGGATCTATCCCATTCATCTTTGATCTTTGTAGGATACATCATTCCTCATATCAAACCACATCAATCCACCCATCGTCCCCATGGAAAATGGTATTTAAGGTCTCTTGGTATTTTGGTTGCTTTCATATTTTGGTTTATCTTTCTTAAGCTCCCTACTCTATCTACTTGAGGTCGCCACGATCCATAATATCATGGTGTGCTTTGACTGGTAGAAATAGGGACATGTCTTGGCTTTGTTGTGATTGTGTTTTCTTGGTTGCCTCATGTTGTACCCACCAAGATCCATTGTTGTCTTGTGTTACGTTGGGGCATCCTCTTGTGCTTATGGTTTTCCAATATCGACCCATCCAAAACCCTTTGTGAATTTTTAGGATGTTGGATCAACCTATTTGTTTGTTGTGTCAGTCTTATGTGTGCGATATGAAGTCACCTTGGTTCCTCATACCTTGGTGCATAGTATCCCATGCTATATAAAATTAAGTGCTCACTACATGGAAGTCTAATATATAATACCAAATTGCTCAAAATTATGTCCTCCATCCTACCATCTACCATTCCTACCACCCTATCTCTCATATCCATTCTCATTGTCCCTTTCCTAATCAGTGGGTTTTGAATATGCAAGTGTGTCCCCTCTTCGTTCTTCCTACAAGGTTGGTTTGGTTTTGGTTGATACACTATGGTTCCATCTATCATATACTCACCCTTTATCATTTCCATTATCATTTAATTGCATTAAGTTGTTTAGAATTTGCTATTCTAAGAATCTTTTATCATTTCCATTATCATTTTAGTTTGCATTAATTTGTTTATAATTTGTTATTCTAAACATCTTTTATCATTTCCATTGTCATTTTAGTTTGCATTAAGTTTTTTAGAAATTGTTGTTCTAAGTATCTTTTAGCATTTCCATTATCATTTTAGTTTGCATTAATTTATTTAGAATTTGTTACTCTAAGCATCTTTTCATTGCCATTCCATTTACATTTGGGTTTTTTAAGGTTCATTTTCATTTTCAATTTTTCATTTAGGTTGTATTACATTATTCCATCATTTAAATCAATCATGTAGTGTTATTATATGATTAGATTCATCCATTAGAATTCATTGCATTATATATCAATCCATTTAAACCTATATTACATATTTCTCATTTATATCCATGCATAAATCAAATACATGCATAATCATCGCATGTCATCCATAAGTCATCCCAATATCATTAGGTCTCATATAAAAATGTAAACATATCCACCTTACATCACACACATTAGTACACATCACATCCACATAACATACAGATAGTCGGCGTCCAGCATCACCACTCATTAGTATAATATATTCAATCATAGCATCATATACATCACATATATCTAATCATACATGTGCATAAAATTATAACATCTAACATCATATGCATCATCTATCCATAATATGATCACATACATCTATATCCATACATATACATCAATCTCTAATCATATGTATCCATGTGCATCATCAAAATAATAAAATGTCCATATCCATCACACAAATCAATGTCCATCAAATAAATAAATGTTTATTGTAAAATAAAGGGGCATGAATCATTATATCATACATCATACATATACACCTAAGATCAATATCTTGAATAAAAAATAAATAAATGATGTCATCTGTGCAAAGGAGTCACTAATAATCTACCAAAATTTATGTATCACCTCAAAAATGTCATTGTACCTTCTATCCACTACTACCTGCATCTAAATGTATGGGGGAGGGTGGCACTCCCCTTGATACTAATGGCCCTCTTCTGCATTGTGGGGGTCCCATCGACCTGCTCCTCCTAGATCCTAACCGCAGTGATCGATACCCACTTCGTCTTGAGCTCTCAACCTCTAAAAAGTCGGACCTTAGTTGTACCAGCTAGCGTGCCACCTCTGCTATCCCCCCTCCTCACTAGGCCTTGGATGTGTCTCGATCCTACTAGTAGTGGTCACTGTATTTTTGTAGCCATTCTCTCTCCAATTCCTAGGTGTCCTGAGCTAGCCAGAGGTTATCTCTCTCTATATTGATTGTCTCTACATCCCCTTGTAGGTTGTCCACCAAGGCCTATAGATTGTCCCTCTCTGTCGTCCTAGTAACTAGGCCATCCTATGCCTATTGTAGTTATCTTTATAGATCTAATATCTTGCTCTCTATAATGACCAATTGACTCTCTAGATCTCAGTCTCCCCACTCTCCTTCACGCCTCTCCTCCTATCATGATGGTTTAACATCCTCCAACAATGAAATACTCAGAGATATCCTCTCCTCCCTATCTACATTCATCTTCTCCCCCTCATCCTCATCCTCCTCCTCTCCCTCCCCCTCCCTCCATCACTACTCGAGGCTATAACCTCCTCCTCCACTATCTCCTCCACCACATTCTCCCCCTCCTACCACTCTATTTGGTTGATGGTTCTCCTCCTTCTGACCCTCCTGGCCTTTCCCACGGTTGCCTCCATCCTCCCAAATGCTACTATCCCTTTCCCTGGCACCATGGGATCTAACCTATGTTTCACCCACTATTTTGCATACCTCTATGTAATGCTAGGGTCATCAACACCTCCCTATTTATCCCATATCAACTCCTCCAATTTGCACCAAGAGTGCGCTACTACCCTAGGGGCTATCTGTGGCCCCCACTCTATTGTCTCCTATGATAGTTTGGTGAACCTCCCAGAACCCTCTAGGATGTCCTAGACCATGAAGAACTTCCATGTCAATCAATGTGGTCTATATCTCTGAAATATGCCCCCTTTTTTATTTTATTTTTAATATCAATTACAATGCAACACGCACCCGTTAAGGTTAGCTCCAAAACCAAAATGATGCAGAATAGTAACTCTAACCAAGAATGCACCCTAAGACCATTAAAGGAGGAGGGGCGGGCATATGGTCAGAGGATCCCTAGGATCAAAATAACTCAATAACTGAAACTAAATACAATTGAAAGTAAATGATAAACTCAACACCAAGAATGTGCACACAAGATCCTTTTGAAGGCGAGGTGCTAACATATGGTGAAGTACTTATTACAAACTAAAATGAACTTATGCGGTGAATCGACCATGAAAGAATTCCGCACTTCCACTAAATAAGTGGGGGGAAAGAGATTACAAAACAAACTAATTCATCCGCTGTAGCGGGCATCTACTCAAGAGTGGGGATTCACCACTTAATAGTGGGTGCAAAGAAAGATTAAACATTTGTTCTCCACACTGGCGGTAAACCATCCAGGGGTTACAATGATGTGAAATTGTACACAAGAATATGCAACAAATTAAATGACTGGAACAATACTACTATTTACAGTCTTACAATGATAAATAACTACAAATTACAAGTGCAATTGCAATATTACTAAAGCCAAATGAAGAAATATAATCTCTAAACTCCAAAACTTCTCAACTACTGAAGAACAAGCCAAAAATATAATATACTGATGAATCTAATATAGAACCAACAAACTGAGATTTCTTACCAGCAATTGGCCATCAATAATTTGTTTATATCTTTGCCCCAAAAGCTCTTGTCTTCTTCAAATGAACTAGTCATGAATTAGCAGCATAGATTCCCATAAAATAATGCATAATTTTGGAAAGGATTAAGTTTGATATAAAATTCCAACTCACAAAAAATACAGACCAACAACCTGTGCTTCAACAAAATGCTCATATCTACTTCGAATTTCCTCCAACTCACACAAAATTGAAAGCATTTGATCACTAGGAGCAAGGCAAATACCCAACAAGAGAGAAAACTTGTCCAAACTCTAATATAATGAAGCACGGATCCCAAATACCAACTTATGAAGAAAGTACGATCCTAGAAGTGGGCGATCTCCATATAAAAATAATGGCTGCAAGATAAAATCTGAAACTCTACCAATAGGGGTGCCTTGAAGATAGAAAACATTATAGCAAATACCCATAATGATATAAAATTCTCTCAAAGAGTTGTAATTGAAAATCTACTTCAACCATTAAAAAACCAGCAAGTAATAAACTGGAAAAATATCACCAAAATTCACTATGATGAAGCTTTGTATGCACTTCTGAGTGAAGCACACTCCCAATTGACCATCTAGGGTGCCATAGTTTCAAGCCTGAAGAATGGTGTAGAAAAACTAAGCTTCCCCTTAGCTGGGTTCTGAAATCAATTCAACAACATTTCAATACAATTTTCCAAAGATGAAGAACTCTTCTCAAAGCCTCAATATATAAGCTTCAATTGGGAAAATGAAACAACCTATAACTCCAATCAAGAAACTCTTCAATTTCTCCAAGAGACATCCACCTCAAAAGCATTTTTAAAATATTAAAACTCTTAGTATTCCTTTCCCAAGTCGTCCCACATTTGAGGAGATATTTAAACATTAATAAAACATTAATGAACTTAAATGAGGTGTCCCCCCCTTCATGACCCCATTTTAAAAACAACTTGAAGTTCAATGACTAGGCATGGGGTACAAACTCAAAAAACAAAATTGACTAAGTGTTGAAACTCAGTCCAAAGGAGAGATAGAAGCCAAAGCAAAAACCAACGCCCAAACTGATTCTTCCAGAAATAGAATGATGACCTCAGTTGATGCTGCAAATGATGCCACTACTAAAATTAGACTTACTAAAAATAGCCAATGCCAAAAATAATAAGTTCGCTTCAAAACCAACAAAAAGTCAAACTAAACAACCAGATTGCAAAGGATTGAATTGCTACTTAACAGATACTGCTAAAAGATAGACTTGCTAAAAATAGTAAGTCTACACAACATCCTCTGAATGCCAACTGAGCAGTATCTGAAAGAGGAAACTCTCGAAAAAGCACTTGAAAGAGGAAACCCTAATTTTCTACTTTAGCTTAGCCTACAGATTTCCAGAAATAGGATAAACCCAAATGAAGAGCGTAGGGCTAAAATGGGGGCATTACAATCTCTCAATGAGGTACAAATACCTCCCTATGATGTAACACGTTGTGAATATATAGTTGTTGTACTTGTTGTCCTTCTCCCATGCATCCATCTCCCAGTATGGATTCTAGATCACATCTCCCTCCTCAATCTCATATAATAACCTCATCTAGTATGCTATACTATGTAACTCCTGGTATCATAGCCCAATCCTCTAGCTAAATACCATGGGCTCATCCCTAGCCCTCTCTACCCTATATTGGATTGATCGTGTGACATTGGCATGATCCCACACCTAGATCTATAGAAGCGTGATGTGTGTGAGGCTCTATCCTCCCTTGTAGCATATAATGTGGGGATCTTGATATAACTATGCCAATATGCATGCCCCCCTGCATACCATCACTACTACTCCACCTTCCTCACCAACACATCCCTCAGTGTCAGAATGAAGAATCATCTCCTCTTGTCAAGTAGGAGCGCCCTGTTGATCAAACTACAAAGGTATAGTGCCATACCTAGAACTACCTCTCTACATCTATCTATGTCTAGTGCCCTCCCTTGTGTGGAAACATTATTTCACCCGAACATCCTTTGTAATAGCACTAGTATAGCCTCTACACTGGATGCCACTATCAATGATCCTTGTATAGGCAGTTGGATGATCCTCCATATATCCTCCAATGTTCTCAATAATCTCCTTTATCGAGAGATGGAAGGTGCTCATCTCCAAACTTCATCTCTTTTCCAAACTTGTTAGAAGTGGCTTGTGCACTTGGATGATTGGCATCCTCATCATATATGCTAATCTAAGGGCATCTAAGAAGGCCCATTCCTCATTTGTAAACTCAACAGCTAGCTGAAGCACCCCCAATCTTCACTCTCAAGTTCTCAAGCTTGCTATGGCCTCCATCCATCCAATCCAAATGTTAATCTTTTCATCTTTTTTGTCTTATCATATTTTTTCTAACTCTCCTAACAGATTCACCCTTTTGGGTGCATCCACCTATCTTATAACAAATCCACCCTTCGATGAATCCACCTTCCCTTTGGAAAATATTCCTATTCCTAGCACATTTTCCCATTATCTTTAGATTCTCCTATTTGGTGAATCCTCCCATTCTCCACATTTGGCTCTTCTCTATAGATTCGCCCCTTGGGAAGATCTACCCATCCTCTCATGGATCCACACATTTAGAGTGTATCCACCCCTTTTCTATAGATCCACCTATCCCCAAGTGCATTTTCCCATCCCTGGCGGATCTGCCTTTTGCAATGTATCCACCCTTCAACAGATCCACCCCAGTTTGAATGCATCCACCCTAGCTAAGGCATATCCACCGATTTTCTCTTCATGGGAAGATTTGCCCCATTTATGACTTTGACTTGTAATAGATTCTTTAAAACTGAACATATAAGTAAAATTTAAATCACATACATGACCACCTCATCCTCCTCATCACACCCGTGCTCTCACTTGGTTAGCTTGGTGTGCAATCAATCATCCACACACCATTTTATTCGCTTTGCTTCAATTGATCGCTTAGGAGATTAGGGTTAAAATGAATATTAATCATACCTTAATTACTATTTATAGTAAATCCTAATCCTCCTAATTATCATTTTCACTCTTATTTCTCCCTCGTAGCTCCCTTTTCTTCTGTTCCTTCACCACCCTTCCTCATTTTTCATCATGGATCCATTGCTATCCTTTTCCATCTTTCAAGAGGCCACCTGGGCCCTTTTTTTCTGTCCATCCTCTTAAAGGGGAATCACTCCCTCCATACTTCTTTTTCTTCTATTCCTTTCAATTCCTCCATGCTAGGGCATCTCCTCATCTGGTTCTTCCATCAAGTCAACTATATTTCTATCTTCTTCAAAATATCGTTATTTTAACGTTATTTCAAAGAGGGGCAAAATGTAGACACCTAAAATTGACCACTTGCATTTGGTCATTTTTATCCCGTTGTTCTAATTAATCCCTTCTATTCGCGTTAATTAAATAATATTTTAATTATTTAATTAATGTTGTCAATTTACCCCGAAGTCTTCTAAGGTCCTAAGGTAATTAATTGAATAATTGCTTACCTTACCTTTTATCCCCTTTCTTCTTTAAATTAAATAAATACCTTTATTTATTTAATTTAATCACCTCATTTTGCCACAAGAATTAAATAAATTATTTAATTCTACTTTTTTTTCTCTCACCTCTGGTCACATCCTCCATCATTTTTCATTATCCTCTTATTCTAATTCTAATCCACATCCTAATGATGTGCACACACTTAATCATGAATTTAGAGGTGTCACATCCTCTAACTTTTCCACTTGCCATTTAATCATTCCTTATTGATCCTAATTCTCACCTAACCCATCCCCTAATCATTTACACATTCCTAATCTCATGATTAAGAAAGGGCTAATCCCCTTTCCATTTACTACCCATCCACCTTGTCCTTTAAGCCTTAAAGGCTTTCTCCTTTTGGGAAGCCACCTCACATGGGTCCTTTCTCCAAAGTACAATTAAAGAACTTAAAATTCATTTATTCCCTTTCATCCCACACTTTAAGAATGTTGGACAAGGAAGACCTTTATGGCAAAGATCTTCCCCATCTCCCAAGGTACCTTCCAAGTACCAATCTCTTTCTCAAGCCTCCACATGGTGAAACTTGTCACCATCCTAGGCCCTGAAAGATCACATACCCCCACATCTCCTCTCATGATGCCACTTGGCATCATTTCATGAGTGGAGATGTCTCAACACTTCCTAGCCCTTAATCTCCCTTTAATCAATCCTAGCCATCCATTCATTCTCCTCCCATCAAGTGAAAAACATAACCATTTTTTATCATCTTGTAATTCATAATCTTTGAGCAATTGGTAATGTTATGTTGTCAAAATTTTGTTGAGCACACATCAAATCCGGTCAAACTGGGGCAATCTCGACATCAAAGGCTTCACTATACTTGGGTTTCGTTGAATTCTTTGAAGGTTTGATCTCTCTTAGGCCCTAATTCGATTGTTACTTGATTTTTGTGTTTGTTGGGTTTCATTGCAATCTCTCTTCATTTTAAATACAATTTTCACTCCACACATTCTAGCATGCTCGGTGGGACCCACATCATGAGTCTACTAACATCATTTTCTTTTTTTCCTTGAAGTTTTGTTTGCATGTTTTTGCACAAAGGTAGTTTCATTCTAAACAAGTGGATTTGCGCTGTAAATGGCAACTCCATTGTTACAAAGGCGACTCTACTTTGGCCCTTTAGTTTAATTGTTCTAATAGCCTCCTCAACAAGCACACAAGGTGTAGTAAATACCCTACCCAACTTGTCTTTACCATATGCATTACTGTTTCTTTTCTCCCAAAAACATTTGTGTAGCATGACCTACCATAAGACTCCATAATATCACAATGAATATAGAAGATAGAAAGTAAATATATTATAAACAATATGAGAACATCAAGTTGGTGAAGTAAATATAGATCGAAGACATCAATACTCAACACTTCAACATTTAAATCACCACAAGACACACATGTTAATATGACATAATGTTATTACAAAGAAAGCTTTTAAGCTATAATGTAGAAATGAAATCTTGATAGATGGTTGGTAGCTAGAATGTGGTAGGGACCATTTTATCGAGTGTAAAAAATGACTTATGTTTTAATAACACACGTGAATAAAAAGTCAAACGCTGATCTTTGTAAACCTAATGACTCTAGGGCGACTTTAGAGACTTGAGTTGACAAGTCTAGTTCTTTGGAAATTTCATTTTAGAATGCAATTGTAGCTGTCCATCGAGTGTTCATCGAACAGTGAAATATTTTTGTACATTAATTTTAATTTTTTGAGTATATATTACTAGCATACATATCTTTAATTTATTTTATTTTGGAGGCATTGTCAGTGCATGGGATAGCCATTGCAAATGCTATCTAGACTAACATCTGACTTCAAATAGATTACTTCAAAGCATTGAAAATATATGAGAATCAAATGGCTTGCTATACCTTAATCATTATTAATATTGACTCATAATAAATTTTGCTCACTTTTTGATAAAAACTTATAAATTCACTAACATAATCATTATAATTTAGCATTTGATATTTTTGCCACACACACTATATTTTTCACAAACTTACCAACACATTTACCAAATAACTAATTTTATTGTTTTTAATATTTATATGATTCGCCACTGAAGTTTTTTAATGGTTTGCATACAAGTTTACTTAGCCACAAAAGCTTATTTTATTTGTTTGAGTAGACGTTTAATTTGGCAACAATTTTTTTTTATTGGTCTGAATACAAGTTTAATTCACCAACAAAGTTATTTTATTGGTTTGAATAAAAGTATAATTCGCTAGTATTTTCTACAAATTTTTATTGATTAAAAATATTCACCAATTTTTTTATTTATTTTTGAGAATAATGCAAGATTCGCTAGGTTTTTATATCTTAACTCATGGGGTTTCTTAAAGTTATCGCTGCCTAGCGCCCTTGTCCTACTAGTTTAGCTTGAAATTTTGTAGTTCTTCTTTGTCTACACTCTCCAAATCCGCTTCCTATTTTTGTCTTTTTGTTATGTATTTTCTAGATTTTATAACAACTTGTCACTTTACTCTTAATTCATCTAGTTCTCTACATCTTCCAATTCATCATCACATCTCATCATCAACACAAAAAGGAACCAAAACCCTGACCAACTATTTGGCTATCCCTTGAGGATAACAACCGAATAGTTTCTCTTGGTTACTTTTGTGTCCCTCAATGTTTATGGTGGAATGTGTGATTTGGGTTAAGGTGTTTGGCCTAAATCTCATTTCAACATCTCACATATATGTTAACTTTAGTAGAATAAAACATTAGATCATCATAAGAGTAGAAATAAATCCACATATTATAGTATTCTTAGAGTATCTAAGCTGATTGCAACTTAATTTATTATAGTGTAGGTTATCCTTGTCTACAATCTCTTGTTTATAATGTACCATAGCTATTGAAACACAAATGTTGGTTTTGTCCAATACCGAAGGTGCTTTTTCTTAATCATGCCTTTGTCAAGTATTATCATATACAACTAGTCTCATTGAATATTTATCCCTTTGAGATTCATTTGATTCCAGTTCAACATGCATTGTTCTAACTATGATACTTCAAATTTTTTTACCTTTATTACTTTAGACAAAAGACTTTTTACTTCAAATATAAATTTGTATTTGTGGGAGTAAATGGTGACTCCCCTAATTACCTAATGAGTGAATTAGCTAGGTACAAGGAATTTATTCACACCAACAATATTAGATCTAATCTCATATTAGAAATTCAAATTCAAGCTAAAAAGTTTAGATTCAAATTATGTAGAAGAGTAATTCTATATGGACTATACACAAAGTTTTTCTAACAACCATATTTGAATCATATAGAAACATCTTATAGTTGGTTCCTTTACTTGTTTAATTACTTTTTCCAAGCATTCCTAGAATATATAAGCCGACTACGACTCAATTTATTACAGCGTAGGTTATCCTTGTCTACAATCTCTTGTTTATAATGTACCATAGTTATTTAAACACAAATGTTGGTTTTGTCCAATACCGAAGGTGCTTTTTCTTAATCATGCCTTTGTCAAGTATTATCATATACAACTAGTCTCATTGAATATTTCTCCCTTTGAGATTCATTTGATTCCAGTTCAACATGCATTGTTCTAACTATCATATTTTGATATTTTTTAGCTTTATTACTTTAGAAAGAAGACTTGTTACTTCGAATATAAATTTGTATTTGTGGGAGTAAATGGTGACTCCCCTAATTACCTAGTGAGTGAATTAGCTAGGTACAAGACATTTATTCACACCAACAATATTAGATCTAATCTCATATTAGAAATTCAAAGTTAAGCTAAAAAGTTTAGATTCAAATTATGTAGAAGAGTAATTCTATATAGACTATACAAAAAGTTTTTCTAACAACCATATTTGAATCATATAGAAACATCTTATAGTTGGTTCATTTACTTGTTTAATTACTTTTTCCAAGCCAATGTTTGTAGATGACTTTAAAGATCAAGTTACTAATGCCCATGCAAATAAAATGTATCTTACACAAAACCTTCATGAACTATAAAAATAAATGAATATTTCTTAAAAAAACTAAATATTCCACACTTTCAAAAGAATTTTAAAATAAATCGTAGGGTTAAGAAACATTCATGAACTACCTTACCTTTCAAACAAGCAATAAAACTTCAACACAAAACCACACTATAATCTATTTTTTGTTTGTTTGGAGGATAAACCTCCTATTACTTTTATAGCTTATAGATATTCAACTTATGAACCATCGATTTCCTTCAACTTAGTACAAAAGAGTAAAAGATATCCATTTTCTCAAATTAACATAAAATTTGAATGTGAGCTCATCCCTTATAAAATCAAGACTTCATTCTCGACAATAATTAATGCTACTAAATTCTTTGTGAAGGGGACATCTACAAATAAACCAACACTTTGATAGAACCTCACAAATAAACCAACCCAACTTAGGTAGACCTTATCTCAAATTTTCATCTACCATTTTTTTTAATGTTTTAAGAATGTTGCAAAACCCCATAGTCACATCAAAAACCTTTAATCCCCAGACCCATTAAACCCCCTAACAACGAATGACGACAAATCGCCCCAAATACCATTGTGGTCCCTCCTATGTTAACAAATGTCGAAGACTAATAGATCGTACCCGAAACCGTATCACACAGCTTTTCTATAAATATACACCACACTACCGAAGAAAGGTCACTCATTTATATCTCAACTTCTATCCACTCAAACACATGGAAAACACAAAAAGTCAGAAAAAAGAGGACCATCTTCCAGTACTTATAATGGTCTTGTCAGTCTAATCTGTATACAACTGCAGGGAGCTTGAAAAGCTGCCCATTAGTAATTGAATACACGTGTACATTCTCTTTTTCCTAATCAGTCTGAGGTATCAGCCTACATCTTTAGCTCTGTGTAGCTGCAGTGTCAGAAATGGGTGTTCTCAAAACGAGATTGTGAGACTCAAAGTCGTCTAGTTCATGGTGAACAAAAAGAAGGAAGATCCAGATCCAGTTCATTGTAGATAGGAAATACAGGGAAAATATGCATCAGGATCAGCGCAGAAAAGTAAGTTTGTTTAAAGTTCCTTATTTTCTGTTTCATTGAATCTCAATTATTTGATACACATAACTCATAGGTCTTATTAACCTATGCGGGTAGCTTTCCATTTGGAATCAAAATTTGAAACTTTGTTCTGATAACATTTATCAGAATCGAGTTGCCTAATTGGTATGCCTGAAATCACTTATAGGTGTGTGTTAACTCTGGTGGGCAACTCCCCGTTAGGAATTCGAATTTTAACTATCTGTTTTTCTTTTCTTAAGAAATGTAGTTTTTATTCATCTGGGAATAAAACGATTATGTCGGCAAGCTAAGAACAGATATATAGGATAAAAAGAAGAAGACAAGAACAGCAACTGAACAACATGATTAAGGAAAATCCCTCTCTAGAAAGGCAAGGAAATAGAACACTTGGGCGTGAGTGCCAATTGGCAAAGATTCACCCTTCTATAAAAAATAGTTGATCTGACTTTGACAAGAAGAGTACTTCCTGCTTAAACAATCTCAATTCCCCTAAACTTTTTGGGGGAATTTGCCCTGCTGCAAAATTGCCTTAGACTTTGTTCTCCACCATAAAGAAAATTTAATAGCAATCAATCCTAATTTTACATCAGAATATGGAAGAGCTGTCCTTAGTCATACAAGTGTTCCAAAAGGCAAAAGTGTCCTTCTCCAAGCAAGAGGGGAAACAAATAAAGTTGAATTTAGCATAGAATCCCTTCAGCAAGATTTGGCAGCAGAACACGTGACTGATTTATTCCTCTCTACCACAGACACCGCACAAAGAATTGGCAATACTTGCTTTATGAATTTGTGATTTGACTGTCCAACATTATTGGTTAGGCATCCATTTCAGTGATTGATTGAAATATTGGTGTGCTAACCTTCATTAAATTTTGATTTACTTCGTAACTCAGACTCGGGACTTGGGACTCTCAAAAACTTGGAAAATAAAATATTATATAAATACACAAAACAAACTTAAATGGATGAGACGGATACAAAAGGAATTTGGATAAATCGAATTCAATTACTTAAAAAAATAAGAACAGCCCAAAAGCTCATAAAAATAGGGCAAAAATGAAAAATGCTGTTTTTGTTATTACAATCCAAATAAAGGGAAAACTATGCTTTTCCTTTCGGCACAACCATAAGCAACTTTCATGGTTTGCTTTTCAAAACCAGATCAAGGGTCTGGGGGTGGCAGCGCCCCGGGCTTGATCCCTTTCACAATTTAGTGGGGTTAAGAGGCAGAGCCCGTGCCATGAGGCCCAAATTAAGGCTGTTTAGGCCACTGGATCTTTATAGCACATGCCTTTTTTCATATTTTTATATCTTTTAACCAACTATTGATAAATCCTTGCAATCACTCAACAATCAATTCACATTGCAGAGATTGTAATTACTGAAGATGAAAATGACAAAAACACAAAAAAACAATGTTTCATCAAGGTTCTGGAATTTTGCAGAGAAAATTTGTGAGAATCTTACAAGTTTCTCTGTGGGTCTTGGTGCTCAAGTCTAGTGAGTTACTCGGTGTGTAAGAAAGCTTGCAAATTCTTGTGAGTTTGGTGAGAACTTGCTGTTTGCAAACTATGCTTTCAAGTTTCAACAAATTATATGTATGCATTAATATTGATGGGCAGGCTTTCATTTCATTTATTATGATTAAAATTGAAATATATATAGCTTTTTTTGATAAAATAGTTGGGAAATCTATAATGGCCCCCACTTGAAAAATATATAAGAAAGTAAAATAAAACAATAACCAAGAAGTTGAAGTAAAAAAACAGAATAGAAATACAAAGAAAGGCAGAAACTGCTAGCACCCATCAAAATGCCTCACCTCCTTGAGGACTGAAGCCTAAAATCATCAACCCTACTACCGCCATGAAATTGATAGTTTTGCCAACTTGAAAGTCTTCATGCACAATAGTGCTACAATGCACCAAAAACAAACCAAAATTCTATGCATCTGGTTCTTCACAAAAACCCCTTGGATCAGGGTATGATCAGCTTCTGGTTTGATCTAGGTGTGGTCCAATGACAAAGTCGGCTAGGTTTTTTCTTTTTGCTTTTTGCTTTTGCTTTGATGAACCGAGGTGAACTGACTTTGATCTCGATTGATTTTTGTAGAATACCCAACAAACTTGACAAAAAATTGACCCTTCTTTTAATATTTTTTCAATTCTTTTTATTCTTTTTTCCTTGCACTATTTTTCCTAACAAAAAACAATAGTGACTTTGTTGCATTTCTAATGGAAAAGAATAATAGTGAGAACATCAAAGAACTCAACAAAACATGGTTGTTTACTAAGAAAGTCGCTTTTCAGTGTGGGCTTTGAGGAAACATTCACTTCGTTTTCTAGATCATAATCATCTTTGACTTAGAAGGAAACCAATTGTTTAAGATGGGCTGCAAAGTGAATGTAATCTCAGAAAGTGAATAAAACATAACAAATACCAAAGCGCATGAATACTTACTCTTGCAACCACTTGTATGTAAGCCATGCACATATCAACTATACCTTCTTCAAGCTGATCGCCAAACAACTTGGTCTAGGATTTGCCATACTTTCCATTCCAAGACCAATTATCCCATCACACTGTTTATTAATCTATCTGATAAAATAAATACATGAATAATAATTGAGATGACAATGCATACTAGATATAGGATTAAAATATACCCTAAGTTGCCAGTTTGGGTACGTGTGTAGGTGTGGGTATAGGTACTAATATGATTGTATGACAATTTTTTTCCTTGGGTATGGGTACATGAATATATATAACATGTTCAAAATTATACATTTGTAATGTCCCCGATTTTCAGCCCTCTTAAGGAATAATCATTATTTTAATTATTTAATGTTACTAGGCAAAAAGTGCAAAGTCAAAAGGATAATATTAAATAATTATATTAAAAGGTTAAAAGTGACATGCTTTAATAATAAATTAATAAAGTCACTTTATTAATATATCTTCAAAAAAAGTGACTTAAGTATTAAAGAGTCACATCAAGGAGTCACATTAAGGGGTCACATCAAGGGGTCACATCAAAGAGTCACATCAAGATATCACATCAAAGGTCACATCAAGGAGTCATATCAAGAGATCACATCAAGGGATCGCATCAAGATGTCACATCAAGGAGTCATATCAAGGGATCACATCAAAAGAGTCACATCAAGATGTCACATCAAAAGTCACATCAAGGAGTCATATCAAGAGATCACATCAAGGGATCACATAAAGGAGTCACATCAAGGAATATTAAAATATTCTTCTAAAAGCTTGTTGAACACTCTTTTTGGGTCTTTTTATAAGATCAAGAAGTTCTATATAAAGGAGAGTTGAGAGCTCATTTGGGAGGCTGGGTTGGAGAGAAAATTGTTAATTAATTTTAGTCTCATTGAGAGATTGGCTTTTTAGGGGCTTTGAGGACGAAATCCCTCTTGGCTTACAATCTCTTCACTATTGCAATATACAGTCAGGAGATTTAATGGTGTTTTCAGCCAGGAAACACATTGGTGTTTAACAGAGATCGATTGAAGGCTGAAGTTGCAAATTTGCTTGTCTGAGAAGCTAAGTAATTTATGCAATAGCTGATGTATTATTGCATGTTTTTGAATTATTGCAATAGCTGGTTTATTATTGTAAGGGTTTGAATAATTGCAATAGCTAATGTATTATTGCAATTTTGAATAAGGATTTGAATTATTGCAATAGCTGATTTATTATTGCAATAAGGGTTTTTGAATAATGCAATAGCTGATTTATTATTGCATTTATTGGCGAGGGTTTCTAAAGGGATGAATTTGAGATCATTGTTCAGATTTATGAAGAGGGTTTGAATTGAAATTCATCCTGTTGCTACAATGACACTACAATACCGTAAACAATGACCAAATCAGAGGAGATTGATTGCTTTCAGTTGGAAGTTTGTCAAGGGTTTTGAGGTTTGATAATTTTCTATTCTCTGCTGAGACTATTGCTTCATCGTTGGAGTTATTTCCGAGTGTTTCTGCCTCCTACAAGTTGTTGCTATCTATTCTATAGACCTTGCGGATTAAATCAGGTTCCTTATACATTCTATTTGCTTAATTTGTGTTATTTCAGACCTGCAAACGATTTTATAAGTCTGATTTCTGTTTCAAAAGACCTGGAATGTATTGCTGCAATTGTTAGGGTCTGTTATTTGTCTGATCTGCTCATTATGGTGTGGTCTGGAATGTGTAATCTGCTGGTATAAACCTACTGTTAAGTTTGTAATGGTTTGCAATGTAATTCTGGTCATTATTATCATTCTGGTTTGCCATATAATTCTGGGTGGATTTAGTGTCTTGTAAACTCAGATTAGAATCTCTGATAGTTCTGCCATGAATGGTGTCTTACTGCTGCAATGCTATAGTGGATTGTCATGAACTGTGGATGAAAGGGTCTTCAATGATATTTTTGAGTGTTTGAAGCCTGAAAACGCTAAGCAACAAATATATGTAATGTCTATATGAGTTCATGAACTGCTGTTAGTGTATTACAGTCCTATTGGTGCTCAGAGAATACAAATCAGACTGTATTTTGGCTTCCGATAATTACTGTGTAATACCATTATTGTCAAGGGAGTCTTTAGTAATGAGTTTGTCATTCTAGTGCTGTTGAAGAGTGCCATGTTATGAAATGTATGAGTCAATTAAGATTTTTGGGTGAAGTTCTATATCAGATCCAGTCTTTGCATTTTCTTACCAATCTGTTCTTTAATACTTCACACTTGTAAGTCACCAAGAAGCACTAGTTCAGTCACTGTATTCTCAACTTTCAATCATTTTGGAGCTGATGTTCATTATATTGCAAAATACAGTGATGTGTTATGCCTTGCAAATGAATATATGTTAAAATCCACCATATTTATTATGGCAAATTGCTCAGAAAACATTATCAGTTTGTGTCTACTTAATTGACAAATGAAATATGTCATATTAAGTGTTTGGAAAAAATATCGTTCAATTTGGAAAGGGTGCACATTACAACATTTAATTATAAGAATAGTGATACTCATAATTTCCAACAAATAGAATATTTAAATACCTCATATTCATAATTTGCAAAAATGAAAATACTCAAGTCTCAAAATGTCATTACACAATGAAAATTCAAATTACAATCAATATTTGTTAGTCTTTGTATTCTTCTTCATCAAAAGCATCAAGGTTAACACTTGTTTCAATTTCATTTGAACCACAATCAATTGGATTGCCACCCTCACTAGGTGTGTCAAGTGCAGAAGTTGCCTCATCTATAGAGACTTCGACAAGTTGTGCAACTATAGCATCTAAATCAACATACTCGGGGGTTAGATCCCAATTCTTTGTCACACCCTCATTGCATTTATGTTTCTTATGGTAGATTAATCATGCATTAGCTAATAATTAATTAATTAATCTTTAATTGATTATTAATCTAATTCATTTCATGCACTTAAGCTAGACTTAGGAGTGTTTTTTTATGTTAATTGAAGTGAGCTTTTATTAGATCATTTAGTCTCATCACATAGGATGACGACACTTGTCATGATCTAATCCCTTTATCATTTAGGGTTGCTCCTATAAAGCACTCACCCTCATTGTATTAACTCGCGATCTCCATTGAAGACTCTTGAGGTTCATTTTGTAAGTTTTTCTTGTTGAGGATATAGTAGATTATTGTTTGCAACTTTCTTTTGTGGAAGGTGTTTTTGTTTATTGTTTGATCTTGTGTCTCGTGTTTATTCACAATTCTATCATGGTATCATAGTGTGGATTTAGCGAACCCCTTCTTGATTTTCAAGGGTTTTCTTCAACTAGGGTTATAGGAGCAAATTTGGAATCTTCATTACCACAACTATCCATGGACTTTTTCTAAATTTTCTCTAGGTACGTTTTATTCAATTTTTTGTGTTTTCACATTCTGGTGGACATTTTAGCTTCTGAAAACTTTCTATTTGTGTGAGATGACTTGTTTTAGGTTGTTCTACACGCATTTCCATCATTTTGTCCTATTTGAGCATTTTGAGCATCTTTTACATGCACTTTCTCTTTTGTAGACTCACTGGGATAAAGTGCCATTTTGGTGTTTGTTTTTTAGGGATTTCCCACATCCTATTGTGCCTATTGTACTCGCATGATGTTATAAAGTGCCATGCGTGGGTTGTGAGTGCCTTTGTTTTTCCATTACACCTTTGTCAAGTGAGTGTTCCTTCCATGACAACATCGAATCCCAGCGATTCTTACCTCATGCGTGTGTGCCTTGTTTGCACACCCTTTTATTTTGCATGTACTTTCATGTGCACATGCAGATATTCTTTGTTCTCCTACATGCACTTATTGGTGACAGAGAGTTTCAATGGACTTGTCTTGGCTCTCCCTTTCCGCATTATGGGGGGGTTTCTACTATTGATGCTAATGCTTCCTTGGTTTCGTTTTGGAGTGAGCCATGTATTTTGTTTTTGTTCCTATGTACTAGGTGGATGCAGTGGCTAGTAACCCATGCATTTCGGTGAGATGGAGCATTTACCATATGGACATTCTTGGATTCCTATTCTTGAAGGTGACCTTCTATTTTCACTTGATTAGTGTTCTTTAGACTATTGGTACTTGTGCCATTTATATCTTCGAGTTCCATATGTTTTCCTTTGTTTGCCATCTAATTCAAGTAGTGTCCTTGGGTGCACTCATATAGATTCTTGTCTTCTTGATCTTGATCATCATTTGTTTAGTGGAGGTTATTCATTTCAGCACTAATCAATCATCATTTGATAGTTGTCTACAACTTCTTCGTGCTTGTGCGATGTTCTTCATGTTCCTATTCTTTTTGGGACATTGTTTTGGAGGTTTCTTAGTCCTTCATTTCGCCTTTCTCTCTTTTGGAGAGGAGTTTTTCCCATGAGGTTTTCTCTTTTTTTCTCCAATTGTGAGAGATTAGATTGTTTGTACATGGGTACCTCATTAGGCCTTGTTTGCCGAGGTCCATCATGCATTCTTTGCTTTTTATGTATTGGATTTTTAGGGTTTTTTTTGGCTACTCCCTAAGTTCATCTTAAGGGGTGTTATAGTAATGATGCATTAGTTGATAATAATTAATCTTTAATTGATTATTAGCCTAATTCATTTCATGCACTTAAGCTAAACTTATGAGTGTTTTTTTATGTTAACTGAAGTGAGCTTTTATTAAATCATTTTGTCTCATCACATAGGATGACAACACTTGTCATGATCTAATCCCTCTATCATTTAGGGTTGCTCCTATAAAACATTCACCCTCATTGTATTATCTCTCGATCTCCATGAAGACTGTTGAGGTTCATTCTGTAAGTATTTTTTTGTTGAGAATATAGCAAATCATTATTTGCAACTCTCTTTGCGTGGAAGGTGATTTTGTTTGTTATTTTATCTTGCGTCTCGTGTTTATTCACTATTCTAACATCTTATGTGACAAGAGACAAAGGTTGGAGTGTATATAAACCAAATCCTCTGCCTTTTTTGTACCCAAGTGGTTGCGCTCAATTGAATGGATGGAGTATGTACTCCAATTTTGCTCAGCTGAAGAACTTGCAACCTGTTGAGTTTGCATACAACATTTAGTATTTGATTTTATAAATTCAAAACTTTAAACATAACTTATAAAATTATATTATTATAAAATAAAAATATAATATATTGCATAATAGCATCAAATGACAAACGAGAAAATAAATAAATAAAAAGATACATACTTGGGAGAGTATTTTAATTGCAAGACGTTGCAAGTAAATGAAGCCTTGACCATGTAGATACCATCACTTATCAACATTTTTCCTATATTTGTCTAGAAGAGTGGAAACATCATGATGTTTTGAAGATATGAAGTGGTCAAACTCGCTCAAGACAATACTTTGGATATCTTCATCTGAAAATATCTTTCTAAATGCAGCCTTATAGCTAGCAACAACCTCCCCATCCCTATATGGTGGCACACTCCTCGACAATGAAAGTACCTCTTTGCTATAATACTTTGACAACAAAGCAAATGCTAAGAGATGTAAAGGGATGGTCATCTTGTTCCAATGGTCAACAATAATCTTTTGCACAATTTTGAAAAATGTTTCCATTTGGTCATGTTCCTTGGCTTCTATTATTGCTCTTATTTTCTCCACCATGGAATCCATGCCATCATAAATTTCACCTAAACATGGGCAATCAATATCAACATACCTAATCATGCTCAACATGGGCTCGGTGAAATTCAAAACATAATCCACATGAGCCCACCATTTATCATCTAGTATCAATGCTTTTACTTTTTGGAATCTTTCTATGTTTGATTGCCTCAATACACTCCAAAGGCTGTTGATGACCATAGAATTCAAGGCCTCTCGCACCTTCACAAGTTGTCGTAAGACGATTGTGTGGGATACAAATCAAGTTTTGACAACCTAACATGGTATAAAAATACATGTCACAAATCAACGATAAAAAATCAAAATTAAAAAATTAAAAATATATTAAAAATTAAATTTAAATTACCTTCAACAATTCCAACTTTGAGAAGGTCCTAAAGATGCCTTGTGACATATGATGATTAGTCACAAACATTTGGATCTCCTCGTCCTCCGTGTAGATTTGTTTGACTCACTTAATTTATGTGCCAATCTTTTGCAATATCAAATCAAGTGCGCGGATTGCACATGGTGTCCAAAAAATGTGACTATATGTACCCTCCACTATAAACCTAGCTGCCCTACAATTTTTAGCATTATCCATTATGACTTGGACAACATTTTCAGACCACACCATTTCAACGGATTTTATGAGGATATTGGCGATGAAACTTGCATCTTTTATTTGCTCCTCACAATCCACCACCTTCAAAAACATCACCCCTTTAGGGGACATTGCTATAACATTGATCAATGGTCTATTTTTGCAATATTTCCATCCATTAGAAATGATAGACACCCCTGTTTTGGGTCATGTATCCTTGATTACTTTCAATGACGCCTCTATTGAAGCTTTCTCCTTTGCCAATAAAGTGATTCACACCTTTTCATACCTAGGACTAACATAATCAAAAGTTGTATTGGAAAGGGCTGCCACCATTTCCCACCAATAAGGTGATCTAATTAGGTTGAAAGGAAGTCCATTGCCATAAATGTAACGAGCAATGCTCTAATCTGCAATCTCCCTCACTTCATTTTCGAAGGCATTCTCCAATGGACCTCTTTTTCATGAAACTGAAATGTTATTTCTTCATAAGATGGTGCCATTGCAATGAAAGGATGTGGGCCATCCGATTGTGATAAGCCAGTAGGAGGTTTATGCAAGCTTCTCTTGGAAAGAGGTGTGCAATAGCCTTTGATCTATTACATGCTATTTCGACATCCTCTTGTTTTGTAATATAAGCCAATATTTATTGTTTTGACAATCCTTTTTATTTGGCTTAAAACAAACTTTTAATTTTATTCCTTGTAAAGGAATAGTGCGTAAGTGAGCTTTCACTCGAAGGTATGAGCTCTTATACTGAGTTCCACATTGGCTACAATGCCAAAGATAACCCCCACCACTAGGAAGTTGTTGAATCATTGTCGTATGTTGCCAAAGAGGTGATGATGCATCGTATTTAAATTGACTCTCTACATTTGGGCCAACTAAACTAGAATTATCGACCATTTTGTGTGAACCTAAAATAAAAAAAACATTACAAATTAACAACACAACAACTAATTTTTTTTTTTTTAAATCGTCATTATAACTCATTATGCATAAAAAAAAATACAATCAAAACTTAAAAAAACAACTAAAAAAGCTTGAAAAATCTTTAAAAAATTATTGAAAACTTGAAAAAAATGGAAGATTTACTCACCTTTGATGGTTAGATCTTCTTTGTGCAACTATTTTTCCCTTGTTGGTGTAGGTCTAACTTCTCCATAGCTCTCACCTTCGAAAAAAATGGCCCTAACCTTCAAAACCCAACAATGGCAGCTTGGAGGCAAAAAATGTTGTTTGTGGCCTTTTGTGTTTGTGAAATGAGTTGAAAAGCATAATGCGCCCTCACTTTAGGGTGACCAATGCCTTTTTAGTGACTTTTTTGTTTTAAAAATGCTTTTTTAATTTTTTTTTTACAAGGGATGTCCCTAGTGGCGTGTATGTTTGGGTTTGTTTGGGTAAGCCTAGGGTTTCGCTTGGGCACCCCGGGCGGAACCTTGGGCATATTCTGGGCGGTACCCATCACGAATCCACACCCAAACCGAACCTTGGGCATATTCTGGGCGGAACCTTGGGCATATTCTGGGCGGTACCCATCACGAATCCACACTCAAACCGAACCCACATGGGTATGGGGGGTAAAGTGAAAGACCCAACAACTTAGAATATATTTGTATTCACACATGAAATTATTACAAAAAGGGACCAAAGATGGTCAACAAAGGATTAGAGTCGATCCAACTAGATCATACTCCCTTCCTTGGTGGTTGCCAAGAAGAATACAATTGTTGACCAATTGACGCTTATAATTGCCCAAAGTTGACAAACAATTAATACATAGTCAAATAATCAATATTATTGAAATGTAATAATAGGCATTGTACTTTGACTACACACGCTATTAGTACAAACAAGTCTATTTACGATTGATCTCTTACCATAGCTATACTGTGGATGTGTTTTTATCTATAGGTTTGGAACTATTATATACTTAAATTTTAATAATTTTATTTTTTATATACTTAAATTTTAATATTTTCTTTTTTTAAGAGATCTATTACTAAGAGGAAACATGTACTATATATGATGAAGGTATTGGTTTTATGAACATAAAAGTAAATAAGCAGAAATACAACACATAGATCAAAGAACACAGTGAAATACCCTGGGAAAACCCATCAACTTGAGGGAGAAAAAACCCAGCAAATAATCTCTTGTATATAGCAGATGAATAAGTGCAGAAATTGCATACAACAATCAGGCCTTATACAGGGCCGAATCTCATACAATAATATATGTCACTCCTCCTTGAATGAATAATAATACTTCTTCAAAGAATCCGATCTGCTGCTAAATGAATGCGAACTTCTGCTGTTGCTTAGGAGATGTGAATATGAGAGAATGAAATTGATGATAAAATGACATATCTTCACCTCCCTTATATACAATGTTAGGTGACCTCTCCTCTAGGTTGGACCCTAGAAAATAAAATAATTGTTTGAAAATCAAGGCCGACCTGCCTTGAAGGTAATTTATTTTGATTTTAGTTAGGAGAAAATATATCCTGTTCCTACAAACACTAACACTCCCTCTTAGCTAGGAAGGTATTTTCCAGATATCCTCGTCATGGAGTCTCTCAACATGACGCCGACAATGGCTACACCCATTTGTGGAAAACCACATCTCAGTCTCAGAGATGTACAAGAGTTCATCGCAGAGTCTCTCAACGTGATGTCGTAATGGAGTCTCTCAACATGACAAAACACATCTCAGTCTCAAAGATTTACAAAGGTTCATCACGAAGTCTCTCAACGTGATGTCGTCATGGAGTCTCTCAACATGACGAAACACATCTCAGTCTTAGAGATGTACAAGGGTTCATCACGGAGTCTCTCAACGTGATGTCGTTGTGGAGTCTCTCAACATGACGAAACACATCTCAGTCTCAGAGATGTACAAAAGTTCATCATGGAGTCTCTCAATGTGATGTCGTAATGGAGTCTCTCAACATGATGAAACACATCTTAGTCTCAGAGATGTACAGGGGTTCATCAGGGAGTCTCTCAACGTGATGTCATGGAGTCTCTCAACATGATGTCTCATTTCAGTCTCAGAGATGAACAAGGGCTTGCACCTCATATTTCTCCGTCTTAGAGAAATATACATTACAAGGGCTTTCACCTCATATTTCTCCGTCTTAGAGAAATATACATTACAACAAATCTTCTTGATGATGTGACTACCTTTGAAGCTCCAAGTATAGACATCAACCTTTTGACCTCCTCGTCCAGGATTGCCTCTGTTGGTTTGTCAGACTCCCTCTGAATGTCATTTCCTCCTCTTCGAAGAAATTGATCGCAAAGACAATCTGTATAGGTTCTCTTGACAAGTGCCAATCACACGAGCTAAATTTATGCTGGAGTTCTTTGACCATGCAAGAACCTTTCCTTCAGAGAAGGCAACCTTGTACCCTTTGTCCTCCAAGGCTGAAATGGAAACAAGGTTCCTTTTGATCCTAGGTACGGACAATACATCACTCAAATGAAGAGGGATACCTGAATCTAGCTAGAAGGAAGTGGCCCTAGTTCCTTTTACGACATAGCTAGCATCATCTCCAATTATCACTTCTAAATTAGACTCTTTCTCTAATAAGTCTGTAAGATGCTCTCTGTAGCCTGAGATGTGACGTGAAGCATCACTATCTATCAACTAAGTATCACTATCAGATTGTACATTACTTGAAAGAGTGGAGATGAATAAGAAACCTTCTCAATCAACTTTGTCAATTTTCGCAGTAGAAACATGTTGTGTAGACTTTAATTTGCAATCTCAAGCAAAGTGACCATACTTGTCACGCCTGTAACATTGAATGTGAGAGAGATCTTTCTTCTTCTTTGGTTTTGGGGCAGAATCTGATTCTTTGTCTCTATTCCTCTTTCTTCCTTTGCCTCTTTCCCTAGAAGTATTTGTAGCAAGAACTTGATTTTCTGCATCATGATAGTTTTGCCCAATTCCTCTTGCTGCCAACCTGGACTCTTCTTGAATACAATTAGCTCGAAGACGATCAAACTTGGGCAACTTAGATCTCCCACTGATTCTTTGGATAAAGGGCTCCCAAGATTGGGAAAGACCATTTAGTGCCAACATGACAAGATCTCTGTCTGCAATTATATCCCCAATAGCACTCAACTGATCTCTCAAATTAGAAATCTTCATAAAGAATGAGATGACTGAATCTTCTTTAGCCATTTTTACATGATGAAGCTGTTGTCTCAAAGCAAGGGCTCTGCTGGTATTGTTGATCCCATACAATTCTTTTAGAGTATCAAACATTTCTTTAGCTGTCTTCATCTTGGAGATGATCGGTACTAGGTGATTCATTACGGAGTCTATCACGATCTTTCTAGCCTTCATGCCATCTTTTTTCCACTGGATTTTCTCTGTGCCTTCAGATGACTCGGGTATGTCATTTTCTATAAATTCAAGGAGATCATTCTCCTCTAATGCAATGAGTACCCTGGGTTTCCAAGAGTTGAAGTTTGATGCTCCTTCAAGCCTATCTTCTACCTTGACACCATTCACCATCTTCTTTTTTTGCATAAATTCACCTTCAAAGATCTGCCCTTAGGTCTGAAATAATTTGCAACCTCAAATCTACAATACTTTGCCTTCAAGATCTGACCTAGATGAAGAATTGTCTTGACTGCTTAACAAATCTGATCTTATCTTTTCTTAGACACGCTCTGATACCATGTTAGTTTTATGAACAGAAAAGTAAATAAGCAGAAATACAACACACAGATCAAAGAACACATTGAAATACCCTGCGAAAACCCTCCAATTTGAGGGAGAAAAAACCCAACAAATAATCTCTTGTATATATCAGATGAATAAGTGCAGAAACTGCATACAACAATCAGGCCTTATACAGGGCCGAATCTCATACAATAATATATGTCACTCCTCCTTGAATGAATGATAATACTTCTTCAAAGAATCTGATCTGCTGCTAAATGAATGAGAACTTCTGCTGCTGCTTAGGAGATGCGAATATGAGAGAATGAAATTGATGATAAAATGACATATCTTCACCTCCCTTATATACAGTGTTAGGTGACCTCTTCTCTAGGTCGGCCCCTAGAAAATAAAATAATTGTTTGAAAATCAAGGCCGACCTGCCTTGAAGGAAATTTATTTTGATTT
>VDFB02252509.1:205637-254945 GCA_007258455.2 Sequoia sempervirens
TTTACCAAATAACTAATTTTATTGTTTTTAATATTTATATGATTCACCACTGAAGTTTTTTAATGGTTTGCATACAAGTTTACTTAGCCACAAATGCTTATTTTATTTGTTTGAGTAGACGTTTAATTTGGCAACAATTTTTTTTTATTGGTCTGAATACAAGTTTAATTCACCAACAAAGTTATTTTATTGGTTTGAATAAAAGTATAATTTGCTAGTATTTTCTACAAATTTTTATTGATTAAAAATATTCGCCAATTTTTTTTTTTTTTTTTTTAGAATAATGCAAGATTCGCTAGGTTTTTATATCTTAACTCATGGGGTTTCTTAAAGTTATCGCTGCCTAGCGCCCTTGTCCTACTAGTTTAGCTTGAAATTTTGTAGTTCTTCTTTGTCTACACTCTCCAAATCCGCTTCCTATTTTTGTCTTTTTGTTATGTATTTTCTAGATTTTATAACAACTTGTCACTTTACTCTTAATTCATCTAGTTCTCTACATCTTCCAATTCATCATCAACACAAAAAGGAACCAAAACCCTGACCAACTATTTGGCTATCCCTTGAGGATAACAACCGAATAGTTTCTCTTGGTTACTTTTGTGTCCCTCAATGTTTATGGTGGAATGTGTGATTTGGGTTAAGGTGTTTGGCCTAAATCTCATTTCAACATCTCACATATATGTTAACTTTAGTAGAATAAAACATTAGATCATCATAAGAGTAGAAATAAATCCACATATTATAGTATTCTTAGAGTATCTAAGCTGATTGCAACTTAATTTATTATAGTGTAGGTTATCCTTGTCTACAATCTCTTGTTTATAATGTACCATAGCTATTGAAACACAAATGTTGGTTTTGTCCAATACCGAAGGTGCTTTTTCTTAATCATGTCTTTGTCAAGTATTATCATATACAACTAGTCTCATTGAATATTTATCCCTTTGAGATTCATTTGATTCCAGTTCAACATGCATTGTTCTAACTATGATACTTCAAATTTTTTTAGCTTTATTACTTTAGACAGAAGACTTTTTACTTCAAATATAAATTTGTATTTGTGGGAGTAAATGGTGACTCCCCTAATTACCTAATGAGTGAATTAGCTAGGTACAAGGAATTTATTCACACCAACAATATTAGATCTAATCTCATATTAGAAATTCAAATTCAAGCTAAAAAGTTTAGATTCAAATTATGTAGAAGAGTAATTCTATATGGACTATACACAAAGTTTTTCTAACAACCATATTTGAATCATATAGAAACATCTTATAGTTGGTTCATTTACTTGTTTAATTACTTTTTCCAAGCATTCCTAGAATATATAAGCTGACTACGACTCAATTTATTATAGCGTAGGTTATCCTTGTCTACAATCTCTTGTTTATAATGTACCATAGTTATTTAAACACAAATGCTGGTTTTGTCCAATACCGAAGGTGCTTTTTCTTAATCATGCCTTTGTCAAGTATTATCATATACAACTAGTCTCATTGAATATTTCTCCCTTTGAGATTCGTTTGATTCCAGTTCAACATGCATTGTTCTAACTATGATATTTTGATATTTTTTAGCTTTATTACTTTAGAAAGAAGACTTGTTACTTCGAATATAAATTTGTATTTGTGGGAGTAAATGGCGACTCCCCTAATTACCTAGTGAGTGAATTAGCTAGGTACAAGACATTTATTCACACCAACAATATTAGATCTAATCTCATATTAGAAATTCAAAGTTAAGCTAAAAAGTTTAGATTCAAATTATGTAGAAGAGTAATTCTATATAGACTATACAAAAAGTTTTTCTAACAACCATATTTGAATCATATAGAAACATCTTATAGTTGGTTCATTTACTTGTTTAATTACTTTTTCCAAGCCAATGTTTGTAGATGACTTTAAAGATCAAGTTACTAATGCCCATGCAAATAAAATGTATCTTACACGAAACCTTCATGAACTATAAAAATAAATGAATATTTCTTAAAAAAACTAAATATTCCACACTTTCAAAAGAATTTTAAAATAAATCGTAGGGTTAAGAAACATTCATGAACTACCTTACCTTTCAAACAAGCAATAAAACTTCAACACAAAACCACACTATAATCTATTTTTTGTTTGTTTGGAGGATAAACCTCCTATTACTTTTATAGCTTATAGATATTCAACTTATGAACCATAGATTTCCTTCAACTTAGTACAAAAGAGTAAAAGATATCCATTTTCTCAAATTAACATAAAATTTGAATGTGGGCTCATCCCTTATAAAATCAAGACTTCATTCTCGACAATAATTAATGCTACTAAATTCTTTGTGAAAAGGACATCTACAAATAAACCGACACTTTGATAGAACCTCACAAATAAACCAACCCAACTTAGGTATACCTTATCTCAAATTTTCATCTACCATTTTTTTTAATGTTTTAAGAATGTTGCAAAACCCCATAGTCACATCAAAAACCTTTAATCCCCAGACCCATTAAACCCCCTAACAACGAATGACGACAAATGGCCCCAAACACCATTGTGGTCCCTCCTATGTTAACAAATGTCGAAGACTAATAGATCGTACCCGAAACCGTATCACACAGCTTTTCTATAAATATACACCACACTACCGAAGAAAGGTCACTCATTTATATCTCAACTTCTATCCACTCAAACACATGGAAAACACAAAAAGTCAGAAAAAAGAGGACCATCTTCCAGTACTTATAATGGTCTTGTCAGTCTAATCTGTATACAACTGCAGGGAGCTTGAAAAGCTGCCCATTAGTAATTGAATACACGTGTACATTCTCTTTTTCCTAATCAGTCTGAGGTATCAGCCTACATCTTTAGCTCTGTGTAGCTGCAGTGTCAGAAATGGGTGTTCTCAAAACGAGATTGTGAGACTCAAAGTCGTCTAGTTCATGGTGAACAAATAGAAGGAAGATCCAGATCCAGTTCATTGTAGATAGGAAATACAGGGAAAATATGCATCAGGATCAGCGCAGAAAAGTAAGTTTGTTTAAAGTTCCTTATTTTCTGTTTCATTGAATCTCAATTATTTGATACACATAACTCATAGGTCTTATTAACCTATGCGGGTAGCTTTCCATTTGGAATCAAAATTTGAAACTTTGTTCTGATAACATTTATCAGAATCGAGTTGCCTAATTGGTATGCCTGAAATCACTTATAGGTGTGTGTTAACTCTGGTGGGCAACTCCCCGTTAGGAATTCGAATTTTAACTATCTGTTTTTCTTTTCTTAAGAAATGTAGTTTTTATTCATCTGGGAATAAAACGATTATGTCGGCAAGCTAAGAACAGATATATAGGATAAAAAGAAGAAGACAAGAACAGCAACTGAACAACATGATTAAGGAAAATCCCTCTCTAGAAAGGCAAGGAAATAGAACACTTGGGTGTGAGTGCCAATTGGCAAAGATTCACCCTTCTATAAAAAATAGTTGATCTGACTTTGACAAGAAGAGTACTTCCTGCTTAAACAATCTCAATTCCCCTAAACTTTTTGGGGGAATTTGCCCTGCTGCAAAATTGCCTTAGACTTTGTTCTCCACCATAAAGAAAATTTAATAGCAATCAATCCTAGTTTTACATCAGAATATGGAAGAGCTGTCCTTAGTCATACAAGTGTTCCAAAAGGCAAAAATGTCCTTCTCCAAGCAAGAGGGGAAACAAATAAAGTTGAATTTAGCATAGAATCCCTTCAGCAAGATTTGGCAGCAGAACACGTGACTGATTTATTCCTCTCTACCACAGGCACCGCACAAAGAATTGGCAATACTTGCTTTATGAATTTGTGATTTGACTGTCCAACATTATTGGTTAGGCATCCATTTCAGTGATTGATTGAAATATTGGTGTGCTAACCTTCATTAAATTTTGATTTGCTTCGTAACTCAGACTCGGGACTTGGGACTCTCAAAAACTTGGAAAATAAAATATTATATAAATACACAAAACAAACTTAAATGGATGAGACGGATACAAAAGGAATTTGGATAAATTGAATTCAATTACTTAAAAAAAATAAGAACAGCCCAAAAGCTCATAAAAATAGGGCAAAAATGAAAAATGCTGTTTTTGTTATTACAATCCAAATAAAGGGAAAACTATGCTTTTCCTTTCGGCACAACCATAAGCAACTTTCATGGTTTGCTTTTCAAAACCAGATCAAGGGTCTGGGGGTGGCAGCGCCCCGGGCTTGATCCCTTTCACAATTTAGTGGGGTTAAGAGGCAGAGCCCGTGCCATGAGGCCCAAATTAAGGCTGTTTAGGCCACTGGATCTTTATAGCACATGCCTTTTTTCATATTTTTATATCTTTTAACCAACTATTGATAAATCCTTGCAATCACTCAACAATCAATTCACATTGCAGAGATTGTAATTACTGAAGATGAAAATGACAAAAACACAAAAAAACAATGTTTCATCAAGGTTCTGGATTTTTTTTGGTGGTTCTGGAATTTTGCAGAGAAAATTTGTGAGAATCTTACAAGTTTCTCTGTGGGTCTTGGTGCTCAAGTCTAGTGAGTTACTCGGTGTGTAAGAAAGCTTGCAAATTCTTGTGAGTTTGGTGAGAACTTGCTGTTTGCAAACTATGCTTTCAAGTTTCAACAAATTATATGTATGCATTAATATTGATGGGCAGGCTTTCATTTCATTTATTATGATTAAAATTGAAATATATATAGCTTTTTTTGATAAAATAGTTGGGAAATCTATAATGGCCCCCACTTGAAAAATATATAAGAAAGTAAAATAAAACAATAACCAAGAAGTTGAAGTAAAAAAACAGAATAGAAATACAAAGAAAGGCAGAAACTGCTAGCACCCATCAAAATGCCTCACCTCCTTGAGGACTGAAGCCTAAAATCATCAACCCTACTACCGCCATGAAATTGATAGTTTTGCCAACTTGAAAGTCTTCATGCACAATAGTGCTACAATGCACCAAAAACAAACCAAAATTCTATGCATCTGGTTCTTCACAAAAACCCCTTGGATCAGGGTATGATCAGCTTCTGGTTTGATCTAGGTGTGGTCCAATGACAAAGTCGGCTAGGTTTTTTCTTTTTGCTTTTTGCTTTTGCTTTGATGAACCGAGGTGAACTGACTTTGATCTCGATTGATTTTTGTAGAATACCCAACAAACTTGACAAAAAATTGACCCTTCTTTTAATATTTTTTCAATTCTTTTTATTCTTTTTTCCTTGCACTATTTTTCCTGACAAAAAACAATAGTGACTTTGTTGCATTTCTAATGGAAAAGAATAATAGTGAGAACATCAAAGAACTCAACAAAACATGGTTGTTTACTAAGAAAGTCGCTTTTCAGTGTGGGCTTTGAGGAAACATTCACTTCGTTTTCTAGATCATAATCATCTTTGACTTAGAAGGAAACCAATTGTTTAAGATGGGCTGCAAAGTGAATGTAATCTCAGGAAGTGAATAAAACATAACAAATACCAAAGCGCATGAATACTTACTTTTGCAACCACTTGTATGTAAGCCATGCACATATCAACTATACCTTCTTCAAGCTGATCGCCAAACAACTTGGTCTAGGATTTGCCATACTTTCCATTCCAAGACCAATTATCCCATCACACTGTTTATTAATCTATCTGATAAAATAAATACATGAATAATAATTGAGATGACAATGCATACTAGATATAGGATTAAAATATACCCTAAGTTGCCAGTTTGGGTACGTGTGTAGGTGTGGGTATAGGTACTAATATGATTGTATGACAATTTTTTTCCTTGGGTATGGGTACATGAATATATATAACATGTTCAAAATTATACATTTGTAATGTCCCCGATTTTCAGCCCTCTTAAGGAATAATCATTATTTTAATTATTTAATGTTACTAGGCAAAAAGTGCAAAATCAAAAGGATAATATTAAAAGGTTAAAAGTGACATGCTTTAATAATAAATTAATAAAGTCACTTTATTAATATATTTTCAAAAAAAGTGACTTAAGTATTAAAGAGTCACATCAAGTAGTCACATCAAGGGGGCACATCAAGGAGTCACATTAAGGGGTCACATCAAAGAGTCACATCAAGATATCACATCAAAGGTCACATCAAGGAGTCATATCAAGAGATCACATCAAGGGATCGCATCAAGATGTCACATCAAGGAGTCATATCAAGGGATCACATCAAAAGAGTCACATCAAGATGTCACATCAAAAGTCACATCAAGAAGTCATATCAAGAGATCACATCAAGGGATCACATAAAGGAGTCACATCAAGGAATATTAAAATATTCTTCTAAAAGCTTGTTGAACACTCTTTTTGGGTCTTTTTATAAGATCAAGAAGTTCTATATAAAGGAGAGTTGAGAGCTCATTTGGGAGGCTGGGTTGGAGAGAAAATTGTTAATTAATTTTAGTCTCATTGAGAGATTGGCTTTTTAGGGGCTTTGAGGACGAAATCCCTCTTGGCTTACAATCTCTTCACTATTGCAATATACAGTCAGGAGATTTAATGGTGTTTTCAGCCAGGAAACACATTGGTGTTTAACAGAGATCGATTGAAGGCTGAAGTTGCAAATTTGCTTGTCTGAGAAGCTAAGTAATTTATGCAATAGCTGATGTATTATTGCATGTTTTTGAATTATTGCAATAGCTGGTTTATTATTGTAAGGGTTTGAATAATTGCAATAGCTAATGTATTATTGCAATTCTGAATAAGGATTTGAATTATTGCAATAGTTGATTTATTATTGCATTTATTGGCGAGGGTTTCTAAAGGGATGAATTTGAGATCATTGTTCAGATTTATGAAGAGGGTTTGAATTGAAATTCATCCTGCTGCTACAGTGACACTACAATACCGTAAACAATGACCAAATCAGAGGAGATTGATTGCTTTCAGTTGGAAGTTTGTCAAGGGTTTTGAGGTTTGATAATTTTCTATTCTCTGCTGAGACTATTGCTTCATCGTTGGAGTTATTTCCGAGTGTTTCTGCCTCCTACAAGTTGTTGCTATCTATTCTACAGACCTTGCGGATTAAATCAGGTTCCTTATACATTCTATTTGCTTAATTTGTGTTATTTCAGACCTGCAAACGATTTTATAAGTCTGATTTCTGTTTCAAAAGACCTGGAATGTATTGCTGCAATTTTTAGGGTCTGTTATTTGTCTGATCTGCTCATTATGGTGTGGTCTGGAATGTGTAATCTGCTGGTATAAACCTACTGTTAAGTTTGTAATGGTTTGCAATGTAATTCTGGTCATTATTATCATTCTGGTTTGCCATATAATTCTGGGTGGATTTAGTGTCTTGTAAACTCAGATTAGAATCTCTGATAGTTCTGCCATGAATGGTGTCTTACTGCTGCAATGCTATAGTGGATTGTCATGAACTGTGGATGAAAGGGTCTTCAATGATATTTTTGAGTGTTTGAAGCCTGAAAACGCTAAGCAACAAATATATGTAATGTCTATATGAGTTCATGAACTGCTGTTAGTGTATTACAGTCCTATTGGTGCTCAGAGAATACAAATCAGACTGTATTTTGGCTTCCGATAATTACTGTGTAATACCATTATTGTCAAGGGAGTCTTTAGTAATGAGTTCGTCATTCTAGTGCTGTTGAAGAGTGCCATGTTATGAAATGTATGAGTCAATTAAGATTTTTGGGTGAAGTTCTATATCAGATCCAGTCTTTGCATTTTCTTACCAATCTGTTCTTTAATACTTCACACTTGTAAGTCACCAAGAAGCACTAGTTCAGTCACTGTATTCTCAACTTTCAATCATTTTGGAGCTGATGTTCATTATATTGCAAAATACAGTGATGTGTTATGCCTTGCAAATGAATATATGTTAAAATCCACCATATTTATTATGGCAAATTGCTCAGAAAACATTATCAGTTTGTGTCTACTTAATTGACAAATGAAATATGTCATATTAAGTGTTTGGAAAAAATATCGTTCAATTTGGAAAGGGTGCACATTACAACATTTAATTATAAGAATAGTGATACTCATAATTTCCAACAAATAGAATATTTAAATACCTCATATTCATAATTTGCAAAAATGAAAATACTCAAGTCTCAAAATGTCATTACACAATGAAAATTCAAATTACAATCAATATTTGTTAGTCTTCGTATTCTTCTTCATCAAAAGCATCAAGGTTAACACTTGTTTCAATTTCATTTGAACCACAATCAATTGGATTGCCACCCTCACTAGGTGTGTCAAGTGTAGAAGTTGCCTCATCTATAGAGACTTCGACAAGTTGTGCAACTATAGCATCTAAATCAACATACTCGGGGGTTAGATCCCAATTCTTTGTCACACCCTCATTGCATTTATGTTTCTTATGGTAGATTAATCATGCATTAGCTAATAATTAATTAATTAATCTTTAATTGATTATTAATCTAATTCATTTCATGCACTTAAGGCTAGACTTAGGAGTGTTTTTTTATGTTAATTGAAGTGAGCTTTTATTAGATTATTTAGTCTCATCACATAGGATGACAACACTTGTCATGATCTAATCCCTTTATTATTTAGGGTTGCTCCTATAAAGCACTCACCCTCATTGTATTAACTCCCGATCTCCATTGAAGACTCTTGAGGTTCATTTTGTAAGTTTTTCTTGTTGAGGATAGAGTAGATTATTGTTTGCAACTTTCTTTTGTGGAAGGTGTTTTTGTTTATTGTTTGATCTTGTGTCTCGTGTTTATTTACAATTCTATCATGGTATCATAGTGTGGATTTAGCGAACCCCTTCTTGATTTTCAAGGGTTTTCTTCAACTAGGGTTATAGGAGCAAATTTGGAATCTTCATTACCACAACTATCCATGGACTTTTTCTAAATTTTCTCTAGGTACGTTTTATTCAATTTTTTGTGTTTTCACATTCTGGTGGACATTTTAGCTTATGAAAACTTTCTATTTGTGTGAGATGACTTGTTTTAGGTTGTTCTACACGTATTTCCATCATTTTGTCCTATTTGAGCATTTAGAGCATCTTTTACATGCACTTTCTCTTTTGTAGACTCACCGGGATAAAGTGCCATTTTGGTGTATGTTTTTTAGGGATTTCCCACATCCTATTGTGCCTATTGTACTCGCATGATGTTATAAAGTGCCATGCGTGGGTTGTGAGTGCCTTTGTTTTGCCATTACACCTTTGTCAAGTGAGTGTTCCTTCCATGACAACATCAAATCCCAACGATTCTTACCTCATGCGTGTGTGCCTTGTTTGCACACCCTTTTATTTTGCATGTACTTTCATGTGCACATGCAGATATTCTTTGTTCTCCTACATGCACTTCTTGGTGACAGAGAGTTACAATGGACTTGTCTTGGCTCTCCCTTTCCGCATTATGGGGGGGTTTCTACTATTGATGCTAATGCTTCCTTGGTTTCGTTTTGGAGTGAGCCATGTATTTTGTTTTTGTTCCTATGTACTAGGTGGATGCAGTGGCTAGTAACCCATGCATTTCGGTGAGATGGAGCATTTACCATATGGACATTCTTGGATTCCTATTCTTGAAGGTGACCTTCTATTTTCACTTGATTAGTGTTCTTTAGACTATTGGTACTTGTGCCATTTATATCTTCGAGTTCCATATGTTTTCCTTTGTTTGCCATCTAATTCAAGTAGTGTCCTTGGGTGCACTCATATAGATTCTTGTCTTCTTGATCTTGATCATCATTTATTTAGTGGAGGTTATTGATTTCAGCACTAATCAATCATCATTTGATAGTTGTCTACAACTTCTTCGTGCTTGTGCGATGTCCTTCATGTTCCTATTATTTGTGGGACATTGTTTTGGAGGTTTCTTAGTCCTTCATTTCACCTTTCTCTCTTTT
The DNA here is from genome assembly GCA_007258455.2 of Sequoia sempervirens. Lineage (NCBI taxonomy): Eukaryota > Viridiplantae > Streptophyta > Pinopsida > Cupressales > Cupressaceae > Sequoia > Sequoia sempervirens. The sequence continues at coordinate 215,520 of VDFB02252509.1, forward strand.
GGAGAGGAGTTTTTCCCATGAGGTTTTCTCTTTTTTTCTCCAATTGTGAGAGATTAGATTGTTTGTACATGGGTACCTCATTAGGCCTTGTTTGCCGAGGTCCATCATGCATTCTTTGCTTTTTATGTATTGGATTTTTAGGGTTTTTTTTGGCTACTCCCTAAGTTCATCTTAAGGGGTGTTATAGTAATGATGCATTAGTTGATAATAATTTATCTTTAATTGATTATTAGCCTAATTCATTTCATGCACTTAAGCTAAACTTATGAGTGTTTTTTTATGTTAACTGAAGTGAGCTTTTATTAAATCATTTTGTCTCATCACATAGGATGACAACACTTGTCATGATCTAATCCCTCTATCATTTAGGGTTGCTCCTATAAAACATTCACCCTCATTGTATTATCTCTCGATCTCCATGAAGACTGTTGAGGTTCATTCTGTAAGTATTTTTTTGTTGAGAATATAGCAAATCATTATTTGCAACTCTCTTTGCGTGGAAGGTGATTTTGTTTGTTATTTTATCTTGCGTCTTGTGTTTATTCACTATTCTAACATCTTATGTGACAAGAGACAAAGGTTGGAGTGTATATAAACCAAATCCTCTGCCTTTTTTGTACCCAAGTGGTTGCGCTCAATTGAATGGATGGAGTATGTACTCCAATTTTGCTCAGTTGAAGAACTTGCAACCTGTTGAGTTTGCATACAACATTTAGTATTTGATTTTATAAATTCAAAACTTTAAACATAACTTATAAAATTATATTATTATAAAATAAAAATATAATATATTGCATAATAGCATCAAATGACAAACGAGAAAATAAATAAATAAAAAGATACATACTTGGGAGAGTATTTTAATTGCAAGAGGTTGCAAGTAAATGAAGCCTTGACCATGTAGATACCATGACTTATCAACATTTTTCCTATATTTGTCTAGAAGAGTGGAAACATCATGATGTTTTGAAGATATGAAGTGGTCAAACTCGCTCAAGACAATACTTTGGATATCTTCATCTGAAAATATCTTTCTAAATGCAGCCTTATAGCTAGCAACAACCTCCCCATCCCTATATGGTGGCACACTCCTCGACAATGAAAGTACTTCTTTGCTATAGTACTTTGACAACAAAGCAAATGCTAAGAGATGTAAAGGGATGGTCATCTTGTTCCAATGGCCAACAATAATCTTTTGCACAATTTTGAAAAATGTTTCCATTTGGTCATGTTCCTTGGCTTCTATTATTGCTCTTATTTTCTCCACCATGGAATCCATGCCATCATAAATTTCACCTAAACATGGGCAATCAATATCAACATACCTAATCATGCTCAACATGGGCTCGGTGAAATTCAAAACATAATCCACATGAACCCACCATTTATCATCTAGTATCAATGCTTTTACTTTTTGGAATCTTTCTATGTTTGATTGCCTCAATACACTCCAAAGGCTGTTGATGACCATAGAATTCAAGGCCTCTCGCACCTTCACAAGTTGTCGTAAGACGATTGTGTGGGATACAAATCAAGTTTTGACAACCTAACATGGTATAAAAATACATGTCACAAATCAACGATAAAAAGTCAAAATTAAAAAATTAAAAATATATTAAAAATTAAATTTAAATTACCTTCAACAATTCCAACTTTGAGAAGGTCCTAAAGATGCCTTGTGACATATGATGATTAGTCACAAACATTGGATCTCCTCATCCTCCGTGTAGATTTGTTTGACTCACTTAATTTATGTGCCAATCTTTTGCAATATCAAATCAAGTGTGCGGATTGCACATGGTGTCCAAAAAATGTGACTATATGTACCCTCCACTATAAACCTAGCTGCCCTACAATTTTTAGCATTATCCATTATGACTTGGACAACATTTTCAGACCACACCATTTCAGCGGATTTTATGAGGATATTGGCGATGAAACTTGCATCTTTTATTTGCTCCTCTGTAAAGAACCGGACCAATTTTTTTTTGTTTTTTCACAAATAATTACAATGCAACACACATCCGTTAAGGTTAGCATAAACCAGAACGATGCGGAAAGTAACTCTAACCTGAATGGACACCAGGATCCCGATGTGGGCAAGGTGTGAGCATCGGTCAGAGGATCTTAAAAGTAAATGCTGAACAAGAACTCTAACTAGAGATGCGCCGGTGAACGACGAGCATTCGGTCAGAGGATCCCTATCTATTGCAATACTGAAAATGTAGCTCAACACCAAGTATGTGCTACTCAATCCGTGATGGATAAGAGGCGACCATGTGGCGGAGACTTAGGAAATTACAATGCAAACTAAGTAAATAGGCGGCAAGCCAGCCTCTTCCACTTATTCAGTGGGCAGATACAAACATTGAATTTGCAATAATATTAAAGTTGCTGACAGTACTACTGTTCAGCTTACAATATGTGAAGTATGTCTGCAATATCAGTGATTTAGAAGTCTTTTATCCAAGCAATGTTAATTGAGTCTTCCACAATGATCTTCAAGGCTTTCTAACACCATCACAGCTCTAAAACCCATCCAAAATACAGACTGTTATGACTGTAACCAGGTCTGAAACTAACAATCAGCAACAGAGAAAACCCATTGAAATGAACATAGCTCCCCCAATACTCAACCAAATGATCCTAAAGGAAATGCAATAGCTCCCTATAACCAGGGCGCCCAAATAAGACACAAGAAACAGGCCCAATCTGCAATATTTTATTTTCTCACGAATCCCAATGCAAGTACAAAAGTACGGCCCAAGAGAAAGGGCGATTTTCTTCTATAAAAATTAGCACTTGTTTAAAAATTATGAAACCTTGCAAAAGATGGCGCCTTAACTAGACAAATGATAATATGAAACACCCAGAATGCAATCTTTTTGTATTTTTTAATTATGAGCAAAACATGCCTACAACAATGCATCATCAGCAACTCTAAAACATGACAAAATGCTTGAACAACATCACCAAATGCAAGAGAACTCAACTACAATGCAAAACTACCAATTACAAGCTAACCGCTCAACTAGTTGCTATCTTTCAAGCAAGAAGATGAGCCAATGCTAGGAGGTGTGCTTTCCTCGAAGCGAGTGCCTGAAGTCAATCCAGCAGCATAATGGTGTAGTAGACAAAAGATACCAAATGAAGAGCTGAGGCCTGATTAAATAGACGAGAGAGAGACATCTAGAAGCATCCAGAGGGCGCCCAAACCCTAATTTCAAATTCACCTTTTCCCTCCAAAAGATGGTGTCCTTTTTCATCAATAAAACATTTCACTTTTAAAATAAAATCAATCTTCTCAAAAGGGCGTCCCAATTCTTTAGTCTCAATATTTGACATTTAAAAATTATAATTTATCTCCTTATGACGCCATGACCCTCAAAATCCCCTTTTTAAAAACAACTTAAAGTTGTACTGCTAGGCAAGGGGTATAATATTAAAATAATAATATTATAATGAAAATACTTATCTCTTCAAGAAAAAAGCGCCCAAGGCCAAGAACTGAAGTGCTAGCTGAAACAACTGAAGAAGAAGTCCAATTGAATTGAACCCCAAACTATCCACTGCCAAAAATAGAATTTACTAAAAATAGTAAATTCGCGAAGTTGCCCAGAATGCCAAACTGAACACACCACTGCGAAGCTCTCTGAAAACCCAGAAAGAATCCGCAATCAGAATTCCAAACTCCCAGCAACAACCACCTCAAAACTAGGAAACCCTAATTTCACCATCCGCACAGCCTACGGGTCTCCGAAATAGGCCAACGGTCAACTGAAACGATCACTGCTGAGAAGGGGACATTACAGTCCGCCCTCCCCAAGATTGCTTGCCCTCAAGCAATCGCAAGTCTGGATGCTGGAGAATCTCCTCATTCTCCCAAGTAGCATCCTCCAATGGTAAATTCCTCCACTTTACCAAATACTCTTTGATTGTCCTCCTCCTCAATGAACGCTCTCTGGAATCAATAATCTGTTCTGGAACCAAGGTCAACTGCCCTTCTTCATCCAAAGGAGGTAACTGTGATGAAGCCACCACATTGTGTCCAAGTGCCTTTTTGAGGCGAGACACATGGAAAACGTTATGGACCTTACTACTCGAAGGTAGTTCCAACTCATAAGCCACTGCTCCAACCTTCCTAACAACTTTGAATGGTCCATAGAAGCGTGGTTTAAGCTTCTCAGCTCCACTCTTCTTAAGTGTGGACTGTCTGTAAGGCTGAAGCCGAAGATATACCATGTCACCAACCTCAAATGAGCGCTCAACACGCTGCTGATCAGCGTACATCTTCTGCTGATTTTGTGCCATTTGAAGGTTGTCCTTCAGGGATTTCAAAACATCTTGGCTCTGCTGCAACCAATCCTTGGCTTGAGGAGCTTTGCTATCGCCAAACACCAAATCAGCAAAGCTTGGGGCCTCGTAACCATAGAGTGCCATGAATGGAGACATCTTTATTGACATGTGGAAAGAGGTGTTGTAGCAATATTCTCCCAAGTGGAGCCATTTCACCCATGCTCTTTGCTGCTCCGAGACATAATTCCTGAGATAGCCCTCCAACCATTTGTTCACAATCTCCGTTTGACCATCCGTTTGTGGGTGATAGCTAGTGCTTGGAGTAAGCACTGTACCACTCATCCTAAAAATTTCCTGCCAAAAGGTGCTTAGGAACTTGCTGTCCCTATCACTCACAATATTTTTAGGCAACCCATGCAATCTAAACACTTCATGGAAGAACAAATCTGCAACTTGAGCTGCTGTAAATGTGCTAGTGATGGCAAAAAAATGAGCGAATTTGGTCAATCTGTCCACTACAACATAAATACAATCTTTGCCTTGAGCCCTAGGCAACCCGGTGATGAAATCCATCGAGATACTTTCCCATTTCTGATTTGGAATGGGAAGTGGCTGCAGTAGACCAGCTGGAAGAGAGTGCTCATTTTTATTCATTTGACAAGTGCTACACTCCTTGATGTAACGCTGAACATCATCTTTCAACCCCTTCCAAGAGAATCTCTCTCGAATCTGCCTATATGTCTTGAAGTAACCTTGATGACCAGCAAGTGGGATGTCATGAAAAGTCATCAAAATCTTCTTCTTAAGTTTAGAATCAGCAACCAAGAAGATTCTTCCCTTGTAGTGTATCAATCCATCAACTACCTTGTACCTTTCATCATGAAAAGTACCTTCAATAACGCTGGTTGCAAACTGATTTTTGGCATAATCAGCAAGCAACAACTCCCTCCAATCAGCATTAAGCTCACACAATGAGCTCAAGTGAGGCCTTCTGGACAAAGCATCAGCCACAATGTTGTTCTTCCCTTTGACATACTCAATGTCAAAATCGTAAGCTTGTAGCTTACTCACCCACTTCTGCTGTCTCTCATTCAAGTCCTTCTGATGCATGAAGTGCTTGAGACTGTTGTGATCAGTCTTGACCACGAATTTACTCCCCACCAGATATTGTCTGAACTTGGCTAATGCGTGCATGATTGCAAGCATTTCTTTATCATAGATAGAATAGGTCCTTTCAACCCCTCTTAATTTTCTGCTTTCAAACACAATCGGATGCTTATCTTGCATCAAAACAGCCCCAATTCCTTCCCTTGATGCATCACACTGTAACTCGAAAGGTTTGGAGAAATCTGGTATGGCCAATACGGGACAAGAACTCATGATTTTCTTGAACTTATCAAACACATTTTGAGCCTTTTCTGACCACATGAAAGCCCCCTTTTTAGTGAGGTCAGTAAGAGGAGCAGCACTTTGAGAATAACCCTTTACGAACCTTCTGTAGAAGCCACAAAGACCCAAGAATCCCTTCAAATGAGTCAAATTTTCTGGAGGTGGCCAATCTACTATAGCCTTGATCTTTTCTGGATCAACCTTCACCCCTTCAGCGCTGATTATATGGCCAAGGTAGAGCAGCTCCTTCATTCCAAATTCACATTTGGACTCTTTTGCAAACAAACTTTCTGATTCAAGAATGCTAAGCACTTCCTCCAAGTGCTTGAGGTGTTCTTCCCACGTCTTGCTGAAGATGAGAATATCATCAAAGAAGATTAACACAAATTTCCTCAACTGCTTCTGGAAAACTCTGTTCATGCAAGACTGGAAAGTGGCTGGAGCATTAGTCAAACCAAAGGGCATGACCAGGAACTCAAAATGACCATAGTGGCATCTGAATGCCGTCTTCTCAACATCTGAACCCCTCATCCGGATTTGATAGTACCCCGATCTCAAATCAATTTTGGAGAAGAATTTAGCACCATGTAGCTCGTCAATGAGCTCATCAATTCGAGGAATAGGATATCGGTTCTTTATTGTGCTTTGGTTCAAGGCACGATAATCCACACACATGCGGATGGTGCCGTCCTTCTTCTTCACAAGGACTACAGCTGAAGCAAAAGGACTCTTGCTAGGGCGGATGAAACCCATCTCCAGAAGTTCCTTTATGTTCTTCTCAATTTCATCTTTCTGCTTCTTAGGATATCGGTAAGGAGTTGTGATGACTGGTTTGGCCCCTTCTTTGAGCTCAATGACATGCTCAGCTCCTCTTTCCGGTGGTGGCCCAGGAGGTAGATCAGCAAACACCTTGCTCCTCTTGGTGAGTATAGACTGAATATCTGGAGGATATTCCCTCTTGGTCTCAACTGGACTAGCTGGAAGAACCATGCATTCCGCAGCCCACTCCACTTGGTCATGTCTAATCAGCCTTTCCATCCTTTTGAAAGAAACTATACGAGGACCACCATTAGACATTCCTCTCAAAACAACTCTCTTGCCATCAGATTGGAACTTGAGCTCCATTGTTTGTAGGTTGAGAGAGATTTCACCAAGTGAGCGTAACCATTGTATGCCCAAAACTGCATCTGTGTCACCAATAGTAACCACATAGAAGTCATCTTTGACTTCATAGTTTCCCAACTGCAAGGACATGTTAGGAACTCTTCGTGTGCAGGAAATATGAAACCCATCAGCCACCATGACTTTGAAGCCCTCAAATTCTTCAGTTTTGAGACCTCTCTTGGCAACCACACCTTCATCAATGAAGTTATGCGTTGCACCAGTATCAATTAATGCAACAATACGATGACCTCCTACTCCACCACGAACCTTGAAAGATTCGTTCTTTTGGAAACTAGAGAGTTGGGCAATAGGGCCCCCAACTCCTTGCTCATGATCGGACTCTTCTGTGGCTCTTTCGTCTTCGCTGTCCCCAAAATAAGACTGCTGATCAGACATATCAGATGCTGATTCATAATCAGAATAGGTCCCCATTTGATTATAACGCCCTCTTCCAGGACATCTATGGCCTTTAGTCCAAGGCTCTAAGCATGTGTAACACTTGCCCTCCTTTCTGAGCTGTTCACGTTGCTCTTCAGTCAACTTAGGTGGAAACTTCTTGTGCTGATTAGAAGAATGTCTCTTATCCTTATCCTTCTTATGGCCAAAAGGCTTAGGCGGAAATTTAGGCCTAGGGGCTGATAACTCCATACTACGAGCCTTCTTGATTGCCTCATCAAGACTTGGTGGATCGAAAGCTTTAACCCACCCTTTCAAGGGTTCAACCAAACCTTCAGAAAACAACACAACCAATCTTCTTTCGGTGATGTTGGGCACCATCACAGAAAGTCTCTGGAAATCAGCAATGTAAGAATCCAAGGAGCCATGCTGCTTCAGTTGTGCAAGCTCACGAAATCTTACTTCAGGATCTTTAGTATCGAACCTTTCAATCAGCTTGTTGGTGAATTCTCCATAGGTTCGGATAAGGTTATGGCCAAGTGTGACCAAACCATGGTACCACCATTCATGGGCAGCCCCTTCTAAATGAAGTGTTGCAAACTTGATGGCATCTTCTTCTGGCATGGGACGAAGTGAAAGGTAGTTATCTAACTTCTGAACCCACGATCTTGCCGAACACTTATCACTTCCATCAAAGTGAGCCAATGTTACCTTCCCTAGGGCTTGATGAAAATCAGTTCTAGGAGCCATGTAAGCTCGGTTATCAACTCTTCCTCCGTGTCTTCTGTTTCTCTGATTCAAGAATTGATCAAAGGACCATTGGTCCCTAAGATCAGGAGGTAGGGTAGCATACTCCATATAGGCTTGCCTGGCATCGTCTACCAAAGGAATGGTAGCTTCAACTTGCTGTTCTTCTCTTGGAGTGAATGTAGGAAAGAGCGGTCTAGTGGCTGCTCCGCTAGAGTTGGCTTCATGCTGTCCAATAGTTCTACTTCCTTCATTACCATTGTTCCCATGGTTCCCATTGTTCCCATTGACCCCACTGCTTTCTCCTGTAGCATGGTTTTGATTAGGGGTAACATTCTGAGGAATTTGCTGGTCCATCCGTGCAAGTAACCGGGACATCAGTTCAATCATTCCATCAAACTTCTTTTCCATCCTCTCATCTTTTTCATCCATGGCCTGCTTATGACTTTCAGCCATGTTCTCAACTGTTTTACCACTACCAACTAATCTGCCTGTTTCTCTCAAGGCTTCTGAAAGAGTATCTGCTTCTGGCACTGGCGGAAGCTGTATCTGTTGTCTTCCGGCCTGACCTCTGGTGAAGTATCTGCAATCACTGTCACTCATCTGACCATTGAATCACTGTTGGGCACAGGTTGGCAGAATCATGGCTCTGATACCACTGTAATGAACCGGACCAATTTTTTTTTATTTTTCACAAATAATTACAATGCAACACGCTCCCGTTAAGGTTAGCATAAACCCGGAGCGATCACGAATGCTCTAACTTTGGTGTACCCAGGATCGATGTGGGCAAGGTGTAGGCATTAGTCGAGGATCTCAAAGTAAATCTTGAACAAGAACTCTAACCGAATCGCCCGGTGAGCGGCGATGCGGTCGAGAGGATCCCTATCTATTGCAATACCGCAGAAATGCTTAGCTCCAACACCAAATTATGTGCCTACTCAATCAATCGATGGATAAGAAGCTGACCGTAATGGCGAGACTTAGGAAATTACAATACAAGAAGAGCTAAGTGGCCAGGCTGACAAATAGCCTCTTCCTTGTCCGATTGGGGCGCGGTCTAAACATTGAATTTCACAATAATATTAGGATTCGCGATTACTCTTTGTTTGGCGCCACAATATCGTATATACGCGTACTCAATTGATTTAGAAGTCTTTTATCCAAGCAATGTTAATTGAGTCTTCCACAATGATCTTCAAGGCTTTCTAACACCATCACAGCTCTAAAACCCATCCAAAATACAGACTGTTATGACTGTAACCAGGTCTGAAACTAACAATCAGCAACAGAGAAAACCCATTGAAATGAACATAGCTCACCCAATACTCAACCAAATGATCCCAAACGAAATGCAATAGCTCCCTATAACCAGGGCGCCCAAATAAGACACAAGAAACAGGCACAATCTGCAATATTTTATTTTCTCACGAATCCCAATGCAAGTACAAAAGTACGGCCCAAGAGAAAGGGCGATTTTCTTCTATAAAAATCAGCACTTGTTTAAAAATTATGAAACCTTGCAAAAGATGGCGCCTTAACTAGACAAATGATAATATGAAACACCCAGAATGCAATCTTTTTGTATTTTTGAATTATGAGCAAAACATGCCTACAACAATGCATCATCAACAACTCTAAAACATGACAAAATGCTTGAACATCACCAAATGCAATAGAACTCAACTACAATGCAAAACTACCAATTACAAGCTAACCTCTCAACTAGTTGCTATCTTTCAAGCAAGAAGATGAGCCAATGCTAGGAGGTGTGCTTTCCTCGAAGCGAGTGCCTGAAGTCAATCCAGCAGCATAATGGTGTAGTAGACAAAAAATACCAAATGAAGAGCTGAGGCCTGATTAAATAGACGAGAGAGAGACATCTAGAAACTCCGGGCCCAAACCACAGTTTCAGTGCCCTCCAAAGATGGGTGTCTTTTTCATCAAACCGAAACGTTTCACTTTTAAAGATAAAATCAATCTGCCAAAGGAAGATTACGAGATTCTGTTTAAGTCTCAATGTTGACATTTAAAATTACAGTTTAGCATCTGCTTTAAACATGACACTCAAAATCCTTTTAAAACAGCTTAAAGGATCTTTGCTAGACAGAGGGTATAATATTAAAACCAGCTAATAATATTATAATGAAAATGCTTATCTCTCAAGGCCAGGTAGAGTGCAATGGAAACAAGCAGAAGAGATCCAAGTAGGCCCCAGACCCCAAATGCATCCCCTTTTAAAAATGGAATTTACTAAAAGTAGTGATTAGGTAGAGTTCTGAGGAATGCTGTGGACTGCACCATTCTGAGGCCTCTCTGTAAACCAGGGAAGAATCCATGATAGAGATTCCCAAACTCAGAATAACAACCACCTCAAAACTAGGAAACCCTAATTTCACCATCCGCACAGCCTACGGGTCTCCGGAATAGGCCAACGGTCAACTGAAACGATCACTGCTGAGAAGGGGACATTACATCCTCACAATCCACCACCTTCAAAAACATCACCCCTTTAGGGGACATTGCTAAAACATTGATCAATGGTCTATTTTTGCAATATTTCCATCCATTAGAAATGATAGACACCCCTGTTTTGGGTCGTGTATCCTTGATTACTTTCAATGACGCCTCTATTGAAGCTTTCTCCTTTGCCAATAAAGTGATTCACACCTTTTCATACCTAGGACTAACATAATCAAAAGTTGTATTGGAAAGGGCTGCCACCATTTCCCACCAATAAGGTGATCTAATTAGGTTGAAAGGAAGTCCATTGCCATAAATGTAACGAGCATTGCTCTAATCTGCAATCTCCCTCACTTCATTTTCGAAGGCATTCTCCAATGGACCTCTTTTTCATGAAACTGAAACGTTATTTCTTCATAAGATGGTGCCATTGCAATGAAAGGATGTGGGCCAACCGATTGTGATAAGCCAGTAGGAGGTTTATGCAAGCTTCTCTTGGCAAGAGGTGTGCAATAGCCTTTGATCTATTACATGCTATTTCGACATCCTCTTGTTTTGTAATATAAGCCAATATTTGTTGTTTTGACAATCCTTTTTATTTGGCTTAAAACAAACTTTTAATTTTATTCCTTGTAAAGGAATAGTGCGTAAGTGAGCTTTCACTCGAAGGTATGAGCTCTTATACTGAGTTCCACATTGGCTACAATGCCAAAGATAACCCCCACCACTAGGAAGTTGTTGAATCATTGTCGTATGTTGCCAAAGAGGTGATGATGCATCGTATTTAAATTGACTCTCTACATTTGCGCCAACTAAACTAGAATTATCGACCATTTTGTGTGAACCTAAAATAAAAAAAACATTACAAATTAACAACACAACAACAAATTTTTTTTTTTTAAATCGTCATTATAACTCATTATGGATAAAAAAAAATACAATCAAAACTTAAAAAAACAACTAAAAAAGCTTGAAAAATCTTTAAAAAATTATTGAAAACTTGAAAAAAATGGAAGATTTACTCACCTTTGATGGTTAGATCTTCTTTGTGCAACTATTTTTCCCTTGTTGGTGTAGGTCTAACTTCTCCATAGCTCTCACCTTCGAAAAAAATGGCACTAACCTTCAAAACCCAACAATGGCAGCTTGGAGGCAAAAAATGTTGTTTGTGGCCTTTTGTGTTTGTGAAATGAGTTGAAAAGCATAATGCGCCCTCACTTTAGGGTGACCAATGCCTTTTTAGTGACTTTTTTGTTTTAAAAATGCTTTTTAAATTTTTTTTTTACAAGGGATGTCCCTAGTGGCGTTTATGTTTGGGTTTGTTTGGGTAAGCCTAGGGTTTCGCTTGGGCACCCCGGGCAGAACCTTGGGCATATTCTGGGCGGTACCCATCACGAATCCACACTCAAACCGAACCCACATGGGTATGGGGGGTAAAGTGAAAGACCCAACAACTTAGAATATATTTGTATTCACACATGAAATTATTACAAAAAGGGACCAAAGATGGTCAACAAAGGATTAGAGTCGATCCAACTAGATCATACTCCCTTCCTTGGTGGTTGCCAAGAAGAATACAACTGTTGACCAATTGACGCTTATAATTGCCCAAAGTCGACAAACAATTAATACATAGTTAGATAATCAATATTATTGAAATGTAATAATAGGCATTGTACTTTGACTACACACGCTATTAGTACAAACAAGGCTATTTACGGTTGATCTCTTACCATAGCTATACTGTGGATGTGTTTTTATCTATAGGTTTGGAACTATTATATACTTAAATTTTAATAATTTTATTTTTTATATACTTAAATTATAATATTTTCTTTTTTTAAGAGATCTATTACTAAGAGGAAACATGTACTATATATGTTGAAGGTATTGGTTTTATGAACATAAAAGTAAATAAGCAGAAATACAACACATAGATCAAAGAACACAGTGAAATACCCTGGGAAAATCCATCAACTTGAGGGAGAAAAAACCCAGCAAATAATCTCTTGTATATAGCAGATGAATAAGTGCAGAAATTGCATACAACAATCAGGCCTTATACAGGGCCGAATCTCATACAATAATATATGTCACTCCTCCTTGAATGAATAATAATACTTCTTCAAAGAATCCGATCTGCTGCTAAATGAATGCGAACTTCTGCTGTTGCTTAGGAGATGTGAATATGAGAGAATGAAATTGATGATAAAATGACATATCTTCACCTCCCTTATATACAATGTTAGGTGACCTCTCCTCTAGGTTGGACCCTAGAAAATAAAATAATTGTTTGAAAATCAAGGCCGACCTGCCTTGAAGGTAATTTATTTTGATTTTAGTTAGGAGAAAATATATCCTGTTCCTACAAACACTAACACTCCCTCTTAGCTAGGAAGGTATTTTCCAGATATCCTCGTCATGGAGTCTCTCAACATGACGCCGACAATGGCTACACCCATTTGTGGAAAACCACATCTCAGTCTCAGAGATGTACAAGAGTTCATCGCAGAGTCTCTCAACGTGATGTCGTAATGGAGTCTCTCAACATGACAAAACACATCTCAGTCTCAAAGATTTACAAAGGTTCATCACGAAGTCTCTCAACGTGATGTCGTCATGGAGTCTCTCAACATGACGAAACACATCTCAGTCTCAGAGATGTACAAGGGTTCATCACGGAGTCTCTCAACGTGATGTCGTTGTGGAGTCTCTCAACATGATGAAACACATCTCAGTCTCAGAGATGTACAAAAGTTCATCATGGAGTCTCTCAATGTGATGTCGTAATGGAGTCTCTCAACATGACGAAACACATCTTAGTCTCAGAGATGTACAGGGGTTCATCATGGAGTCTCTCAACGTGATGTCATGGAGTCTCTCAACATGATGTCTCATTTCAGTCTCAGAGATGAACAAGGGCTTGCACCTCATATTTCTCCGTCTTAAAGAAATATACATTACAAGGGCTTTCACCTCATATTTCTCCATCTTAGAGAAATATACATTACAAGGGCTTTCACCTCATATTTCTCCGTCTTAGAGAAATATACATTACAACAAATCTTCTTGATGATGTGACTACCTTTGAAGCTCCAAGTACAGACATCAACCTTTTGACCTCCTCGTCCAGGATTGCCTCTGTTGGTTTGTCAGACTCCCTCTGAATGTCATTTCCTCCTCTTCGAAGAAATTGATCGCAAAGACAATCTGTATAGGTTCTCTTGACGAGTGCCAATCACACGAGCTAAATTTATGTTGGAGTTCTTCGACCATGCAAGAACCTTTCCTTCAAAGAAGGCAACCTTGTACCCTTTGTCCTCCAAGGCTGAAATGGAAACAAGGTTCCTTTTGATCCTAGGTACGGACAATACATCACTCAAATGAAGAGGGATACCTGAATCTAGCTAGAAGGAAGTGGCCCCAGTTCCTTTTACGACATAGCTAGCATCATCTCCAATTATCACTTCTAAATTAGACTCTTTCTCTAATAAGTCTGTAAGATGCTCTCTGTAGCCTGAGATGTGACGTGAAGCATCACTATCTATCAACTAAGTATCACTATCAGATTGTACATTACTTGAAAGAGTGGAGATGAATAAGAAACCTTCTGAATCAACTTTGTCAATTTCCGCAGTAGAAACATGTTGTGTAGACTTTAATTTGCAATCTCAAGCAAAGTGACCATACTTGTCACGCCTGTAACATTGAATGTGAGAGAGATCCTTCTTCTTCTTTGGTTTTGGGGCAGAATCTGATTCTTTGTTTCTATTCCTCTTTCTTCCTTTGCCTCTTTCTCTAGAAGTATTTGTAGCAAGAACTTGATTTTCTGCATCATGATAGTTTTGCCCAATTCCTCTTGCTGCCAACCTGGACTCTTCTTGAATACAATTAGCTCGAAGACGATCAAACTTGGGCAACTTAGATCTCCCACTGATTCTTTGGATAAAGGGCTCCCAAGATTGGGGAAGACCATTTAGTGCCAACATGACAAGATCTCTGTCTGCAATTATATCCCCAATAACGCTCAACTGATCTCTCAAATTAGAGATCTTCATAAAGAATGAGAGGCCTGAATCTTCTTTAGCCATTTTTACATGATGAAGCTATTGTCTCAAAGCAAGGGCTCTGCTGGTATTGTTGATCCCATACAATTCTTTTAGAGTATCAAACATTTCTTTAGCTGTCTTCATCTTGGAGATGATCGGTACTAGGTGATTCATTACGGAGTCTATCACGATCTTTCTAGCCTTCATGCCATTTTTCTTCCACTGGATTTTCTCTGTGCCTTTAGACGACTCGGGTATGTCATTTTCTATAAATTCAAGGAGATAATTCTCCTCTAATGCAATGAGTACCCTGGGTTTCCAAGAGTTGAAGTTTGATGCTCCTTCAAGCCTATCTTCTACCTTGACACCATTCACCATCTTCTTTTTTTGCATAAATTCACCTTCAAAGATCTGCCCTTAGGTCTGAAATAATTTGCAACCTCAAATCTACAATACTTTGCCTTCAAGATCTGACCTAGATGAAGAATTGTCTTGACTGCTTAACAAATCTGATCTTATCTTTTCTTAGACACGCTCTGATACCATGTTAGTTTTATGAACAGAAAAGTAAATAAGCAGAAATACAACACACAGATCAAAGAACACATTGAAATACCCTGCGAAAACCCTCCAATTTGAGGGAGAAAAAACCCAACAAATAATCTCTTGTATATATCAGATGAATAAGTGCAGAAACTGCATACAACAATCAGGCCTTATACAGGGCCGAATCTCATACAATAATATATGTCACTCCTCCTTGAATGAATGATAATACTTCTTCAAAGAATCTGATCTGCTGCTAAATGAATGAGAACTTCTGCTGCTGCTTAGGAGATGCGAATATGAGAGAATGAAATTGATGATAAAATGACATATCTTCACCTCCCTTATATACAGTGTTAGGTGACCTCTTCTCTAGGTCGGCCCCTAGAAAATAAAATAATTGTTTGAAAATCAAGGCCGACCTGCCTTGAAGGAAATTTATTTTGATTTTAGTTAGGAGAAAATATCTCCCGTTGCTACAAACACTAACAGAAGGATTCACCAAGTCCAGCTGAAAGAGTTTGCCAAGGGGCTCAAGCCTAAAGTTACAAACCATCACTACCAACAAAACTCAAAAAACAAGATACTAGTGTATACCTTTAGTATAACAAGATTAAAGATTACTCCCAGCAGCAATTTCGATTGCTACTGTTCTCATACGTATCAACTTCAAAGGTCCCAATAATTGGGTTAGCCATGCCATTCGGATTTAAATCTTTAACCATGGGTTCATAATTTGGATTTTAACTACATTCAACTTCTCAACTTCGTCCGGTTTGTCAATATTATGTGGTTTCATATACTCCTTCAATGTGTGCAACTCTTTTTCATTCAGTTTGTTTCTATCATGAGGCCAAAAATAGCCTTCTTTAACCTCTTTCTTGTATAAAGTTCTTGCAAAGCTTAGCCCAAAATGACAAATCTCCTTTCTAATGGGCGAGCCTTTTGATTCTCCCCAAATTTATATACCATGACATAACTTGAGGGTTTAGGTTGTCTAATTAGGTGATGACATCCTAGTACTGGTTCACTAAAATTTAGAAGGAAAAAAGAGTGAATTGAATCATACTTGATCCTCAAGATTGCCTAGAAAGCACGGGAGGAGAGCATGTAATATCCCCAATGGGATCTGCCCTAAAATTCTGATTTTTTTATTTCTGCTCAAACCCTAATTCTGATTTCTGATTTCAAACAAAATATCACAGTGAACATACAAGTGCCCAAACATGACAAATAAACATGCCAAATGATGTTACCAATTGATATTCATATCAAACTTGAAATCCACCATGAAAAACACAAGATATGGCATCCAAATGCAAAATATAGATCTAATTTTTTGTAGATAACTTCTGCTATTACAAAACTGGTTATTCTGGACTAATCTTACAAAAACTCAGGGGCTCAAACATGGTAAATATAAGCCCAGATTTCTGCTCTACAAATCAGATCTGAAACTATGATTATACATACCAAATAGATGCAAAATAGTCTTCAAATATCAATCCCTAGATGGGAAAAATTCCTCCTTGATAAGTGCTTAGGGTTTGCTGCTCCAAATATGCTCCAAATTAGGGCAAAACCCTAATGCAATCTTCTCACAAAATGCAACAATAATTCTGCTCCAAATCTGATCTGCAAATCTGATTATGCAATGCTGCTCCTGTTAGTTTTTTTAGATTAGAAATGTAAACAAGCAGAAAGACGCAACTCAAAGACAATGAACATAACAATTTTACCCTGGGAAAATCCTCCTACTCGAGGGAGAAAAACCCAACAAAATGATCTCTTTATATATCAAATGAATAAGTGCAAAAAACTGCATACAAATCAGGCCCTAGTATAGGCCAAGCCACATACAATAAATGGAGACACTTCTCCACAAATGATGATACTTCTTTTGAATGAAATCTGCTGCTAAAATGGTGAACTACTGCTGAGAATGGTGAACTTCTGCTGAGAATGGCGAACTTGAATTGAAATGAATTGATGCCCAAGTGAGAGGACTCCATCCTCTATAAATATCCAACTAGGCGGCCTTCTTTCTAGGGCCGACCTAGAAAATGCAACTTTTATTTATAAGAAAGAAGGCCGACCTGCCTTGAACACAATATGTTTAGGAGAAAAAATCTCCTGCAGCTACAACACTAACACTCCCTCTTAGCTAGGGAGGTATTTTCTAGATATCTTCGTCATGGACTCTCTCAACATGATGCCCACAATGGCTACCCATTTGTTGAAAACCACATCTCAGTCTCAGAGATGTCTAAGAGTTCATCACAGAGTCTCTCAACGTGATGTCCACAATAAACACATCGTCATGGAGTCTCTCAACATGACGTCCACAATGGCTACTCCTATGTGTGGAAAGAAACACATCTCAGTCTCAGAGATGTACAAGGGTTTATCACAGAGTCTTTCAACGTGATGTTGTCATGGAGTCTCTCAACATGACATCCACAATGGCTACTCCCGTGTGTGGAAAGTGTTGATGTGTTTTTCGTGACCGCACCAACGCAAAATAAAGTCGCCAACGGCTACCCTATCCTCTCTTAATCAAAGTATCCAGCACGCTAAGATTGCGAGAGAGTTCGTGCGTTCAACTCCAAGGTTCCTTCAATGCGAATAGTCTCAGTTGGCTCGATGTGATTTGCTGGTATTTCAAGGGGACTTACAGAATTGTTCGGCAGCGAAGAAAGGAATTCAAATGCTCGAAAGATTTGTCTATGAAGTTCTTGTTTCCTGAACTAACTAGAAAGTATTGAACTTAAATGGTGTAAGGTTTAGAGAGTCTAAATCTATTTCTAAATGTGGGATATGGAGCTCACTTCAGCAAACTTCTAACCGGACTTCGCTTTGCCTCGCATTGGACAGCTTCCACGGAGTCGGTGCAATCTTCAAGGGAGATGACTAAAGATGTTCAAACCACCACTTGACATAAAGATACCATCACAACGACGCATACCATCATTCAAGCTGTGATTGAAGTTAGGCCCTAGCGTTTCGATTGACCACACAAGGCGAACACACCATCGGTGAGCCAGCTGAAACGGTATGGATAGGCGAAGTTGCTTAGATCAAACACCACATTCTACACTAACATCTACTTGCATGAAAATGAAATTCTGCTGCTTATACTACTTGAAGTAGAAGGGATGAAGAAACCTGCTAGCTATCCATAACAAAGGCAATTTCACCATCAATGAAAATATCTTTTATTATGAAAGTTTTACACAACAATCTCTTGCAAAAGTTTTCAAGGAAAACTTTCCTTCTTCTTCAACTACACTATCAATCTATACTAAGCTACTTCTAAGTTGTCCCTCTACTCTATATCTATCGTCTAACTCTAAGCTAATGAGATACAAATGAGGGGGACTCCCCTTTTATAGTTGGCCAAGTCCAACGGACGGCTCAGATTACAATCGGCTGGGTGGCCCAGATTGTGCCACCTCAGCCCTAAACAAGATTCACCCTAAAAACTGCCACCAAGAGGAGTGGGGTAATAAATGAGCCATCAATGTCCATCATCCTTCTAGAAGATTCCAATCCAGAGACGCGTTCACACTGCTCTTGATCTTCTTCTTGACGTAGTTCTTCAACTTTGCTCGAACTTCCAATCTTTTCTCCATCTTAAGTTTTGAAAACGTTTCTTCTCTATCACTAAGTCTCAACACTTAGCCATTTCCTTGCAACTTTTCTTCCTTCGAAGTCGAAATGTCATCTTGGATTATTCTCTTCATCACTTAAGTCATCACCACTTGGTCTCGACGTTCCTCCTGCAAAACAAGCAAGGAGAAGAGCATTAGAACACTTCATAATATAAATTCAACTTACTTACCAGGATTTTTGCACTTTAACTTCCAAGGGTTCATCGTCTTCAATAGCCAACTTTTGCCTTAAATTCTTCATGCCTTAGCCAAATTTCCAACCCATCTTGCATTCTGCCTGGGCGTACTTCACTCTGACATTTCATCCAACTCGGGCTCGAGAAAAAATGCTTTCATCCGGAATTTGATCAAAAATTATCTAGGCGATCACCTTCAAATTCATCAGCCACAACACTTTATCTTCACAAACATTTCTTTCCTTGCCTTAGAAAATTTTCAAATTTCCCTTAGGAAATTCATCAACCTGGTGCTCGTTTAAAATCTTTACCTCGGAATCCTTGGTAAGCTGTGGAAGACCTTAAAATCCATTCCTCATCGATAATCTTCAATACCCAGAAGAAAATTTTCTTCAGAATGCGTCGGACCCATGGGTGTACAACGAACGGGTTCACTTAATTTTCCTGAATTTTGATCCTTGGAAAAACAAATTTATTCCTGTTCTTCACATCTGTGAACATTTCTTGTTGCTCCGACTTGAAAATATTTTTGTTGACCCTGTGCAGCTGGCATCATCGGACTCCTTCACCTCAGGCAATTCATTGATGCTTTAGGAAAATCTTATCACCTCAGAGTCTAGGTGTATTTTCTAGAGGAAGAAAATATCTTGTGCCTTAGAAAATTTTTAAATCATTTTGAAAATTTTGCCTCAGGAAATTTTAACTCAACTTCATTCATCTGCCAGTGGTGGAAAATTTTATTTCAACTTTACTTGGAAAAATTTCCTTGAAAGCACATATCATGGAAGATACTTAATCCCAACGCCTAGCATGTTATATTTTTCACTCACCACCTTAGGCGCATACCACACTTGAAAGACATTTTCATTCAAAACTCCAATGCCTTAGCAATTTTTTTTCTTACTTACCTTAGGCGCATATCACATTTCATGAGGAACATTTTCATTTAAAAAGGTCCAACGCCTAGGATATTATTCATCTCCCCTTGGGCGCATTTCTCACTTCAAGAGGAATATTAACCACGCCTAGCAGTATTCATCTTTCATCTTCACTTTATTTCACCCTTCCAACGCCTTTAGTAATTTCATTTCACACTTCATGCACTTGGGCGCATTTTGATGACATGAAGGACTTGATTTTTCAATGCCCTCAACTCTTGTCTTCACATGCCTTGATTTGGGCGCATTTTGCACCTCATGAAGGATGAAAATTGTTGACCCTTTGACTCACTTGCTGCATGGGCACATTTTGCCATGTAAGGAGGATGAACTTTACTTAGAATATTTTTTTTTTAGCATGCCATCACCTTGAGGGCGCATTTCACCTAGGCAGGAGGATGAACTACCAATGCCTTAGAAACTTTTTTCAACAACAAGCTTGAGGTGGGTGCATTTCCTATGTGGTGGAGGATGAAACTCGTTGACCTCCTTGACTTTCTCCTTGCATGGGCGCATTTGATGCTTGATGAAGGATGGGCGCATTTGGGGGGTGGTGGAGGACGAGTTTTTAACTTAGCCATTTTTCTTAGACATCTCTCAAGGTAGGCTCATTTTGGCTAAGCAGGAGGACGAGTTTTGGATTTAGAATTTTATCTATGCTTCTTCATCAACTTGGGCGCATTTCTAGGTAGTTGCAGGATGAAGTTCCAGACTTAGCCACTTTTTCCTTGTTTTCGCCAGCTTCTCTGTGCCTTACTGTTTATAGTAAGTCTCTCGATTTTTGCATCTCTGAAGCTCAGAACAATTTGAAATTTCAAACACTGCATCCTCACGACCTTGTTACCCCGTTCACACTGCTATTTTTAGTTGGCCTGCTATTTTTAGCCCATTTCTGAAGGTGATTTGCTATAAATAGTAACTGCTTGCTTCTGATATCTCCACAGCTCAGATTGACTTGAAATTCGAATGGGGTGCTCCTCACCACGTGACTTGCCTATCGATATCAGCGCATGCAACTGATTTGCTATTTTTAGCCTGTTTTTGAAGGTAGTTTGCTATTTATAGTAAATGCTCGTTTCTGATAACTCCACAACTCCATTTGATTTGAAATTTGGATGACGTGCTCCTCACCACGTGACTTGCCTATTGACATCAGCACATGCAATTGATTTGCTATTTTTAGCCTGTTTCCAAAATGACTTACTATAAATAGTAAGTGCTCCGTTTGTCTTCAAATTTTACCAGCAGATAGCTTGAAGGATGCTGATCGCGGTGGTTTACACCAGTTTTCGAAAATTGACTTTTTACCCCTCTTTTCAGGTCCTGAAGTTGGAAACCCTAATTTGTTCTGCATGTGCATCAAATGATCTCCGTTTGTTCTTGTTTCTGTTGCATTGCGATCAGCTTGTGATTCTGAAGTGCTGGGAGGCGGCTGTCAGGATGCACCTGCTAAAAATAGTAAGTTCCCAAATGAGTGACCATCTCCGTTTGCATGTCACGTCACTGCGTAGGTCTCGAAAAACCCATAAGGAATATGCAGACATGCAAAGAAATCCTTGACATGCAAACCCTAAAAATAGCCTCGGAAGATTGAACTCTGAAAGTCGTTATCTCATTTTGCATGTTATATCGTCGCGAAGGTCTCTGAAAACCCAGACGGAATCCTCAGACATGCATTGAAAAACTCTTCATATAAACCTTGAAATTTGCTCCGGAAGCTGAAATGCTAAAAATAGTAAGTGGTTGGTTTCAACTCAAATTGTGCCCACGAGCAGCTTGACATGTTTTGAATGCAGTGTGACTGTCGGGATTTCAAAAATGCTGAAAGATTGCCTGAAATTACACACTTACTAAAAATAGTAAGTTGTTAGGATCTGATGAAATTTCTGTGAAAACCTGTTGGAATCATACTGACGTCAGTGTTAGTCCCAAATCTCAATTTACTCACTTCATTTGACCTCAAATTGGCTGGAAAATTCAAAACCCTAATTCTTAGACTTGGCCAAATTTCACGTTAAGGTTCAATGGTGGGCTCATCCTAGAAAGACGGACGGTAGAAAAGAGAGACAACAACAAAACAACCGAAAAGCAAAGCCAAAATTAGGGGGTCCCCATTTGCAATGGGGCGATGTGTGAAAAAGGTCACAACATTAGCCCCAACCTGAATAAATGTTCCTGAACATTTCAAGGACAAAACCCATTCCATACTCAGAACCTTTGGATAATTCCTTCCAACCCAGCAATTGACTAGGGGATATACTTAAAAGGGGAGAAAAATCCTAAATTGGATCAAGGCACCTCATCTTTTGATTACAAGTGGGTGCATATGCGTTTGTTCCAACTCAAAAGACCATTGAAGCTCCTAGAATCCGTCCTAGCAAGTTAAATAAATATCTTAACTTCAAAAGCATCCGGGACATTGCCTCGCTGCCAGTCAGGTGTCCATAGCCCCGACGAGGTTATCACTACAATTCTCACGAATATTGCTCCACTGCCGGTCGGGCGTCCATAGCCCCGGTGGAGTTACTCGTATGCTCCCAAAACCAATATTTCATAGTATTTCATTTTTCATTTTCTCATTTTTTTTCAAATATTTCTTTTAAGCACATTTCTTTTCCTCTTTTGATTTCTCTGTCAATTCCTTGATTGGCTGGCAGGCACTAAAGCCTCCAATGGGTTTGAGAATTGCAGTGGCGCTGAAGCAAGACATAAGATTTTCACTTGCCAAAACCTTTCCCAAGAAACCTCAATGACTCAGAGCAATTAATTATGTGAGTAAAATATAGTAATCGCGAGACTTGGTGTCAAGACACAATAGATGATTCCCTTCCGAGTCAAGTACAGATCCTAATCAAATGATGAAACTTAAAAGAACAACCTCGGATTCTAAAGCACTTCCTGAATGATTATCGAAGAAATGGACTAACATCGCATCAACATTGTACCGAAGTGTGGTGAAAACAAACACAACACCCCCCCTCACAAATGGGATCCCATTTATTGAAAGCAAACCAAGCTACGAAAGCAAGATAACTAATCTAAACAAAAACGACAACTTTAAGCGAACAATAATCAAAAGACCTAAGTACATGCAACTCCTAGCATGATTTCTCAGGACATTCTGCAGTGACACAACAACGGTGATAGTGCGGAGCCTAGCAAATTTGTCCTTAAACTCAGAAAAGTAATCTTTCACAATACAAATCTCAAACTCAAGCAAAACTTCAGGAAAGATTAGCAATTGAGGCAACTCATCGGGACCATGATTAATCCATAAACAAGTTGTCTTTCCTAAATCCCCATAATCAAAATGATATTCTTTGTAGCCAATAGTAGGGAAAGATACAACCTGGTGGTCTTCATTCGCTAGCATGAATTCTTGCCTATCGTCCATTGCTTCGTCAGGAGGTCAAAGTTGATGGTGAACCAAACCTCTTGCATCTAAAACGTGGAGATGATCCAAACTGGGAGGAGTGGGGCGGGAAATCGATTCGAGAGGGCATTTGGAAATTTGGATCCTTCATGCACTGGCTCCTTTTGAATCTCTAGCAATGGATCAAGCCCCAACCTGAATTGTTCTTCATTTTCTATATCTTCACCAAGCAGTATTTCATTTGTTTCAATTTCATCAAGCAACTCTTCCATGACTGTGAATAATGGATCAAGTGTTGATGCAAAATGCATTTCATATTTTGCCTCCATCTTGGTAGCCCATTGATCATCAAACACATCATCTTGACTTAAGCTGCTTACCATTTCTTCCATCTTATTCATGCATAACTAAACCTTTTCATCAAGGAGCGTTCCTTCTTGAAGTGTACCGGAATTGCTTCCCTCTTCATGTTCCCCTCCTCGAGTGAATGAACATTGAAAATTTCTCACACCATCTGTACTTCGAGCTGAGTCCTCTGTTCTTGGTTCTTGATGATCTTCAATAACTTGCAATTTTGTACATTCATTCACCTTTGTATGCTGACAGTTGCCTTGGGTGGTTTCTCTTCCTTGGATATATCCCATTGCTTCTTTGATCTTTGCTCCAATAGCCTCTTGTTCTAGCGTGATGTAGGAACAATCTTCATCTGCGTGCTCCCTAAGCTTGATCACTTCATCTTGTTGTGACTTCTTCTCCATGTTGTTGGACGATGTTGAGGTACACTCTTCATTTGGTGCTAAAAATGTTTGTGTGACATATTCAATCCATCCTTTGTCTTTGAAGAATCCATACGGTAGTACTGGTAATCTGAGGCGACATCTGGCGAAGTTAATGGCTTCTTCACATGTTGTGCAAGTGAACTCTGGATGAGGTGTGTTGTGAATCCGACACCAACGAGGGAGCAAAACACCTTTCAAGGGATCATTGCCAAGTTCCATCTGACTTTGGATCGTAAGTATGAATCTCGTGAAGGCCTCATCCACAACTTCTGGAAGGCTATAATCATCGGGCTCTACATCCAATACTCCTGGATTTGGGACATCCCAAAAGAAGATTTTCCCTTGGAGAACAAGCTCTATCCTTGAGAGGAATGTTAAGCAACTGATTTCTTCGTGCTGGGAGGTCTCATGAATTCGGCATCTTCCTGGCAAAGCAAATTTAGACAAATTTTCGGGCCACAGCTGTGCATTTAATCTTTCATGAATTTGAGCAATATCCACAAGACTATCTTGAGAGCAAGAAATATGCCCATCCATTGAGAAATCTCTTTTTTGATTTTTTTGAATTTTTCAACTTTTCACTTTTTTTGGATTTTTTGACATAAGAGAGATCTAACATATCTCTGATTTGGCATTTCAAACTTTATACTGGTTTCTTCCAGCCTCTGGAACAATTCAATTCTGGCCCTCCTTCTAGTGCCAATTCTGTTGAGCGCTTGGAGGAGGGTAAAAGAGTCTCTAAGATTGTCTCCACAGATAATAAAATTTGATAGAATCTAGAGTTCAACTGCTCTGTTGTTCTCGTTCAGCCCCCCTCCTAGCGCCAAGTCTCTCAACGTGATGTCATCATGGAGTCTCTCAACATGACGTCCACAATGGCTACTCCCATGTGTGGAAAGAAACACATCTCAGTCTCAGAGATGTACAAGGGTTCATCACGGAGTCTCTCAACGTGATGTCGTCATGGAGTCTCTCAACATGACGTCTCATTTCAGTCTTAGAGATGAACAAGGGCTTGCACCTCATATTTCTCCATCTCAGAGAAATATACACTACAAGGGCTTTCACCTCATATTTCTCCATCTCAGAGAAATATGCATTACAAGGACTTTCACCTCATATTTCTCCGTCTCAGAGAAATATACATTACAACAAATCTTCGTGATGATGTGACTCCCTCTGAAGCTCCAATTACTTGCATCAACCTCCTGACCTCCTCATCCAAGAATAGTTTCCAACACACACCTCCGACACTACTAACTTGTGAGAGTTCAGGACTGTCCTTCACGACCTCATTCCAAATCACCCTATTTTGAATAGGTTTGCCGAGCTACCAATGTCAAATCTATAAATTTTAATGATCAAATAAATGCACAAAAAATTAATTCAAATCAGATGCAAAGACACAGCAGATACCCTGGGAAAACCCTCCTCTTGAGGGAGAAAAACCCAGCAACAATATATCACTTATATATTGAATTGTCACATAATGATCTTCTTACAAGAGGCTGATATGCAGGCCCGACAATATGCACCAAAGAGTGATGCAACACAGAACTCAATTTCTGATAATACACATCCTCAAACACACTGCTCTCTTAATACAGTTTGCTTTCCTATATATATAACTCGCACTTAGACTCCAAATGACTATATTGAACTTGACTCGTAAAACTTGATTGATTACAATGAAGATTATCTATTATATATACACCTTTGAGAGAAAGGTGTATCTCTTCCCAAACAAGTCGGCCACAAGCAAGAAGACATCCTTAAAAAATCGCACCACTTGAGCAAGGTCGGCCTTGTTAAGGAAACGTGCCTCTTCATTTAATATTCATTTGCTTTAACAAATAGTGGTGCCTCCATAAGAATCGCGCCCCTTGAGACTCAAATAAATTAAATAGCATAATGCTGTCATTCAATTTATTATAAAAAGAAGATTGCTGGAAGATAACTCCAGACGCTGCATGCAACATCAACAAAATCTAGATTGACTGTCTTGTGCAATTCTGTTCTGTGCAGCTAAAGAGGTCTTCCAAGGACTTAGCATCTAGCCTTGCAACATTGCAACCCACTTAGCTGACACCTTCACTTCTTCTCAGTGAGTCACAAAACTCCCTCTTGATCCTATTGATGCGTGTTTTGTGACACACTGAACATCAGAATAAAGAGTCCGAAGACGCTCTATCCTCTATTGAAAAACCACCGCGTATGCTAAGATTGCGAGAAGATCATATGGTGATTCCAAGGTTTCTTCTATCAAGTCTTGACGTGTGGATAAGCTCAATGGTTGTTGTGATATGCTGGTAATACACAAAGGGACTTACACTAGGCTCGTTCAATTCACAATGAAGGTTTAGGCAATGAAATTCTATTGCTCGGGTTCTTCAAACAAATTGAAAAAAAGGAGATAAGGGTTTAGAAGCTCTAATCTACTTCTTGAGAATTCAAGAGACGGTATTGACTTGGTGAAACCAATAACCTTGCTTTGCTTCGCCACGCTTAGGACAGCTACACAAAGTGGGTGCAATCTTCAAGGGAGTGTGCTTATGATTTTCACATCATGAATAACTACTATCAAATCGAACAATATTTATCCAGACAAAAGTTAAGTATCCACAAAGTAAGCTCAGGCTAACTTTACACATTGAACAAAAATCATCCATTCAAAGAAAGTATGCGCAAAAGTTTCACCATAAATCAATACTTATGAGATCTTGCATTCATCTAACATACATGAAATAACATCTAAACTATGATGAGGGATAAGAACCATGCAAACTCCAAAATAAGAAAAGTAATCACCATCAATTTGAACAATGTATTACTTATTACTTTGGTAGTCATATGCAACAATTTACTTATCTCAGCATGTTTTGCAACATGCTCCCATGCTTTGCAAATGAGGGGTGAGCTCAATTTATAGGCTCCCCAATTACAATTCAATGGCCAAGATTGATTTAGGATCAACGACCAAGATTAAAATAAAACTCTAATTAGGGTTGGTCACAATTAACTCCTTTCTCAACCAATATGAACCAACAATAAAATAGAAAGTTGTTGCATGGTGGAGTGTTAGGTTCATTGAATCTAGACATGTTGACTTGGAACAATTTGATTGGTTGGAAGATTATGAGGCGCCACCTCAGCATGTTGGATGTCCTTCTTGGTCACTTTGCATATTTTTCCTTAGAATATTTTTCCTTGCCGGCGACTCTGTCCTTTGCACTCGCTTTTGAATCTTTGAAGTATCAAAGTCTCCCCTTGGAGCAGATGTCTAGACTTAAAGTTATTAAACTTTTCTTTCTTGATTGCTTTGACATTCCTTCAAGTGCCTTGAATTTGGAGAAGAACTCCCTTGTGCTTTCGCCACAATGGAGAAATTGGAACTTTCACTGTGAAGTATTTCCCATACTTAGCCAAATTTTGGCTATTCAATTTCATTTTGTAATACCTTCACGTGGACCATTCAACATTTAGCCAAGGTTTCGGATGAGCTTTGCCTGTGGATTTGTCTTCAATTTTGAATTTGGCTTGTTCTATGTAGGACAAATTCCATCCTTGGACAAGGATTTTATTCACTTCCTCTTTACTTTTCCTTTTTATTCCTCTTGTTTTCCTTCCAACACTTAGTCAATTTTCTGAATTTTTTCTCCTTGGGCGGACCTTACTTTGGTCTTGCCATCCACTCTTTATGCCAAAGTCGGACTTTGCATCATGCTTGCCATTGTGCTTGAATGTGTTGTGACCTTTTCACACATCGCCCCATTCAAAATGGGGACCCCCTAATTTTTGCTCCATTCTGGTCTTTTGGCTTTGGTTTTGTCTCTCTCTTTCTGTCTCTTTCTGCTGTCTGCCCTTCCGGGGTTGTGCCCGTCTGTGAGCTTAAACGCAAAATTTTGGCCAAGTCTGTAGAATTAGGGTTTGTACTTCTCTGGTCAACCTGAATTCAAATGAAGTGAATAAATTGAAATCTGAGGCTAACGTTACAGTCAGTATGCTTCCAGCAGATTCCCGGCTAAATTTCATCAAATTCCAACTTACTATTTTTAGTAAGTGTTCAATTCAAGGTGTTCTCTCAACACTTTTGAAGTTTCGACAGTTACACTGCATTCAAAACACGTGAAGCTGCTCGTCTGCAAATTTTGAGCTGAAACGGACGACTGTCTATTTTTGGCAAGTTCGGCTTCCGAAGCAAATTTTAGGGTTTATATGTGAGATTCTTCAATGCATGTCTGCATTTTCTTTCTGGGTTTTATGAAACCTACGCAATGGTATAACATGCAAAATGCGCTGATGACTTTTAGAATTCAGCCTTCAGAGGCTATTTTTAGGGTTTGCATGTTGAGATTTTCTTTGCATGTCTGCATTTTCCTTGTGGGTTTTTCAAGACCTTCGCAACGATGTAACATGCAAACTAGGATCAAAACTTTTTTAGGAGCCGTCTTTGGAGGCTATTTTTAGGGTTTGCATGTCAGGGTTTTCTTTGCATGTCAGGTGATTCTTTGTGGGTTTTTCAAGAGCTACGCAGTGGTGTGACATGCAAAGCAGGATGATCAGTATTCAGTGACTTACTATTTTTAGCAGGTCTATTCCGGCAGCTGCCCAACGCATCAAGACCACAAACAGGGCACAATGCAACAAAAACGAAGTCAAACGGAGGTCATTTGATATACATGCAATTCAAATTAGGGTTTCCAGCTTCAGGACCCAAAAAGAGGGGTAAAAAGTCAGAATTTCCGAAAACCGGTGTATCCCACTGCGTTCAGCATCTTTCAAGCTATCCACCGGTAGAATTTGAAGGCGATCGAAGCACTTACTATTTATAGTAAGGCGTTCCAGAAACTGGCTAAAAATAGTAAATCAGTAGCAGGCGCCAGTGTCAACGAGCAAGTCATCTGATGAGGAGCACGTCATTCAAATTTCAAGTCAAACGGAGTTGTGGAGGTCTTAGAAACATGCAGTTGCTATAAATAGTAAATCACCTTTAGAAACATACTATTTTTAGCAGGTCAGCTCAGGATGGCAGTGTGAACAGGCTAAGTAGGTCATGAGGATCCTGTGTTTAAATTTTCAAATCAATCTGAGCTCCAGAGATGCGAAAATCAAAGGACTTACTATTTTTAGTAAGTATTGAGCTGGCTGGTGAGGATGAGGAAAAAAACGCCTAAGTCTGGAGTTCATCCTGCTCATACATCAAAATGCGCCCTCAAGCTGGCAGGAAGCCAAAATCCTTCTAAGTTTGGAGTTCATCCTGCTCACCCTCTCAAATGCGCCCAAAGAAGAATTAGCTGGAAAGATAAAAAATTGTCTAAGTTTGAAGGTTCATCCTCCTACACATCCTAAATGTGCCCTCATCAAGTTACAAGGTGATTGAAAAAATTTCGAAGTGTTGAAATATCCTCCTATACCTCCCAAATGCGCCCATGCAAGGTGGAGATGTTTAAAAATTTCCTAAGTCAAGGCTTTATCCTACACTACATGCCATATGCGCCCTCTTCAAAATGGAGATGTTTAAAAAGTTTCTAAGGCATAAATATCCACCTTGACCCTCCAAATGCGCCCATCCTCCTGCATAGTCTAAATGCGCCCTCACTTCAACTAGGAAAAGACAAATCTTAAATCCTCTTACACATGCAAAATGCGCTCAAGCTAGAAGGAAGTCAAAGGAGTCAATGCATTGGAAGTTCATCCTTCTCCCTATGTAAAATGTGCCCATCCTTCACCATGTACTAAATGCGCCCAAGGTGGAATAAAGATTGTCCCTTCTCTATATGTGAAATGCGCCCAAGTGGGCTAGGAAAAGGACAAGGTGGTTGACTTTCTTCTCCCTCCTTTGAATGCGCCATGCAAGATGAAGACAAGGTAAAGTGGAATGGAAGGAAACGAGTTAAGGCGTTGAATTCAAAATCCACCTCACTATGCAAAATGCACCCAAGGAAGTAAGTGAGGGTGATAAAGTATGCTAGGCGTTGAAATCAAGAATGTCCTCCATCATGTGCCATATGTGCCCAAAGTTCATGCTAGGGGTGAAATTTAATGATAAAGTATGCTAGGCGTTGAAATAAAAAAAAACATCCTCCATGACATACAATATGCGCCCAAGGTGTGAGTTGATAAAATTTCCTCACCACAGGCAAAATGATTGAAGATGAATGAAAATTTTCTAAGGTAAAATTCAAAATGTGCCTATGCTAGTGATTTTAATTTAAAAATTTCTTAACGCACAAAGTTTCACCTCCTAGAGAAGAAATACGCCTAGACTTGAAGGATTTGAAATTTTCCTGAGACATGGATGAAATTGCCAAGAGGAGAAGTCAGAGGATGCCAGCGTCGTGAGGTTGATAAAGAATTTTCAAGTCAGAGCAAGAAAATACGCCCAAGGATGAAGAACTAGATTAAATTTGATGAGAAAATATTTTTCTAAGGTTCAGAATTCAAAAAATTAAATGTACCCCTTCGTTGTAGACCCATGAATTCGACACGTTCTGAAGGAAATTTTCTTCTGGGTATTGAAGATCTTCGACGAGGAGTGGATTTTAAAGTTTTCTACACTTCGCTAAGGCTTTTAAGATGGAGAATTTGATCGACACTTGAATTATGAAATTTTCCTAAGGGAAATTAAAAAATTTTCTAAGGCAAAGTGAATAAAATGTGTTGTTAAAATAAAATGCTTCAGACAATGAATTTGAAATGGATTGCCTAGATGAATTTGATCGAATTCTTCGTGAGATGAATTTTCAAGAGTCAGGGATGAATAAAAAATTAAATGACAGAGCTTCAGCTGGTGAATTAAATTTCTCAAAGAGTGAATTTGAAGTGAATATTTTCAAAATGAATTCAAATGCCAAGTATGCCAGTCAAGATGAATCTTTTGAAGTTCTAGAAGTTCAAGATTCCAGACGCCAGATGACAAGTGTTGAGATTGTTAGAGGAGGGAAATTCGAATTCCTGCTGTGAAGTAGTGGAGATTTAATGAATTAGCTAAACTTGGCTTCCTTTTAGAATTCAACTTGCTTATATGAGCTGAAAATTTATTCATTTTTTTTCACTAGCTGAAGAAGTTCGATTCTAGGTTGTAGAGGAAAGTTTGTGGCTGAGTTGAGTTGTTGAAGAAATTCGATTTGAAAGAGAAGATTGTTGAAGTTGAACATTGAGAAGTGCGAATTTAAAAGTCTAAGTGCTGAAGCAAAGTTGGACGATTTTCTCAAGTGTTGAAGTTGCTGCAGCCAACTTAGAAATTTGCTAAGTCTTTTTGAAGTTGCTGAGAGTGTGAAGTTGGCCGATTTTCTCAAAGAGTTGAAGTTGCTGAAGCCTGTTGAAAAACTTTCTAAGAGATTGAAAGTTCAGAATTGTTAGAGGAGAAGTTGAGGTTTGCAAATGAAATATGATGTTGCACCTTCTCAAATTCTTGAAGTCGACTGGCAGCCCCATGTTATTTTATTATTTTTCTAAGTTAATTGTTGATGGCTGTTTATTATTTTGCAGGATGGCTGAAGTAGAGCAACTGGTAGAGATAGCAATGTTGCATCCAGGCAGGCTGTTATCAAGAAGCTGAGCAAGCCTTTCCTGCCAAAGTCTAAGTTCACTTCAAAGTTGAGCAAGCTGGCTGATACGAATTTGGGCTCTTTCAACATGGAGGCTTTCAAAAGTCGGATGATGGGAGTTGGCAGTCACCATCCTTCAATCACTTTGCACAATATTGTTTGAAGTGGATTATTTGCAACTGCTGATTTTCCGCCAGCTATTCAGTGTTCTGAGCTGATGATGGAGTGTGCTAATTGCTATGAGCCTGATCACAGGTCAATTGTCTCACCAGATGGCCAAGTATTCGCCAACCTCACTCCTGCAGCTATCGGCGAAGCTTTTGGAATCCCAGCGCACGAGAGGATGATTTACAAAACAAGAGAGCGTGTTGAACGAATGTATGCTTCTACATTCGAGAGATGTGCAGAGGTGATCAACGCTCGCTGGATGAACAAGTCCAAGCCCTCTCGTACAAAGTTGCCGAAGCAGATTATATTAGATGATTTGAAGCAGGAGAATTGTGACCTGATCATGATGCTTAACTGAGTTGGAGGCTGCCCTCAAGCATTTATTTTTGAGCCATGGATATTTTATTACATCAACCTTGTGCTGGAAGGAAAAAAGCACATCAACTGGGCAGTGATGATTAGCGACAATTTGCAAGAGCAGCTCCTGAGTCTGAGAAGGACGAAGACATTCTACACGGGCTCCTACATTATTTACATGCTGGCTCGTATGACTAAGTATAGGGGAATATCTTACAAGGAGCCTGTTGGTTGTGGTTCTCATCAATTCAAAATCCATGAGGCTTGTCTACAGTTGCACCTGACGAGCACTGCTCGTTATAAGCGTGTCAATGATGCCTTCACCATGCATATAACGAGATCACTTCAGCAGCGGACTCATCATAGGATCTCAAGGGAAGCTCAGGAATTAATAGAAAGGTATGGGTGCTGGTTTATTCAGTTTCCAAAGTTTTCTTATATCAGGCTGCAAGGTTTTTCTTCATATCCATATAGGCTGCCTAAGTACCCAACCAATAGAATCTTGATGTTAGAGATATCTAGGCAACTTGTTGCCTATGATAAGATTCAAAAGAGAAAAAGGGAGGAGTTGACTTTCTGATTGTCATGGGAAACTCGGACGAAGTGTGTCCTTCACTTCAGGCAGCTAGAGAAGCTGAAAGTGAGCTTCAATTCTTTCATTTTTCCTATCACACCAGCAAACAGCATTATGATCCACATAGCAATATCAGATGGATACTGTCAGAAGAGTTCAAGCATAAGGCAAATATTGAGGATTACTGGGCTGGTGCATTAGATGAGGCTGAAGTTAGAAAAAGAATGTTCTCGAGGCTACCATTGAGTATGATCAGAGAGTGTGAAATCATTCCAGTACCAGACCAGGTGGATGAGGACATGAACGTTCTCCATCCAGATTATGAGGCAGTGAGAGACATGCCACTTCCACCACCAGGTTGGTCAGAGCCAGAGATAGCTGATTTGGACACACTTTGTATTCTAGTCATGACTTTCACCAGAGCATGGGTTGAAAGGCATGTGAGCAGATTGAAGAGTAGGTCAATTCCTTTGACTTACAACTTGATGGGAGATCATAGGACACCCACTACCAGCAGGAAGAAATAGATTACTTGAGGTCCAGAATCTCGAAGGAAGGAGCCAGTTCGGCCGGAGCCAGTTCAGCCAGAGCCTCCAAGAGTTATATTAGAATCACCCACGCCATTGGAGACACGTTCTCCAAGCATACAGGAGGTTTCACTTTTCGCTGATCAGAGGAATGCAATGAATCAGGATCAGGAGTTACATGAGGAAAATCAGCCACCAAGGAGAGAATCAGTTGGTCAGAGTGTCAATGCACCTACTAGAGATGATCAGTTGGAGGAAGATGAGGAGACTGCTACTGATACTCGCTTCCAGCGTGAGTTAGAGACGACTCTAGAGGATGATGCAGTTTCAGGAGATACTCAGCCATTAGAGGCCGATGAGCCTCGCCAGAATGAAATTGAAGTTGAACAAGTCTGTGAAGTAGAGGCAAGAGAGGAGCAACCATTTGATATACAGTAGGCAGTACCTGATTGGATTAGACATAGAATGAGAAGGAGCCCCAGTGAAGAGGCTAATCTAGCAGTAGAGATGGAAGAGTTTTTGAATAGGATCAGGGCGCCTCCACCAAAGAAGAGAGCCAATTTTTTTTTGAAGATTTCAACTAATGAGGATGGTTCTCACACCCTTCATGTAGCGGTGCCACAAGTTGGTTGTGATCGAGATGAAGTAGTGCCAAAAAATTACGTGATCACAACCATGGAGTTAGGACGTCCCACAGGTGCACAGATTATTGAGGAGTGTGATAACTCCTATTAGGCGCTTAAGAACAGATTGCTCAGAACTGAGGGAAAGTATAAGAAGTTGAAGGAGCATAAGACGTTAATAGGATACATGCAACATTTATCTCGTCCTTGTGGGCAAGAGAATCCAAGACTTGAGCTTCCAACCGAGTTATCCAGAGAATCAGTTAGTGGCTTGGAGGATTTGAGGAAAATGGCACAGGAGGCGGACAAATGGGTTACAGGTGTTTGTGCCGAGACAGAGAAGTTCATGGAAGACCTTGCTCATGCTTACCAGTAAGCTACCAGCATTATGGCACAAGTGGAGGCAGTTGAACAGGCTTGGGGTGATGCTTCTGTCTATCAGAGCAAGGTTATTCAGCGTTTGGAGGCATTGATGCATACTCCTTTGCAGATGCTGATTGATGGAGGAGTCATTCAGGAGGGTGATAGGTATAATTTTGTTGGATGGTACTCTTCAGTAGTCATAGGGCGTAGATTCTTTGACGCGGCTCAGGCAGATTCAGCTAGGGTCAGGAAGGCTATGATGAATATTGTTGATGGAGTCTTGAATACCTTGGAGGCAATCTTTGTTAGACGGTTAAATCTTGATGAGGTGACTACTGATGGATTGAGGAATAGGCTGCCACCTTTCTTTTCAGAGGTGAAGACTTTTGTGCAGGATGACTTTGAGAATATTTCAACTTTCTCCAGCTTGATTCAGAGTACACAGGATGCTTTAGCTGCTTGGAGAAAATCTTGCACACGGCATGGACAGTCAGTCACGGTGTTAGAGTTTCAGCTTGATCATATTCCACCTATCTCGGTTCAGGAGGTCAAGGTTGTGCTTGCCAGGTTCATTGAGTTTGCAGCCGGGGAGAAGGAGAACGGGAATGCACTTCTGGATGATGACCTTCTGGCAGACTGATTGTGGGCATTAATTGCCTTTACTATTTTGGGAGTGAGTGGGAATCTTTGATTCATTTATTGTACCATTCCCCATTCTGGCAGTTTTAGGGTTAGGGCTGAGGTGGATTAATCTTAGCCATTTATTTGATTGTAATCTGAGCCGTCCATTGGATTGGACTATCTATAAAAGGGGCATCCCCCCTCATTTGTACTAAGTAGGATTGGAGATTAGATATCAAACTAGAGACTAGAGCAGAGAGATTGATAGTATAGTTGTGTAGCTTAGCTTAGTATAGTTTGGAGGAGAAGGAAAGTTTTCCTTTGGAAACTTTTGTAAGAGATTGTTGTGTAAAACTTTCATAATAAAAGATCTTTCATTGATGGTGAAATTCGTCTTTGTTATGGATAGCTAGCAAGGTTTCTTCATCCCTTCTACTTCAAGTAGTGTAAAGTAGTTTAAAGTAGCGTAATTTTCATTTCATGCAAGTAGATTTTAGTTGTGGATTTGTGGTGTTGATCGAGGCAACTTCGTTTTAGTCCATACCACTAGCAGCTTGCTGACGGCAAGTTTGCCTTGCGTGGTCAACTGGAGCATTTTATAAGCCTAACTTCAGTTATAATTCACGTCTTGGTATGCGTCGTCTTGACGGTGTCTTGATGCTAGATTATGTCTTGAATATTTCTTGCTATCCCCTTGAAGATTGCACCAACTTTGTGTAAGCTGTCCAGCGTGAGGTGGAGCAGAGTTTGGTTGAAGCTTGCCGAAATTGATCCCGCATCCCGTCTTTAGATAAAACATATATTTCCTTATCCCTATACTCATTTACATTCCGCACATTTCTAGTTAGTTTTAGGAAAATTCATACCCCAATGCTAAATCATTTGTATAAAATCCCCTTCCAATCATTAACCGGTTGTCAATTGCAAACTTTTTGAACAATTGTGTAAGTCCCCTTGTAAAAACAACATATCACAACGAACCTATTGAGGGTATTCCAAAGCATTTCGGAACCTTGGAGTTGCACGTGCGATCTTTCTTGCAATCTTAGCGCACGAAATTCTTTGATCAAGAGAGAATGGAGTAGCCTTCGGATTACTTTGTTCTGCTGATTGGTGCGGTCACGAAAAACACATCAACAAAATGTTAGGACATGTCTTCTTTAAGCAAAGTCAGACTTTACTCATGTTTGGACAATCATTTCTTGGGCAAGGTCGGACTTTCCATTGGTTTGGACATCTTTCTTTCTAGCCAAGTCGGACTTTATTCATCTTATGCCAAGGCAAACTTTGCTAACACTTAAACATTTTTCTCCCTTGGCCAAAGTTGGACTTTGAAGTGGTTTGGACATCCTTCCCTTGGGCAAAGTCGGACTTTAAGCTGCTTTGGACATTCTTTCCTTAGGAAAAGTCAGACTTTATCATGCTTGTGCCATTCCTCAGTTGAGCAAAGTCGGACTTTGTCAATTGTCTGCCATTGTGCAAGGCGGACTTTGCCTTGTCTTTGCCACTTTCCCTTAGTGCCAAGGTTAGACTTTCCTCTTGTCTTGCCATCTCCATGGCAAACTTAGAGCTTGTCTTGACATCGCTTTCCCTTGGTGCCAAAGTCAAATTTGCTAGTGGTTTCACCATGTTTTCTTTATGCTTGGCACACTTTGTGAACACTTTGACATAGCCTAGGTCGGACTTTCTTGGCTCTTGGACGTTGCCTTTTGAGGGAGGTCGGACTTTCCTGATGTCTCTGACAAGTGCATTGGCAGACTTTAAGATGGTCTTGACATTGATAGGGCGGACTTCAAGTTTTCCTTTCCATATTCTCATTTGGCATGGTGGACTTTGGATCTAGCTTGCCATTGTGCCTATCATCCCTATGGTGGACTTTGTAGTGTCTTGGACAAGTCTCTCAAGGTTGGTCGGACTTCAAGGCTTGCTTGCCAATGTGCTGGGCGGACTTGCCATTGGGTTTGACACTTTACTCTCCATGTTAGGTCGGACTTCTCATGTGTTGTGCCATCCTTTCTCAAGCTTGGGCGGACTTTAGAGTCTTCTTGCCAAGAAGTGGGCGAACTTTAGAACTTTCATGCCATATCCTCTCCTCCTTATGGTGGACTTTGTTGGTGCCTTGACAAACTCTTGGCGGACTTCATGATTGTCTTTCCATGATGCAAGGGCGGACTTCATCTCTATCTAAACAAGTGCAAGGGCAGACTTACTTAGTGCCTTTCCAAATGCATGGCAGACTTCCCTGATGCCTTGCCATATCCATTCCTCCTTCCAAGCGGACTTCTTGAAGTGTTTGACATTTTCTTTGTCCTTCTGGATCATCAAACCCTCTCCATATGATTTTTCTCTTGATTTTTCGTGATTTTTCTTCGCTTTTCATGATTTTTGGTTGCTTTTTTTTTCTGGAGGCCTGAATTTTTTATTCTAAAAATGGAAATGTTGACTCCATGATCTGTGGGACCTTGACACTTTCGAAAAATAGAAACTACTAAATATAGAAAAAAGCAAAAAGCAACTTTCTAAAAATAGTAAATCTCAAATTGGTCCAAAAGTGCCAAAAATAGAAAAAGCAAAAATCCCTAAAAAATAGGAAGTGTCAGAATTGAGTGAAAGCAATTGCATTCTTCATCGACTGGTTCTTTTGAGCACTTTGATGATGTCTATGCACAGTTTCGGGCTTGAATTCTCTACTTGGCTTGGGTAATTTCTCAAAACTCTCAACTCATTGTAAAGAAAAATGGTGATTAGCAGTTGCGATGCCAAGGCAAAAACCCAAAAAGCAAAAACAAGGGGGTCCCCATTTGCAATGGGGCGATGTTGTGAAAAGGTCACAACAGATCCTTGCCTTAAAGATTGC
Organism: Sequoia sempervirens; assembly: GCA_007258455.2. Taxonomy (NCBI): domain Eukaryota; kingdom Viridiplantae; phylum Streptophyta; class Pinopsida; order Cupressales; family Cupressaceae; genus Sequoia; species Sequoia sempervirens. Next base: position 253,147 of record VDFB02252509.1, read on the forward strand.
AAATAAATCCTCTGGAAGTGAACTCCCCTCCATTGACTGATCTCAAAACCTTAATCCTTTTCCCAGACATGCTCTTAGCTCGTGCCTTGAATTCTCGGAATTTAACTCCCTCTGAATGTCATTTCCTCCTCTTCGAAGTAGCTGATTGCAATGACAATCTATATAGGTTCTTCGTTGTTTAGTGTCTTTATCTTTCTCAATCTTCTTTGCTGATGCAAATTCTCCATCTAAGGCTAACCCAACCTTGTGCCCTCGAGAGATGTCTCTAGTGAAGAATCATGAGAGTTATGTGCCACCAACTTAGTCCCAAGGCTGCAAGCTATGTCTCCATGCTTGTTCATTTCTTCAACCTGCATGACTTCCTCACAGGATGCATCAAGCTTTTCCTCCCTTGAATTCTTTATGCAATCTCCCTCCATCTTGCATTTTAGAGAGATTAATAATAGTTCATAGAATCAAACTACCCTGAAGAGAAATTTACAGACCAATGCTAGAAGCATACATGATTAACTATTCCCAATGTTGTTTGCATGAATTATTATTAACTACATGATTATTTAAATCCATGATCATTATTCAAAGGTACAAACATAAAATACTTATCTCTTTAGTAGCACTCTTCAGATCTATTTCAAGTGTTTCCAATTTGTCTTGTGCATCCTTGTAGTTAAGTTGCAAGAGCTCAATTTTGTTCTTAGCCTCCAATAGCTTTCCAGTGAATCCTCCATCTTCACCCTCAATTCAGATACCTTCTTTGCATTATCCTTTGCCTTATCACAAAAAACAACAATTATATCTTTGACCTCAACACGTCTTTGCTTGGAGGGGCAGCTAACTTGTCTCCAATGATGATTTTGCCTTCTCCTATATGCAACGCCACTTGTATGCAAGTTACCACGATCTATCCTTTATAAGCTCATTGGCCTCTAGTGCATCACTGACATAAGTTTCTACAGATGAAGTCACACCTGACTTGCCAACCTATTGCAAAACCCAGGTAACTCCTTTGAATGTTCCGAATCTCCTCTATCTGCTTGACCTTGGCTCTTCACAATATTCAAATCGACCTTTCCCTTCTTCTCCTGAAGACATACGGTGGTTGCCGGAATGGGAACGACTCCTCTGATTCCTGTTATTCCTTCAAATGACTCTATTCTTTAATTGCCACTTTTAATCCATTTAAATCCTTGCAATATTCCATACTAAGCCATGATGACCTTTCATCTCTCACAATTCTTATTATGCGATTTAACTATTTTATTTTTTATGGCAACTTCTGTGGAAGTTGACTTCAATCAATAACAAAATATGAATGACAACAATGAATTACCGACTCTTGACCTCGCAGGCCTTCTATCTACTTCACAAGCACGAATTTGCGGCTTCTATTGAATTCAATCAAAACTTAAGAATTATAGCGCCACTTCAGGAAAGTAGTATTCCCGAAATATGATTTCTGAATTTGCTCGATTCCTTAAATTGAAAAAAGGCTCACCTTGCCTTTAATTTATCCGCTTGCTCTGTAAGCTAGTTGCTGACTAGCTTATTAGACGACTTTAAGACAATTTGCAGGTCCTCAATAAGACACTTTGCCTTATATTCACGACTTTCTTTAATTCAAATATGTCCGTTCAATTGATATCGCCTCTTGATTTTATCTTTCACCGCCTCTAACTTGTGCTGCGAACATAACTCCCTTCCTAGGCATAATCACTAAGTCCATTAATGGCTCCACAGAGTCACAGAGTCATTTTTGATTAAATTCTTAGTTGGCTCCGGTCCCTGTTAACACCAGCAAT